>CM022947.1:132947392-133473816 GCA_012931725.1 Litsea cubeba
TGGATCTTAAGGTTGCAGAGGTTTGGGAAGTTGGAAGAGGAAGAAGACGAACAGGGAACGGGAAAAGTTGCAGAGATTAGTGGGGAGAGATAAGGACGTGCGGTTATTTAAAAGAAGGGATTAGGTTAAGTATTGGGCTTAAGTCATTAGGTCGGGTCAAACTGCGGGTCAAGACATCTACCCATTAACCCAACTCACCAATCTACGCATCTGATCTAACGTGTGCCCCACTTAATCCTAACCACTTAAATAACTAAAATACATTCCATTAAAATAATAATAATAATAATATCTAATTAAAATATATATATTAAATATATTAATAGTAGGACCGGGATCTTACATTCTCCCCCCCTTAGGACATTTGGTCCTCCAAATAAAATTAATACCTCTGGAAGAAGAAACGGATACAACTTCTTTACTTGGTCTCGAAGTTCCCAAGTGGCTTCTCGAGGACTATGGTGTTCCCACTGGACTTTCACCCAATGTAACGTTCGAGTCCTGAGGACTTGCTCCTTTGTGTCGATTATCTGAGACGGTCGCTCAATGTACGTAACATCTGGCTGCAATTCCAATGGCTCATAATGCAACACGTGCAACGGGTCCTTGATATACTTTTTCAACATCGAGACATGAAAAACATTATGCACCGCTGACAACTCTGCGGGTAAAGCTAATCTGTAGGCAACTTCTCCAATTCTTTCCAAGATCTCAAATGGACCTATATATCTCCGAGATAATTTTCCTTTTTGCCCAAATCTCAATGTTCCTCTTGTCGGTGAAACCTTAAGAAATACTTGTTCACCTATTTCAAACTGAAGATCTCTTCTCTTCATGTCTGCATAACTCTTCTGCCGGCTTCTAGCAATTTTCAACCGGTCATGAATTTGCTTCACTTGCTCACTGGTATCACTAACAATAGATGGGCCATGAAAACTTCTGACACCTATCTCTTCCCAACAAATTGGGGTTCTACATCTACGTCCATACAACGCTTCAAATGGTGCCATACCAATACTGGAGTGATAACTATTATTATATGCAAATTCGCATAATGGGAGACTTTTCTGCCAGTCATTCCCAAACTCGAGAACGCAAGCTCGCAACATATCCTCAAGTGTCTGATTAGTCCTTTCAGTCTGTCCGTCGGTCTGAGGATGATACGCTGTACTGAAATTCAATTTCGTGCCCAAAGCTGCCTGAAGTTCTGTCCAGAATCTGCCCAAAAATCTAGGATCTCTGTCTGATACAATTGATAGGGGAACTCCATGAATTGTGACAACCTTCTCCATATACATTCGAGCTAATTCATCTCGAGGTGTCTTCATATTCATAGGTAAGAAATGTGCCACCTTTGTCAATCTGTCAACTATCACCCATATACTATCTCTGTTATGAATCGATGGCAATCCAGAAATAAAATCCATTGTTATGTGTTCCCATTTCCAATCTGGCACTTCCAATTGTTTTAAAAGTCCTGGGGGTTGCTTCCGTTCTGCCTTTACTTGCTGACACACCAAGCATCTTGCTGTAAATCCTGCTACTTCCTTCTTCATGTTATTCCACCAATAGTGATTACGCAGGTTCTGGTACATCTTTGTACTACCTGGATGAATAGTATAACGGGAATTATGCGCCTCCGTCATGATCTCATTCTTCAACTCTTCTATGTTTGGCACACATAACCGGTCTTGAAAATACAACACACCCTCTAACAATCTGAAATCTGGTCTGCTATCAATCTGCTCAATCACTCGAGCTAGCTCAGGATCCTCTACCTGCCTGCTTTTGATCCTGTTCAAGATCTCTGGTTCCCAAACAAACATGTGAGCTAACATAACCTTATCATCAATTGGCTGCAAAGTCACTCCCAAATCAAGGAAAATTTCTGCCCAAGACCATTCTGCTCTCAAACATGCATTAGTTGTTAATCTTCGACTCAATGCATCAGCAACTACATTGGCTTTCCCGGGATGATATTTGATTGGAAAGTCGAAATCCTTCATGTATTCCATCCACCGGGTCTGTCTCATGTTTAATTCAGGCTGAGTAAACAAATATTGGAGACTTCTATGGTCTGAATGAATTTCAAACTTCTCACCGTAAAGGTAATGACGCCACATCTTCAATGCCATGACTACTGCTGCAAGTTCCAAATCATGAGTGGCATATCTTTTCTCATGCTCTTTCAATTGTCTAGAGCCATAAGCCACTACTTTCCCATCCTGCATAAGCACACAACCCAATCCAACCTTCGAAGCATCTGTGTAAATGACAAATCTACCATTCTCTGTAGGCAATGTGAGTACTGGAGCGGTAGTCAACCTATTCTTTAACTCCTGAAAACTTGCTTCACATTCGTCAGTCCACACGAACGGTACATCTTTTCGTGTTAATTTGGTCAATGGAGCAGCAATGGATGAAAATCCTTTCACAAATCTCCTGTAATAACCTGCTAAACCCAAGAAACTACGAATCTCTGTTATTGACATGGGTCTTTGCCATTTGACCACTGCCTCAATCTTTCCTGGATCTACCGCCAATCCTTCCTTGCTGATGATGTGACCCAAGAAAATAACTTGATCAAGCCAAAATTCACACTTACTCAACTTGGCATAAAGTTGATGACCTCTTAAAGTCTGCAATGCTGACCTCAAATGCTGCTCATGATCTTCTCGAGACCGAGAATACACTAATACGTCGTCTATAAAAACAACGATGAACTGGTCGAGAAACGGAGTAAATATCTTATTCATCAAAGCCATAAATACTCCCGGAGCATTTGTTAATCCAAACGGCATTACTAAAAACTCGTAATGGCCATATCTCATCCTGAATGCTGTCTTCTGAATGTCCTGATCTCGAACTCTGAGCTGGTGATATCCTGATCTCAAGTCTATCTTTGAGAAGTATTCTGCTCCCTGAAGCTGATCAAACAACTCATCGATCCTGGGAAGAGGGTATTTGTTCTTGATTGTGACCTGATTGAGTTGTCTATAATCTATGCACATCCTCATGGAACCATCCTTTTTCTTCACAAATAGGACCGGTGCACCCCAAGGTGATACACTTGGTCTCACAAATCCCTTGTCCAACAAATCTTGCAATTGGGTTTTCAACTCTCTGAGTTCTGCTGGAGCCATTCTATATGGAGCTTTAGAAATAGAAGCTGCCCTGTACCAATTCGATTGAAAAATCTATCTCCCTAACTGGAGGTAAGCCTGAAATCTCATCAGGGAAAACATCCGGAAACTCACAGACCACTGGAATATCCTCCACCCCTTTTGACTGTTTATCCTCCGTGATAAACGCCAAGTATCCTTCACATCCAGATTTCAACAATCTTTCTGCTTTCAATGCCGAGATCCGACATGTCCGAATCGACCTCCTTTGCCCCACGAATTCGACAGTGTCCGAATGCAAAGACAACTTGATGGTTTTGTTAAAACAATCCATCACTGCTCTATAGGTCGCTAACCAATCCATACCAAGTATGACATCGAAGTCCTTCATCGTTAAAAGAATCAGGTTTGCAGGTAAAATAAAATCTCCGACCTGAACTCGGGTACTTGGAAAATACTGGTGACAACGGACTTTCGTGCCTACTGGGGTACCGACTATTAATGTAACATCTAACCTTACTACAGTCTCATTGATATGTCTAGCAAAATCATGAGAAACAAAAGAATGTGTAGAGCCAGGGTCGAAAATGGCCTTAGCTTCTACCTCTGAGATTAGAACAATACCTTCCACTACTTCTGCAGAAGCATCTGCATCCTCATGAGTAACTGCATATGCCATGCCCATCTGCTGCGCTGGTACTGGCCTCGGTGCTCTAGGTTGGCCCACTGGTTGTTGTTACCTTTGCTGCTGGAATTGTCTCTGTTGCACCTGAGCCGGCCTCTGTTGTCCCTGCACTGGCCTCTGCTGTGGCACTGCACCCCTATATTGCTGGTACTGAGGAGCTGGTGCTCGGTACATTTGTTGCTGTGGAGCCCGATAAATCTGTTGTGGTCCTTGTGGAGGTGTTGCTCTCCAAGTCTGCTGCGTAGGAACACGAGAAGCTGCTAATTGGGATTTTGGAAACTGACTACCACCATTGGGACAATCGCGAACTTGATGTCCGAACTGCCCACAATGAAAACATGCTCCAGTCTCCTTGTAGCACTGTTCAGTAGGATGATTTTTCCCACACCGTCCACACAGTTGTCTCTGACCACCTGAGGGTTGACCTTGAAACTTTTGTTTCTTCGGGTTGCCTTGGCTAGAAAACTGCTTTGATTGATATTGCTGAAATTTGGCTTGTCTCTCTTCTGATTTCTTCTTTAGTGCACCTTCGGCCCAATATGCACTCTTCACCGTTTCCTGGAATGTTGGGCGTTGATTGTCTCCAATCATCATATAAATATCACGCCTGATTTTCTCTTCCTCGGGAACGACTAGTGTAGGAGCATACTTAGCCAATCTGGTGAATTGCTGCTCATACTGCTGCACCGACATATCACCTTGCACCAAGTTTTGGAAATCTCTCTTCCACTGGTCCTTGACATATTTGGGAATAAACTTATCCATGAACTCCTTAGTGAATGTTTCCCACGAAATCTCTTCAGCCACTGCATCAGCTTGTACTACCATCTTCACCGAATTCCACCATTGAAGAGCTATTCATCTAAACATGTAGGCTGCCAAGTTAACTCGCTGCTTCTGAGTACAGCGGAAAACTGCAAAGATCTGCTCCAATTGCTCTATAAAGTCATCTGCCGCCATTGGATCTTCTGACCCATGAAACTCAGGAGGAACCCTCTTCCTAAATTTCTCGTACAGGTCATTAGGATCTACTTCCTTTGGAGGCATGACCACTTGTACTGGCTGGGCTGCCCTGTCAGTCAAAGCTATGATCTGAGCTTGAAATGCTGCCCTATCATGATCTGCTTGTGCTCTCTCAGCAGCTCTCCCTTCTCTTTCTTGTTGCTTCTCTGCAGCTCGTTCAGCCTCAGCTGTTCTTTGTTGCTCATTTTGAGTAGTCTGCGATTGCATAAAAGCTTGCAACAGCTGATTAAAACGCTCGTCTGAATTGTTTGATCCATTCCCAGGTTCCTTGTCCTGAGATCTTGTATTACGTTGGGCCATGACCTGCAATAGAATAAATATGGTTTAGCTCCTATGAAATAAGCTAACAGACAATTCTATAGACTTTACAGTTAGCACTTTAAAGTCTGTCTAACGAAATTCGTAATCCTCACCACGTCCTATTGTTTCTGTCCATTTTTAATTACCGAAGATCGTGCTGGGCTCTGATACCAACTGTCACGTCCCCAAAATAATAATTGGGGAAAACGTAAAAAATTAAAACAAATTTAAATTCCTGTGTTTAATACAACACAAGCTTCCAAAAGTGGACCCACATCACATCACAAGCCGTGGTGAGTCCAGATAAAATTCCATTAAATGCAACGGAAGCTTCATTCAATTGGTATTCAATGATCGTAATTAAGATCCAACACGAAAATCAAATAAACATTCATAATTAAAGTTGCAGAATAAATTAAACCATTACTACAAAAGTTTATCATTAATATAAAGTTCATCTAAAGAGTTTCTAAGATGACGTCCTCTTTAATGCAGGCTCAGACGGCTCCGAAATCGTCTCCAGCATCCCACTCGGGTTCGTCAGTTGGCTCAAACGTTTGAAACGTTTGATCCTCCTCCGTCTCCTCGGTAAAGTAGGGCTCCGTACCTATGCACCAAATGTAGTAACGTAAATAGCAAGAACATGATCATATTTCGAAATTAAGATACGATATCAAAATGAGTAAAAAAAAAAACAATTGAAATTATAAGAAACAATGATAAAGATAAGTACAAGAAAGAACGTATGACATAAATCTGAAAGACACCAAATGGAGCAATATATAATTCACACGGAGACAAGTGTCCCCGTTTTGGGTGGTCAGTCCTACATAATCGGGAAAGCCCGTCCACAATGTCGTTGGTCATAAACCGATCTATAAACACATAACAGGATAACCTGTTCACATACAAAGCGGATTATATGTGATCCGGACACATCGGTGATCAACCGTCCACATACGATCTGCAGTCGTTCACAAATGACCCACATAAAAGGAAACATATATGCATAATAGACCCGAATAATAATGCTCCGACACAAGAGTCCTAAGTCAAAATGAAGGGCCGGCCAATCCATATCATAGTCAAATCACATATATCTAATTTGCCAAGCCACCTCATAATCCATAATACAAAGTAGGGTATGCATCTAAAGGAATACATAACCTAAACCAATATATGCATGCAAATACAAAGGTTAAGACATATTATAAATCGATCCTAAGGTTAAACGTATACTCATATACCCGTCAGCACACAATAATAACGCTAGTAAGTTAAGGACGTTACATCTCTCGAAATTCATGGTGCATAGATCCAATGAAGGATTTTCAATAGAGATGTATTGACCCTTTCTCGCTAGAGTTCATTAAAATCATAACAGGTAATTGAATCCTACGTCCATAAGATACCGTATGCCCAAAGACGGTTCTTATGTCAAGTCCAGGTAGATAATTTAAGGTTATTAGATCCATATGAAGTCCCATACTTGATATCATAAATCCCCAAATTAATCAGAGCCAAAACAATGAAAAATAAACACAAATTGCCTAAGTACACTGAACGTTCGAACGTACGAGACCAACGTTCGAACGTTCAGGGTCTCGGGTTTTTGGCTCAGGGGCGAGCAGACTCGAACGTTCGAACGCACGAAGGGAACGTTCGAACGTTTGACGTCTCTGTCATTTGGCTCAGACGATTCTGAACTCACTCGTTCGAACGTTCCAAAGCAACGTTCGAACGTTTGACGTTCAGAATGTTGTCCGAGTTCGTACAGTCACAGAAATTGGGGTTTTTCCCCTATTTATCCATTTTCCTCTCTTTTTCCAAAAGAGAGTGCATCCCCTTCAAATCCACACGAATCATAATCATTAGAAAGAGAATGGAATCCGCATATCCATTCATAAAATCCTAATCTATCATTATCATTTAGAAAAGGGCAAATAGACAAACCTATATGCATTAGATAGGAATCAAAGGTCAACTAACGCATTCAATAACAAATTATAATAATGTACTTGCCTTAGATCCGAAGTTGAAGAAATGTGCAGTAGGTTTCCTAACCAAAACCCAAATCGAGATTACCGGGGCACTCGATCACAATCCTAACACCGATCTGACATAAAAGATGGGATAGAAATGTTCAGATGAACAGATCTATGGTATTCCTATCCAAAACCTAACATTGGAAAGAATAAGAAAATAACCTAATAGTATAGATCTATTCCTAATGGTTTGAGGATAGTGTTACCTGTGACAAGAAAGTCGAACCAAGAATGATGGTATCTTCAGATCTTGATTCTGATGGCTGGATCTTAAGGTTGCAGAGGTTTGGGAAGTTGGAAGAGGAAGAAGACGAACAGGGAACGGGAAAAGTTACAGAGATTAGTGGGGAGAGATAAGGACGTGCGGTTATTTAAAAGAAGGGATTAGGTTAAGTATTGGGCTTAAGTCATTGGGTCGGGTCAAACTGCGGGTCAAGACATCTACCCATTAACCCAACTCACCAATCTACGCATCTGATATAACGTGTGCCCCACTTAATCCTAACCACTTAAATAACTAAAATACATTCCATTAAAATAATAATAATAATAATATCTAATTAAAATATATATATTAAATATATTAATAGTAGGACCGGGATCTTACATTCTCCCCCCCCTTAGGACATTTGGTCCTCCAAATAAAATTAATACCTCTGGAAGAAGAAACGGATACAACTTCTTTACTTGGTCTCGAAGTTCCCAAGTGGCTTCTCGAGGACTATGGTGTTCCCACTGGACTTTCACCCAATGTAACGTTCGAGTCCTGAGGACTTGCTCCTTTGTGTCGATTATCTGAGACGGTCGCTCAATGTACGTAACATCTGGCTGCAATTCCAATGGCTCATAATGTAACACGTGCAACGGGTCCTTGATATACTTTTTCAACATCGAGACATGAAAAACATTATGCACCGCTGACAACTCTGCGGGTAAAGCTAATCTGTAGGCAACTTCTCCAATTCTTTCCAAGATCTCAAATGGACCTATATATCTCCGAGATAATTTTCCTTTTTGCCCAAATCTCAATGTTCCTCTTGTCGGTGAAACCTTAAGAAATACTTGTTCACCTATTTCAAACTGAAGATCTCTTCTCTTCATGTCTGCATAACTCTTCTGCCGGCTTCTAGCAATTTTCAACCGGTCATGAATTTGCTTCACTTGCTCACTGGTATCACTAACAATAGATGGGCCATGAAAACTTCTGACACCTATCTCTTCCCAACAAATTGGGGTTCTACATCTACGTCCATACAACGCTTCAAATGGTGCCATACCAATACTGGAGTGATAACTATTATTATATGCAAATTCGCATAATGGGAGACTTTTCTGCCAGTCATTCCCAAACTCGAGAACGCAAGCTCGCAACATATCCTCAAGTGTCTGATTAGTCCTTTCAGTCTGTCCGTCGGTCTGAGGATGATACGCTGTACTGAAATTCAATTTCGTGCCCAAAGCTGCCTGAAGTTCTGTCCAGAATCTGCCCAAAAATCTAGGATCTCTGTCTGATACAATTGATAGGGGAACTCCATGAATTGTGACAACCTTCTCCATATACATTCGAGCTAATTCATCTCGAGGTGTCTTCATATTCATAGGTAAGAAATGTGCCACCTTTGTCAATCTGTCAACTATCACCCATATACTATCTCTGTTATGAATCGATGGCAATCCAGAAATAAAATCCATTGTTATGTGTTCCCATTTCCAATCTGGCACTTCCAATTGTTTTAAAAGTCCTGGGGGTTGCTTCCGTTCTGCCTTTACTTGCTGACACACCAAGCATCTTGCTGTAAATCCTGCTACTTCCTTCTTCATGTTATTCCATTAATAGTGATTACGCAGGTTCTGGTACATCTTTGTACTACCTGGATGAATAGTATAACGGGAATGATGCGCCTCCGTCATGATCTCATTCTTCAACTCTTCTATGTTTGGCACACATAACCGGTCTTGAAAATACAACACACCCTCTAACAATCTGAAATCTGGTCTGCTATCAATCTGCTCAATCACTCGAGCTAGCTCAGGATCCTCTACCTGCCTGCTTTTGATCCTGTTCAAGATCTCTGGTTCCCAAACAAACATGTGAGCCAACATAACCTTATCATCAATTGGCTGCAAAGTCACTCCCAAATCAAGGAAAATTTATGCCCAAGACCATTCTGCTCTCAAACATGCATTAGTTGTTAATCTTCGACTCAATGCATCAGCAACTACATTGGCTTTCCCGGGATGATATTTGATTGGAAAGTCGAAATCCTTCATGTATTCCATCCACCGGGTCTGTCTCATGTTTAATTCAGGCTGAGTAAACAAATATTGGAGACTTCTATGGTCTGAATGAATTTCAAACTTCTCACCGTAAAGGTAATGACGCCACATCTTCAATGCCATGACTACTGCTGCAAGTTCCAAATCATGAGTGGCATATCTTTTCTCATGCTCTTTCAATTGTCTAGAGCCATAAGCCACTACTTTCCCATCCTGCATAAGCACACAACCCAATCCAACCTTCGAAGCATCTGTGTAAATGACAAATCTACCATTCTCTGTAGGCAATGTGAGTACTGGAGCGGTAGTCAACCTATTCTTTAACTCCTGAAAACTTGCTTCACATTCGTCAGTCCACACGAATGGTACATCTTTTCGTCGTCAGGCGCCGATTCTGGCCGGAGCCGAAGGTGAAAGGAGGAGGTGGGGAGAGAGAAAGGAAGAGGGTGGGCACCAAGGTAATTTCAAAGGTTTTTTTTTTTTTTCAAAAATGTGTGTGGGTGAAAAGAAGAATCCTATGTGCCAATAGCAGGTTCTCAGGGCAACTTGGTCCTAAATGAAATATGTAGAGAGTCATAACAATTGTTTTAAGTTTACATTTAGTCAATGGAGGGTTTGGTAAAAAGAAAAAATACAGGGGCTTCTTTGAGGTTATGTGGAAAAAATGATATTACAAAACATGAGAGTTCTGCAGGACCCACTAGAATGGATGCTAGTATAAATAATCAAACCAATGCAGCGGATGTAACCAATCAAACAAGATAAAACTAACAAATAAATCTACCAAGCAATCACCACAAGAAGGCAGACACAAATTTAACGTGGAAATCCTTTCCAAGGAGAAAAATCATGATTTAGAAATCAAGAATTCACGAACAGTTACAAATATACTCACAACTCTTTTACCTCAGTGTGTACCTCGACCTAAAAATGTAGTTGTTCTTGTACAACTTCCACTGACACGACTTCCATCATGCACTGTTCTCCTTACTTGATCTCCTTGCACCTTGTCATCCAAGATGGTCAATCTTCTACAAGAAAGTAGAAGCAACAAAACCTTATAGAGCAGCCATTTAGAACAATCTCTCAATGGCTATAGAGAAACAATGAAATATCTCTTAGGGTATTCTAACCTCAGATCAAGAGAGAGAATTAACTTCTTGTATTATCCATTTGGGTTAAGAGAAATACCCAATAAATAGCCTCAAATTCATGCCTTAGTCTTCTAATAATTTTCCAATGAGAAGAGGAATCAGACCCTAACTCTAATTTGGAGTTCTAACCGAACTGGGCGTATCGAGTCACGCTCGCTACTATAGCGAGACACCATTTTGCCTCGGACTCTGACTTACAAAACATCTATCATGCAACACATTTAGGCCCTTTAGTTTTTTTTTTTTTTTTATTAATGTAACAATTTGGTTAACCGTGTGTTTTGAAAAAATAGTTAACCGAACTGTATTTTATTGTTCGGTTAATAACTGTGGGTCAAAACTGAGAATCGTAACCGAACCGTGAAGCACTATTTTTTTATTTTAATAACCGTAACCGTAATCGAACTGTGAAACACGATTATTAACCGTCGGTTCGGTCGGTTTAAACGGTTTTTCCGGTTTTTTTTTTTTTACACCCTGACCATTGACTTAGAAACTCTAAACTATAATAGCTCCATAAATTACATCTTTTATAAAATCCAATTCAAGTCAACTTAAGGTGAATTAATTTCATTCACAAAGGAGTTAGTGATTGTGAGGGGATTAGATCCATCATGAGATTTTTGGTGGCGCTCAAAAAATTCTCTCTCGTGTAAGGCATACCTCTTGGCATAAATGAATTCAATTTTGATGTAGTTTATATATATAGATGAGTTGTATGGGACCAACTAAAAACCGATGTTAATTGGATCAAATCTACTCCTAGACATTTATTTATAAATGAGAGAGGATGATAGAATGTCATGAAACCAAAAGAGTCCTGCTACGTGGACTTACTCATGGACAGAACCATGGACTAACTCATGAGTTAGTCCTTGTAGACTTTTTCAAACCAAAATGGCATCATCAAACTCATGAAAGTATCCTCACTATCATGTGCAAGTAATATCCACGAGTTGGGATCCCCTGTCCCAGCTGTCGCACCCTCCAAAACTCCACTTGGGGGCTGGGGCCACGTAATAATAAGCTCCTTGTGAGAAATCTTTATCTCTTAGTGGAAGACAGAAACGAAGAGATGAGTTGCAGAGATTTTAATTAAGGAGAGAAAAATCGAGAGAATTTAGGAAGAGATATAATTAGATTTAAATTGAAATTCACCTTAGATTAACTTGATTGATAAGGTAGAAGAAACTTCCCTTTAGATGGGACTCTTTAAATCATCAAATCAATTGCAAAATTGGACACCAAATTCTCAATCAATTTCGAAATGACTTAATGCCAATCCTTTACATGCACGGGTCAGCCCCAAACACGGGTCAGGGACTCCAGGAATCGCATGAGTTCTAGAATCCGTGACTGAAAGTTAGATGTTTTTTTTGTTTGGTAGAGAGTTAGACTGAATCTCATTCTCAGCATTCACGAACAGCGAGTGTCCTGCATTGTTAAAATTCTTGTTTTTTATACCCTCTATCTCATATTCCAAAAGAAACGAGGTATGGGTAGTGACTAGTGATACGGACACCGGACTCCCTCTCCCTCTTCTCTCTAAAATTCGCCACAAGGTTTCTGCAGGCGATCAAGGTACTATCTTCTTCTCTTCTCTTGCGTAGAGAAGGTAAAAGGCCAGGTTTTGGTGGTCATACTTGGAATGGCAATTGTGGGTGCATTTAAAAAATTTAATGACCATCGATGGGCATTGCACATGGTAAGATCTGATGATGTGTTGATGCTTGTCTCATATCCCTTTCTTTTTCTTTTTTCTTTTTTTGCTATCATAATTTCATTAGAATGAGAATGATTGGGATTTTGATCGGGAAACAATTTTTTGTGAAATTTTGATTTTGGAGATTACTTTGCCGGCTTCCCTGGAATTTTTGAAAGGAACCATATTCCCCCTATACTGTATCAAAACTCTCTGTTGTGATTACATTCATTATTTGGAGAATCTGTGCTTAGTTTGTGAGGAGGATCATTACTTACCATTAGATTATTTATACAATTACAAGTGAACAATTTTACTATGTACTATTACTTACCATTCAATTTTTTTTTTACTACTCACTCATGAGTAAATTGTGTGTTTCACAAGTGAATAACCTGACAGTCTGTCAAAGAGAAATGGTGTTAAAATTCTCACAATGCCAATGTAAGAATAATTCTTCATTTTTGTAGTCATGTTTGTCTGCACCATATGCATCACATACTTCAATCGATTGTGAAAGTTGTGGACTGATGTGCTTTTATTCCCCATTTATAGTCTTTTTGTCAAAAATATTTGTCGAGTTTTCGAGTTTTTTTTTTTTTAATCTTCCTTACTCCTGCAGGCTTATAGCAAGGAAACAGGTTTTATTTGACAATGGCCAAAGGAAACAGGCTTAGCAAGTTGTGGTCAGATCTTTTCCAATGTCTTCTTGAACTGATTTTGGAGCACCTAATCCTATCTGATCGTCTTCGCTTCGGTTCCGTCTGCCGCTCTTGGCGTACAGCCCAAGTACAATGTCTTTATCCTCCTGCTTCTCAAATCCCTTTCCTCGTTTTCCGCAGAAACAGCTCCATCCAAAGAAGAAGCATTGAGTTCTTCAGTCTATCGGAGAAGAGAATATACAAGGTACCAATGCCTGATTGCGGGACACCAATGCATTGCAGTCTCTGCGTTTCATCTTCCCATGGTTGGCTGCTATTTCGGACCCTCGATGGAAACAAATCTGGATTCCTCTTTAACCCTTTCAACAGGAAATACATTCAGCTTCCTGATGAAATATCATTCAGATCCTTCTTCAATGGCACATTCTTCCGTAATCCTACGACTCTCCCGTCAGGAAATTTTGGAATTGATTTTAGTGGCATTTTCTTCTCGACTCCCACCAATCCTAATGGCGTTCTTTACATCAAAGGATGCCATAGATTCATGCTATGTGCACTCAAGTATCTACCTCAGCATGGGAAATGGATTCCTGATCCCCTTTCAAACATGAAGGATGCTGTCTCTAATACCATCTTTCGTGGAGGAAAGCTATATGCATTGAAAGACGATTCGACTCTTGCAGTCATCGACTCTCTTTCTCCACATAATATTACTAATGTGAAGATGAGAAATCGAGTATATAATTGGTTGACTTCTTTAAGGAGAGGTGTAAAGGATTGTAAATATATTTTGGTGGAATCTTGTGGAGAGATATTATTAGTGACCATCCGTGGGGAAAACTGCTATTTCCAATCGAAACGGAGTCTTTTTTTTGGACTATTTCGAGCAGACTTGACTCAGATGCAGTGGGTGAAGGTACAGAACTTGGATGATCGGATTTTGTTCTTGACTTGTAGAACTTCAATTTCGATTTGTGCTAGTGGAACTGGATATAAAGGAAATCGCATCTACTATATTCCCACTGATGATGATGTTAAAAAATATGTGGAAATTGACTTAGGTACCTACAAGATAACCCTTCACTCGATTCCAGTGCCTGATGTAACTATGATTTGTGAGTGGTTCACACCATGTCTTTTCCCCTAATCTCTACTTCAGTGGATTTCCTGTTGATGCTCTTATTTCTAGATAGTCTTCTTGCCCATGCATTGTTAACGTATACAATGTAATTGTGATTAAAGTTTCCTATGTGGAATTTGAAGGGGGTAGCAATGGGATGACCATTCACATGATTCCAGTTTGTGATTTGTGAATCGTTCACACCACGTCTCTCTTATTCTCTACTTCAATTTGCTTGTTGAGATATTTTTAGTATATACATTTGCCTCCTTTATCCTAGTTGTTTTTTATTTCTATGGAAGAAAGGTGCCTAACTGAGCTGTCAGTTACTTATATATTCATCTAGTAATTTATTAAAAAAGAACTTGGATTTGAAATAGATTGTTTCAAGAGGGTTTTTTCTGAAAAATCCCTTAAGACCGGTCAAAAGCCAAAAGCACCATCAACTTCTTATAAAGACCACAGTAGTCTCAAATGCCTGTTCAGTATTTTTTTTTTAACTTTTAGCGCTGACCGGGGATATCGCAGTTCATTCTAAGTAAATGAGCGGGGATATCCCCATTCATCGTTCATTACAACTTAAAAGACTGTCGAACTCCCTTTTCCCCTTTGCCTTTTCTGGGATCCGAACGAATCTCTCTACAACCCCTCTTCCACATTACCTTGCTTTATGGGAGAATCTCATTCTTGAATCTTTTAAGTAGAAAGGTTTGGGCTCTATTAAAGAGGTTGGTAGTCTAGATTTATTTTTTTTTACATTTGATTAAACCTAGAAGCACAATCTCCACATGTGTTTTTCTTTTACCCAAAAAGTTGATGTTTGGAAGTACTCATTAAAGCTTCCATCTCCTTGATGGATGATTAATATTTACTCAATGGGTAGTTCACATTAACTTTCCTATGATAAAAAGACCAAATTTCAGTAAGACAAATGGGCATTGGCTTTGAATGTAATAGAAGATGATAGAATTGGGCATCCTCAGCTTTTGCTTACATAGAAATTAATGGTTGGATATGGGCATCTGGGAAGGGCATTGGCTGACATAGAAGGTGACTTTTGTTGGCACACTCCACATTGGTGACTTATGTGCAGTTATGGACATGAACGCAAGATTGAGGATGCACTGCACTTTCTGAAAATCTTGGGGTATAAGAAAATTTTAAATCATTGAAATTTATCATTATTTACATGCCTTTGTAATGTTTATAATGTTTCTTATGTTTGGAAACTGGAAAGTGAGAATCCTAGCTAATGGTGCTGTATAAAACAGGAGACTTGGAAAAAGGGTTTGCAGGGCATTGTGTTATCACAATATCACATAGGGGGGCAATAGACGTTTCCCTCAAATTTAATCATGGGCAGTGCCATTACCATTTCTGTATAAATAATATCAGATTTGGATCCGTTAATCAATACGTACTGAACACTTGAAGTGTATATGTATGGAAGAGCATGCAGAATATTTCAAGCCAATCAGGGTAAAGCTAATGTGTATTTATTTTCTCAGTAACATTTTATGCACTGCTGCCCCACAATGGAATGAACAGTACAATTTTACTGAGAAAATTAGAATTTCTGGGGCACCCTGCATCTATTGTCAACCTCTCACGCTTAATTTTTTTTTTAATATTTTTCTTATAAATTGGGATGATTTATAATGACAAATATTAGTTGATTTTATTTATATGGATAGACTTCAATTTCCGGAGCTAACTGGATCCAATTAGGCACGTCTATTTCGTTGTCTTCCATTTTTGACCTCTCAATGTGGCACTTCGATTGATGAGTCCTTTGTCAAAGTCTTCATGCGTTTTATGCTGGAGAGATTTCTATGGTACATCCTTTATAAAAGGGTATATCTTATCAATGCACATTGAGTGTTTCTTGCAGTATAAAAACACTAGTGTGAGAGTACTCCCGTACCCATCACGGGAAAATATATATATATATATTATTTCAATATAAAAACAATAATTGTCCATGTCAAAGAAAACATACCCATCGTTATCAAAATTATCGTACTTGAAAATATAATATAATAACACTAAAACTATAACATAAAAATAAATAAGTATATTTAACTATAAAAGCTAATGTTATTTTAGTTTTAAAATATTAATATGTTAAGATATATAAAAAAATATATATTACATCTTATATCATGTTTATTTCATGCTCTACGCCGTGGCTTATCAGTCAATTGGATGCATGGTCATAAATGAGTGGGCTTATATTGAGCAAGTATATATTGCTCAATTCATGTTATGCGACCATGGGTCATCACTTGATTGCATACCGGATCATAATGGAATATGCCAGAAATATATTGGACCATGATATTTAGTGAAACTGATCTAAAATTTAAGAATGGAAAACGTCGACCTAGCACTCTAACCTAACTGTTTAGTTAGTGATGAAAATATAAATCAAGGTTCATATCAAATCTTCTCTTCTTTTTTTTTCCTCCTTAGGAGATTGAGATTGATGTATTTATTTGGATATTTACCTTGAAGTATTCTTAAAAAAAATTAAAGAATAGATTGAGATTGATGTAAAGATGTAGGGGGCGCACCAATACCACTAGTCACATCGGTAGCTAAATGGCGGTCCCATTGGTTTTGCATCCTTAATTCAACTGTTCACATTCATACTGGGCCTTCAAACCTGGTGTAAAGATGTAGTGGGCCCTCGAATACCACTTTACACGTCAATAACTTGATGTTGGCCACATACGTTATTGCTAAATCTCAAAAGAGAGGGGAGAGGCTGCTGCTTTAATATATATATATATATAATTGTCTCCTTTCATCAATTTTTTTCACGAACCATCTATATTTTTTAGAAGAAATTTCCACCTTTACAATAGAAAACGCCAGTGGAGTTGTTATTCCTCTGCAACATTTCCTCAAAAACAATGTCGAAAAAACGAATGTCTTTATGTGTCAAATGTAACCCTTGTCATTATAGGGGATGCTAATAGTAGATGAGTTCAAAAATCAAAACTATTAACTGTGTGTTTGTGCATACATCTACCATTTTAGGTATTCCTAAAACAAACCCTTACCTTTGAAGAGATTATTATAATTTATTTATCTTTTCTGCTGGAATGTACCACAACCCCGTGAACACTCATGTAAAACATTAATCGAACTGTTTTAACCAGCCACAATCTTTTGTAAATGTCTAAATCAAGCTTTTTAAAAAGGAAAGAAATTCATCATTTTTTTTTCTTTCCTGTAAAACAACAATCTGGATACACCATGTACGTACGTACTAACACATCGAGACGACTCAGCGCTAAAGAAATAGGCAAGCCGATGCATGAATCTAAGGTGTCAGCGCCACTGAGAAACACATTCCCAGGTTTTGCTTCAAAACCATAGGGGAACAAATTATGATCATCAATGACAGATGTTAGATTCAAACAGTTTAACAGAAGATGAGCATTTTTATAATTATGGGTTCATAAGAAAAGCATTTCTATATATAAGCTTGATAGGTTGACAAAATTTAAGATTGGAAAAAAAATCTCATTTTTTTTTTTTGAAAAAGAAAATAGAAAGGCGCGCCTTGCAAAGGAAAGCAACATTCAAGAAGTTCAATGCAAACAGCTTCTCATTAACTTTTTTCCCTCCGTTTTCTTGATCAGTTTTGCTAGGGTTGACAAACAACTTCCATGTTTATGAATGTTCCTACTCGCATCAGCAGATCTTTCAACCCTCCCCCCTCTTAAGAGGTTGGCCTTATGAGCTCTACTTCTCTAAAGCTAACTACCCACCTTCCGTCAGCCAAGCAAATAAGAATATCACAACACACTCGGAGACTTGACCCCAACAACATAACAGAAGTCATGAATTGACTATCCACCTATTTGGGAACCAATTTTGTCACGTCCCCAAAATAATAATTGGGGAAAACGTGAAAAATTAAAACAAATTCAAATTCCTGTGTTTAATACAACACAAGCTTCCAAAAGTGGACCCACATCACATCACAAGCCGTGGTGAGTCCAGATAAAATTTCATTAAATGCAACGGAAGCTTCATTCAATTGGTATTCAATGATCGTAATTAAGATCCAACACGAAAATAAAATAAACATTCATAATTAAAGTTGCAGAATAAATTAAACCATTACTACAAAAGTTTATCATTAATATAAAGTTCATCTAAAGAGTTTCTAAGATGACGTCCTCTCTAATGCAGGCTCAAACGGCTCCGAAACCGTCTCCAGCATCCCACTCGGGTTCGTCAGTTGGCTCAAACGTTTGAAACGTTTGATCCTCCTCTGTCTCCTCGGTAAAGTAGGGCTCGGTACCTATGCACCAAATATAGTAACGTAAATAGCAAGAACATGATCGTAATTCGAAATTAAGATACGATATCAAAATGAGTAAAAAAAAAACAATTGAAATTATAAGAAACAATGATAAAGATAAGTACAAGAAATAACGTATGACATAAATCTGAAAGACACCAAATTGAGCAATATATAATTCACACGGAGACAAGTGTCCCCGTTTTGGGTGGTCAGTCCTACATAATCGGGAAAGCCCGTCCACAATGTCGGTGGTCATAAACCGATCTATAAACACATAACAGGATAACCTGTTCACATACAAAGCGGATTATAAGTGATCCGGACACATCGGTGATCAACCGTCCACATACGATCTGCAGTCGTTCACAAATGACCCACATAAAAGGAAACATATATGCATAATAGACCCGAATAATAATGCTCCGACACAAGAGTCCTAAGTCAAAATGAAGGGCCGGCCAATCCATATCATAGTCAAATCACATATATCTAATTTGCCAAGCCACCTCATAATCCATAATACAAAGTAGGGTATGCATCTAAAGGAATACATAACCTAAACCAATATATGCATGCAAATACAAAGGTTAAGACATATTATAAATCGATCCTAAGGTTAAACGTATACTCATATACCCGTCAGCACACAATAATAACGCTAGTAAGTTAAGGACGTTACATCTCTCGAAATTCATGGTGCATAAATCCAATGAAGGATTTCCAATAGAGATGTATTGACCCTTTCTCGCTAGAGTTCATTAAAATCATAACAGGTAATTGAATCATACGTCCATAAGATACCGTATGCCCAAAGACGGTTCTTATGTCAAGTCCAGGTAGATAATTTAAGGTTATTAGATCCATATGAAGTCCCATACTTGATATCATAAATCCCCAAATTAATCAGAGTCAAAACAATGAAAAATAAACACAAATTGCCTAAGTACACTGAACGTTCGAACGTACGAGACCAACGTTCGAACGTTCAGGGTCTCGGGTTTTTGGCTCAGGGGCGAGCAGACTCGAACGTTCGAACGCACGAAGGGAACGTTCGAACGTTTGACGTCTCTGTCATTTGGCTCAGACGATTCTGAACTCACTCGTTCGAACGTTCTAAAGCAACGTTCGAACGTTTGACGTTCAGAATGTTGTCCGAGTTCGTACAGTCACAGAAATTGGGGTTTTTCCCCTATTTATCCATTTTCCTCTCTTTTTTCCAAAAGAGAGTGCATCCCATTCAAATCCACACGAATCATAATCATTAGAAAGAGAATGGAATCCGCATATCCATTTATAAAATCCTAATCTATCATTATCATTTAGAAAAGGGCAAATAGACAAACCTATATGCATTAGATAGGAATCAAAGGTCAACTAACGCATTCAATAACAAATTATAATAATGTACTTGCCTTAGATCCGAAGTTGAAGAAATGTGCAGTAGGTTTCCTAACCAAAACCCAAATCGAGATTACCGGGGCACTCGATCACAATCCTAACACCGATCTGACATAAAAGATGGGATAGAAATGTTCAGATGAACAGATCTATGGTATTCCTATCCAAAACCTAACATTGGAAAGAATAAGAAAATAACCTAATAGTATAGATCTATTCCTAATGGTTTGAGGATAGTGTTACCTGTGACAAGAAAGTCGAACCAAGAATGATGGTATCTTCAGATCTTGATTCTGATGGCTGGATCTTAAGGTTGCAGAGGTTTGGGAAGTTGGAAGAGGAAGAAGACGAACAGGAAACGGGAAAAGTTACAAGATTAGTGGGGAGAGATAAGGACGTGCGGTTATTTAAAAGAAGGGATTAGGTTAAGTATTGGGCTTAAGTCATTGGGTCGGGTCAAACTGCGGGTCAAGACATCTACCCATTAACCCAACTCACCAATCTACGCATCTGATCTAACGTGTGCCCCACTTAATCCTAACCACTTAAATAACTAAAATACATTCCATTAAAATAATAATAATAATAATATCTAATTAAAATATATATATTAAATATATTAATAGTAGGACCGGGATCTTACATTCTCCCCCCCTTAGGACATTTGGTCCTCCAAATAAAATTAATACCTCTGGAAGAAGAAACGGATACAACTTCTTTACTTGGTCTCGAAGTTCCCAAGTGGCTTCTCGAGGACTATGGTGTTCCCACTGGACTTTCACCCAATGTAACGTTCGAGTCCTGAGGACTTGCTCCTTTGTGTCGATTATCTGAGACGGTCGCTCAATGTACGTAACATCTGGCTGCAATTCCAATGGCTCATAATGCAACACGTGCAACGGGTCCTTGATATACTTTTTCAACATCGAGACATGAAAAACATTATGCACCGCTGACAACTCTGCGGGTAAAGCTAATCTGTAGGCAACTTCTCCAATTCTTTCCAAGATCTCAAATGGACCTATATATCTCCGAGATAATTTTCCTTTTTGCCCAAATCTCAATGTTCCTCTTGTCGGTGAAACCTTAAGAAATACTTGTTCACCTATTTCAAACTGAAGATCTCTTCTCTTCATGTCTGCATAACTCTTCTGCCGGCTTCTAGCAATTTTCAACCGGTCATGAATTTGCTTTACTTGCTCACTGGTATCACTAACAATAGATGGGCCATGAAAACTTCTGACACCTATCTCTTCCCAACAAATTGGGGTTCTACATCTACGTCCATACAACGCTTCAAATGGTGCCATACCAATACTGGAGTGATAACTATTATTATATGCAAATTCGCATAATGGGAGACTTTTCTTCCAGTCATTCCCAAACTCGAGAACGCAAGCTCGCAACATATCCTCAAGTGTCTGATTAGTCCTTTCAGTCTGTCCGTCGGTCTGAGGATGATACGCTGTACTGAAATTCAATTTCGTGCCCAAAGCTGCCTGAAGTTCTGTCCAGAATCTGCCCAAAAATCTAGGATCTCTGTCTGATACAATTGATAGGGGAACTCCATGAATTGTGACAACCTTCTCCATATACATTCGAGCTAATTCATCTCGAGGTGTCTTCATATTCATAGGTAAGAAATGTGCCACCTTTGTCAATCTGTCAACTATCACCCATATACTATCTCTGTTATGAATCGATGGCAATCCAGAAATAAAATCCATTGTTATGTGTTCCCATTTCCAATCTGGCACTTCCAATTGTTTTAAAAGTCCTGGGGGTTGCTTCCGTTCTGCCTTTACTTGCTGACACACCAAGCATCTTGCTGTAAATCCTGCTACTTCCTTCTTCATGTTATTCCACCAATAGTGATTACGCAGGTTCTGGTACATCTTTGTACTACCTGGATGAATAGTATAACGGGAATGATGCGCCTCCGTCATGATCTCATTCTTCAACTCTTCTATGTTTGGCACACATAACCGGTCTTGAAAATACAACACACCCTCTAACAATCTGAAATCTGGTCTGCTATCAATCTGCTCAATCACTCGAGCTAGCTCAGGATCCTCTACCTGCCTGCTTTTGATCCTGTTCAAGATCTCTGGTTCCCAAACAAACATGTGAGCCAACATAACCTTATCATCAATTGGCTGCAAAGTCACTCCCAAATCAAGGAAAATTTCTGCCCAAGACCATTCTGCTCTCAAACATGCATTAGTTGTTAATCTTCGACTCAATGCATCAGCAACTACATTGGCTTTCCCGGGATGATATTTGATTGGAAAGTCGAAATCCTTCATGTATTCCATCCACCGGGTCTGTCTCATGTTTAATTCAGGCTGAGTAAACAAATATTGGAGACTTCTATGGTCTGAATGAATTTCAAACTTCTCACCGTAAAGGTAATGACGCCACATCTTCAATGCCATGACTACTGCTGCAAGTTCCAAATCATGAGTGGCATATCTTTTCTCATGCTCTTTCAATTGTCTAGAGCCATAAGCCACTACTTTCCCATCCTGCATAAGCACACAACCCAATCCAACCTTCGAAGCATCTGTGTAAATGACAAATCTACCATTCTCTGTAGGCAATGTGAGTACTGGAGCGGTAGTCAACCTATTCTTTAACTCCTGAAAACTTGCTTCACATTCGTCAGTCCACACGAACGGTACATCTTTTCGTGTTAATTTGGTCAATGGAGCAGCAATGGATGAAAATCCTTTCACAAATCTCCTGTAATAACCTGCTAAACCCAAGAAACTACGAATCTCTGTTATTGACATGGGTCTCTGCCATTTGACCACTGCCTCAATCTTTCCTGGATCTACCGCCAATCCTTCCTTGCTGATGATGTGACCCAAGAAAATAACTTGATCAAGCCAAAATTCACACTTACTCAACTTGGCATAAAGTTGATGACCTCTTAAAGTCTGCAATGCTGACCTCAAATGCTGCTCATGATCTTCTCGAGACCGAGAATACACTAATACGTCGTCTATAAAAACAACGATGAACTGGTCGAGAAACGGAGTAAATATCTTATTCATCAAAGCCATAAATACTCCCGGAGCATTTGTTAATCCAAACGGCATTACTAAAAACTCGTAATGGCCATATCTCATCCTGAATGCTGTCTTCTGAATGTCCTGATCTCGAACTCTGAGCTGGTGATATCCTGATCTCAAGTCTATCTTTGAGAAGTATTCTGCTCCCTGAAGCTGATCAAACAACTCATCGATCCTGGGAAGAGGGTATTTGTTCTTGATTGTGACCTGATTGAGTTGTCTATAATCTATGCACATCCTCATGGAACCATCCTTTTTCTTCACAAATAGGACCGGTGCACCCCAAGGTGATACACTTGGTCTCACAAATCCCTTGTCCAACAAATCTTGCAATTGGGTTTTCAACTCTCTGAGTTCTGCTGGAGCCATTCTATATGGAGCTTTAGAAATAGAAGCTGTCCCTGTACCAATTCGATTGAAAAATCTATCTCCCTAACTGGAGGTAAGCCTGGAATCTCATCAGGGAAAACATCCGGAAACTCACAGACCACTGGAATATCCTCCACCCCTTTTGACTGTTTATCCTCCGTGATAAACGCCAAGTATCCTTCACATCCAGATTTCAACAATCTTTCTGCTTTCAATGCCGAGATTCGACATGTCTGAATCGACCTCCTTTGCCCCACGAATTCGACAGTGTCCGAATGCAAAGACAACTTGATGGTTTTGTTAAAACAATCCATCACTGCTCTATAGGTCGCTAACCAATCCATACCAAGTATGACATCGAAGTCCTTCATCGTTAAAAGAATCAGGTTTGCAGGTAAAATAAAATCTCCGACCTGAACTCGGGTACTTGGAAAATACTGGTGACAACGGACTTTCGTGCCTACTGGGGTACCGACTATTAATGCAACATCTAACCTTACTACAGTCTCATTGATATGTCTAGCAAAATCATGAGAAACAAAAGAATGTGTAGAGCCAGGGTCGAAAATGGCCTTAGCTTCTACCTCTGAGATTAGAACAATACCTTCCACTACTTCTGCAGAAGCATCTGCATCCTCATGAGTAACTGCATATGTCATGCCCATCTGCTGCGCTGGTACTGGCCTCGGTGCTCTAGGTTGGCCCACTGGTTGTTGTTACCTTTGCTGCTGGAATTGTCTCTGTTGCACCTGAGCCGGCCTCTGTTGTCCCTGCACTGGCCTCTGCTGTGGCACTGCACCCCTATATTGCTGGTACTGAGGAGCTGGTGCTCGGTACATCTGTTGCTGTGGAGCCCGATAAATCTGTTGTGGTCCTTGTGGAGGTGTTGCTCTCCAAGTCTGCTGCGTAGGAACACGAGAAGCTGCTAATTGGGATTTTGGAAACTGACTACCACCATTGGGACAATCGCGAACTTGATGTCCGAACTACCCACAATGAAAACATGCTCCAGTCTCCTTGTAGCACTGTTCAGTAGGATGATTTTCCCCACACCGTCCACACAGTTGTCTCTGACCACCTGAGGGTTGACCTTGAAACTTTTGTTTCTTCGGGTTGCCTTGGCTAGAAAACTGCTTTGATTGATATTGCTGAAATTTGGCTTGTCTCTCTTCTGATTTCTTCTTTAGTGCACCTTCGGCCCAATATGCACTCTTCACCGTTTCCTGGAATGTTGGGCGTTGATTGTCTCCAATCATCATATAAATATCAGCTGATAAACCATCAAGAAAACGCCTGATTTTCTCTTCCTCGGGAACGACTAGTGTAGGAGCATACTTAGCCAATCTGGTGAATTGCTGCTCATACTGCTGCACCGACATATCACCTTGCACCAAGTTTTGGAAATCTCTCTTCCACTGGTCCTTGACATATTTGGGAATAAACTTATCCATGAACTCCTTAGTGAATGTTTCCCACGAAATCTCTTCAGCCACTGCATCAGCTTGTACTACCATCTTCACCGAATTCCACCATTGAAGAGCTATTCCTCTAAACATGTAGGCTGCCAAGTTAACTCGCTGCTTCTGAGTACAGCGGAAAACTGCAAAGATCTGCTCCAATTGCTCTATAAAGTCATCTGCCGCCATTGGATCTTCTGACCCATGAAACTCAGGAGGAACCCTCTTCCTAAATTTCTCGTACAGGTCATTAGGATCTACTTCCTTTGGAGGCATGACCACTTGTACTGGCTGGGCTGCTCTGTCAGTCAAAGCTATGATATGAGCTTGAAATGCTGCCCTATCATGATCTGCTTGTGCTCTCTCAGCAGCTCTCTCTTCTCTTTCTTGTTGCTTCTCTGCAGCTCGTTCAGCCTCAGCTGTTCTTTGTTGCTCATTTTGAGTAGTCTGCGATTGCATAAAAGCTTGCAACAGCTGATTAAAACGCTCGTCTGAATTGTTTGATCCATTCCCAGGTTCCTTGTCCTGAGATCTTGTATTACGTTGGGCCATGACCTGCAATAGAATAAATATGGTTTAGCTCCTATGAAACAAGCTAACAGACAATTCTATAGACTTTACAGTTAGCACTTTAAAGTCTGTCTAACGAAATTCGTAATCCTCACCACGTCCTATTGTTTCTGTCCATTTTTAATTACCGAAGATCGTGCTGGGCTCTGATACCAACTGTCACGTCCCCAAAATAATAATTGGGGAAAACGTAAAAAATTAAAACAAATTTAAATTCCTGTGTTTAATACAACACAAGCTTCCAAAAGTGGACCCACATCACATCACAAGCCGTGGTGAGTCCAGATAAAATTCCATTAAATGCAACGGAAGCTTCATTCAATTGGTATTCAATGATCGTAATTAAGATCCAACACGAAAATCAAATAAACATTCATAATTAAAGTTGCAGAATAAATTAAACCATTACTACAAAAGTTTATCATTAATATAAAGTTCATCTAAAGAGTTTCTAAGATGACGTCCTCTTTAATGCAGGCTCAGACGGCTCCGAAACCGTCTCCAGCATCCCACTCGGGTTCGTCAGTTGGCTCAAACGTTTGAAACGTTTGATCCTCATCCGTCTCCTCGGTAAAGTAGGGCTCGGTACCTATGCACCAAATGTAGTAACGTAAATAGCAAGAACATGATCATATTTCGAAATTAAGATACGATATCAAAATGAGTAAAAAAAAACAATTGAAATTATAAGAAACAATGATAAAGATAAGTACAAGAAAGAACGTATGACATAAATCTGAAAGACACCAAATGGAGCAATATATAATTCACACGGAGACAAGTGTCCCCGTTTTGGGTGGTCAGTCCTACATAATCTGGAAAGCCCGTCCACAATGTCGTTGGTCATAAACCGATCTATAAACACATAATAGGATAACCTGTTCACATACAAAGCGGATTATAAGTGATCCGGATACATCGGTGATCAACCGTCCACATACGATCTGCAGTCGTTCACAAATGACCCACATAAAAGGAAACATATATGCATAATAGATCCGAATAATAATGCTCCGACACAAGAGTCCTAAGTCAAAATGAAGGGCCGGCCAATCCATATCATAGTCAAATCACATATATCTAATTTGCCAAGCCACCTCATAATCCATAATACAAAGTAGGGTATGCATCTAAAGGAATACATAACCTAAACCAATATATGCATGCAAATACAAAGGTTAAGACATATTATAAATCGATCCTAAGGTTAAACGTATACTCATATACCCGTCAGCACACAATAATAACGCTAGTAAGTTAAGGACGTTACATCTCTCGAAATTCATGGTGCATAGATCCAATGAAGGATTTCCAATAGAGATGTATTGACCCTTTCTCGCTAGAGTTCATTAAAATCATAACAGGTAATTGAATCCTACGTCCATAAGATACCGTATGCCCAAAGACGGTTCTTATGTCAAGTCCAGGTAGATAATTTAAGGTTATTAGATCCATATGAAGTCCCATACTTGATATCATAAATCCCCAAATTAATCAGAGCCAAAACAATGAAAAATAAACACAAATTGCCTAAGTACACTGAACGTTCGAACGTACGAGACCAACGTTCGAACGTTCAGGGTCTCGGGTTTTTGGCTCAGGGGCGAGCAGACTCGAACGTTCGAACGCACGAAGGGAACGTTCGACGTCTCTGTCATTTGGCTCAGACGATTCTGAACTCACTCGTTCGAACGTTCTAAAGCAACATTCGAACGTTTAACGTTCAGAATGTTGTCCGAGTTCGTACAGTCACAGAAATTGGGGTTTTTTTCCCTATTTATCCTTTTTCCTCTCTTTTTTCCAAAAGAGAGTGCATCCCATTCAAATCCACACGAATCATAATCATTAGAAAGAGAATGGAATCCGCATATCCATTCATAAAATCCTAATCTATCATTATCATTTAGAAAAGGGCAAATAGACAAACCTATATGCATTAGATAGGAATCAAAGGTCAACTAACGCATTCAATAACAAATTATAATAATGTACTTGCCTTAGATCCGAAGTTGAAGAAATGTGCAGTAGGTTTCCTAACCAAAACCCAAATCGAGATTACCGGGGCACTCGATCACAATCCTAACACCGATCTGACATAAAAGATGGGATAGAAATGTTCAGATGAACAGATCTATGATATTCCTATCCAAAACCTAACATTGGAAAGAATAAGAAAATAACCTAATAGTATAGATCTATTCCTAATGGTTTGAGGATAGTGTTACCTGTGACAAGAAAGTCGAACCAAGAATGATGGTATCTTCAGATCTTGATTCTGATGGCTGGATCTTAAGGTTGCAGAGGTTTGGGAAGTTGGAAGAGGAAGAAGACGAACAGGGAACGGGAAAAGTTACAGAGATTAGTGGGGAGAGATAAGGACGTGCGGTTATTTAAAAGAAGGGATTAGGTTAAGTATTGGGCTTAAGTCATTGGGTCGGGTCAAACTGCGGGTCAAGACATCTACCCATTAACCCAACTCACCAATCTACGCATCTGATCTAACGTGTGCCCCACTTAATCCTAACCACTTAAATAACTAAAATACATTCCATTAAAATAATAATAATAATAATATCTAATTAAAATATATATATTAAATATATTAATAGTAGGACCGGGATCTTACATTCTCCCCCCCTTAGGACATTTGGTCCTCCAAATAAAATTAATACCTCTGGAAGAAGAAACGGATACAACTTCTTTACTTGGTCTCGAAGTTCCCAAGTGGCTTCTCGAGGACTATGGTGTTCCCACTGGACTTTCACCCAATGTAACGTTCGAGTCCTGAGGACTTGCTCCTTTGTGTCGATTATCTGAGACGGTCGCTCAATGTACGTAACATCTGGCTGCAATTCCAATGGCTCATAATGCAACACGTGCAACGGGTCCTTGATATACTTTTTCAACATCGAGACATGAAAAACATTATGCACCGCTGACAACTCTGCGGGTAAAGCTAATCTGTAGGCAACTTCTCCAATTCTTTCCAAGATCTCAAATGGACCTATATATCTCCGAGATAATTTTCCTTTTTGCCCAAATCTCAATGTTCCTCTTGTCGGTGAAACCTTAAGAAATACTTGTTCACCTATTTCAAACTGAAGATCTCTTCTCTTCATGTCTGCATAACTCTTCTGCCGGCTTCTAGCAATTTTCAACCGGTCATGAATTTGCTTTACTTGCTCACTGGTATCACTAACAATAGATGGGCCATGAAAACTTCTGACACCCATCTCTTCCCAACAAATTGGGGTTCTACATCTACGTCCATACAACGCTTCAAATGGTGCCATACCAATACTGGAGTGATAACTATTATTATATGCAAATTCGCATAATGGGAGACTTTTCTTCCAGTCATTCCCAAACTCGAGAACGCAAGCTCGCAACATATCCTCAAGTGTCTGATTAGTCCTTTCAGTCTGTCCGTCGGTCTGAGGATGATACGCTGTACTGAAATTCAATTTCGTGCCCAAAGCTGCCTGAAGTTCTGTCCAGAATCTGCCCAAAAATCTAGGATCTCTGTCTGATACAATTGATAGGGGAACTCCATGAATTGTGACAACCTTCTCCATATACATTCGAGCTAATTCATCTCGAGGTGTCTTCATATTCATAGGTAAGAAATGTGCCACCTTTGTCAATCTGTCAACTATCACCCATATACTATCTCTGTTATGAATCGATGGCAATCCAGAAATAAAATCCATTGTTATGTGTTCCCATTTCCAATCTGGCACTTCCAATTGTTTTAAAAGTCCTGGGGGTTGCTTCCGTTCTGCCTTTACTTGCTGACACACCAAGCATCTTGCTGTAAATCCTGCTACTTCCTTCTTCATGTTATTCCACCAATAGTGATTACGCAGGTTCTGGTACATCTTTGTACTACCTGGATGAATAGTATAACGGGAATGATGCGCCTCCGTCATGATCTCATTCTTCAACTCTTCTATGTTTGGCACACATAACCGGTCTTGAAAATACAACACACCCTCTAACAATCTGAAATCTGGTCTGCTATCAATCTGCTCAATCACTCGAGCTAGCTCAGGATCCTCTACCTGCCTGCTTTTGATCCTGTTCAAGATCTCTGGTTCCCAAACAAACATGTGAGCCAACATAACCTTATCATCAATTGGCTGCAAAGTCACTCCCAAATCAAGGAAAATTTCTGCCCAAGACCATTCTGCTCTCAAACATGCATTAGTTGTTAATCTTCGACTCAATGCATCAGCAACTACATTGGCTTTCCCGGGATGATATTTGATTGGAAAGTCGAAATCCTTCATGTATTCCATCCACCGGGTCTGTCTCATGTTTAATTCAGGCTGAGTAAACAAATATTGGAGACTTCTATGGTCTGAATGAATTTCAAACTTCTCACCGTAAAGGTAATGACGCCACATCTTCAATGCCATGACTACTGCTGCAAGTTCCAAATCATGAGTGGCATATCTTTTCTCATGCTCTTTCAATTGTCTAGAGCCATAAGCCACTACTTTCCCATCCTGCATAAGCACACAACCCAATCCAACCTTCGAAGCATCTGTGTAAATGACAAATCTACCATTCTCTGTAGGCAATGTGAGTACTGGAGCGGTAGTCAACCTATTCTTTAACTCCTGAAAACTTGCTTCACATTCGTCAGTCCACACGAACGGTACATCTTTTCGTCGTCAGGCGCCGATTCTGGCCGGAGCCGAAGGTGAAAGGAGGAGGTGGGGAGAGAGAAAGGAAGAGGGTGGGCACCAAGGTAATTTCAAAGGTTTTTTTTTTTTTTTTCAAAAATGTGTGTGGGTGAAAAGTAGAATCCTGTGTGCCAATACCAGGTTCTCAGGGCAACTTGGTCCTAAATGAAATATGTAGAGAGTCATAACAATTGTTTTAAGTTTACATTTAGTCAATGGAGGGTTTGGTAAAAAGAAAAAATACAGGGGCTTCTTTGAGGTTATGTGGAAAAAATGATATTACAAAACATGAGAGTTCTGCAGGACCCACTAGAATGGATGCTAGTATAATTAATCAAACCAATGCAGCGGATGTAACCAATCAAACAAGATAAAACTAACAAATAAATCTACCAAGCAATCACCACAAGAAGGCAGACACAAATTTAACGTGGAAATCCTTTCCAAGGAGAAAAATCATGATTTAGAAATCAAGAATTCACGAACAGTTACAAATATACTCACAACTCTTTTACCTCAGTGTGTACCTCGACCTAAAAATGTAGTTGTTCTTGTACAACTTCCACTGACACGACTTCCATCATGCACTGTTCTCCTTACTTGATCTCCTTGCACCTTGTCATCCAAGATGGTCAATCTTCTACAAGAAAGTAGAAGCAACAAAACCTTATAGAGCAGCCATTTAGAACAATCTCTCAATGGCTATAGAGAAACAATGAAATATCTCTTAGGGTATTCTAACCTCAGATCAAGAGAGAGAATTAACTTCTTGTATTATCCATTTGGGTTAAGAGAAATACCCAATAAATAGCCTCAAATTCATGCCTTAGTCTTCTAATAATTTTCCAATGAGAAGAGGAATCAGACCCTAACTCTAATTTGGAGTTCTAACCGAACTGGGCGTATCGAGTCACGCTCGCTACTATAGCGAGACACCATTTTGCCTCGGACTCTGACTTACAAAACATCTATCATGCAACACATTTAGGCCCTTTAGTTTTTTTTTTTTTTTTTTATTAATGTAACAATTTGGTTAACCGTGTGTTTTGAAAAAATAGTTAACCGAACTGTATTTTATTGTTCGGTTAATAACTGTGGGTCAAAACTGAGAATCGTAACCGAACCGTGAAGCACTATTTTTTTATTTTAATAACCGTAACCGTAATCGAACTGTGAAACACGATTATTAACCGTCGGTTCGGTCGGTTAAACGGTTTTCCGGTTTTTTTTTTTTTACACCCCGACCATTGACTTAGAAACTCTAAACTATAATAGCTCCATAAATTACATCTTTTATAAAATCCAATTCAAGTCAACTTAAGGTGAATTAATTTCATTCACAAAGGAGTTAGTGATTGTGAGGGGATTAGATCCATCATGAGATTTTTGGTGGCGCTCAAAAAATTCTCTCTCGTGTAAGGCATACCTCTTGGCATAAATGAATTCAATTTTGATGTAGTTTATATATATAGATGAGTTGTATGGGACCAACTAAAAACCGATGTTAATTGGATCAAATCTACTCCTAGACATTTATTTATAGATGAGAGAGGATGATAGAATGTCATGAAACCAAAAGAGTCCTGCTACATGGACTTACTCATGGACAGAACCATGGACTAACTCCATGAGTTAGTCCATGTAGACTTTTTCAAACCAAAATGGCATCATCAAACTCATGAAAGTATCCTCACTATCATGTGCAAATAATATCCACGAGTTGGGATCCCCTGTCCCAGCTGTCGCACCCTCCAAAACTCCACTTGGGGGCTGGGGCCACGTAATAATAAGCTCCTTGTGAGAAATCTTTATCTCTTAGTGGAAGACAGAAACGAAGAGATGAGTTGCAGAGATTTTAATTAAGGAGAGAAAAATCGAGAGAATTTAGGAAGAGATATAATTAGATTTAAATTGAAATTCACCTTAGATTAACTTGATTGATAAGGTAGAAGAAACTTCCCTTTAGATGGGACTCTTTAAATCATCAAATCAATTGCAAAATTGGACACCAAATTCTCAATCAATTTCGAAATGACTTAATGCCAATCCTTTACATGCACGGGTCAGCCCCAAACACGGGTCAGGGACTTCAGGAATCGCATGAGTTCTAGAATCCGTGACTGAAAGTTAGATGTTTTTTTTTTTTGTTTGTTTGGTAAAGAGTTAAGACTGAATCTCATTCTCAGCATTCACGAACAGCGAGTGTCCTGCATTGTTAAAATTCTTGTTTTTTATACCCTCTATCTCATATTCCAAAAGAAACGAGGTATGGGTAGTGACTAGTGATACGGACACTGGACTCCCTCTCCTTCTCCCTCTCCCTCCTCTCTCTAAAATTCTCCAAACAAGGTTTCTGCAGGCGATTAAGGTACTCTCTTCTTCTCTTCTATTGCATAAAGGCAAAAGTCCAGGTGTTGGTGGTCATACTTGGAATGGCAATTGCTGGTGCATTTAAAAAAAATTTAACGACCATTGATAGGCAGGTAAGATCTGATGATGTGTTGATCATTGTCTCATATCCCTTTCTTTGTTTGTTGCTATCATAATTTCTTTAGATTGAGAATGATTGGGATTTTGATCGGGAAACAAAATTTTGTGAAATTTTGATTTTGGAGATTACTTTGCCGGCTTCCCTGGAATTTTTGAAAGGAACCATATTCCCCCTATAACTACCCTTCTTACCCGAACCTTATTTTCTCTGTATCAAATCTCTCTGTTGTGATTTCATTCATTATTTGGAGAATCTGTGCTTAGTTTGTGAGGAGGATCATTATTTACCATTAGATTATTTATACAATTACAAGTGAACAATTTTACTATGTACTATTACTTACCATTCAAATTTTTTTTACTACTCACACATGAGTAAATTGTGTAATTCGCAAGTGTATAACCTGACTGTCTGTCAAAGAGAAATGGTGTTAAAATTCTCACAATGCCAATGTAAGAATAATTCTTCATTTTTGTAGTCATGTTTGTTTGCACCATATGCATCACATACTTCAATCAATTGTGAAAGTTGTGGACTGATGTTGTTCTTTTATTCCCCATTTATAGTCTTTTTTGTCAATAACATTTGTTGAGTTTTCGAGGGTTTTTTTTTTTTTTTCTCTCTTTTAATCTTCCTTACTCCTACAGGCTTATAGCAAGGAAAAAGGTTTTATTTGACAATGACAATAAGAAACAGTCTTAGCAAGTTGTGGTCAGATCTTCTCCAATGTCTTCTTGAGCTGATTTTGGAGCGCCTAATCCTATCTGATCGTCTTCGCTTCGGTTCCGTCTGCCGCTCTTGGCGCACAGCCCAAGTACAATGTCTTTATCCTCCTGCTTCTCAAATCCCTTTCCTCATCTTCCAGAGAAACAGCTCCACCGAAAGAAGCATCATTGAGTTCTTCAGTCTATCGGAGAAGAGAATATACAAGGCACCAATGCCTGATTGCGGGACACCAATGCATTGCAGTCTCTGCGTTTCATCTTCCCATGGTTGGCTGCTATTTCGGACCCTCGATGGAAACAAATCTGGATTCCTCTTCAACCCTTTCAACAGGAAATACATTCAGCTTCCTGATGAAACATCATTCAGATCCTGCTTCAATGGCAATTCATCATTCAGATCCTGCTTCAATGGCACTTTCTTCTGTAATCCTATCACTCTCCCATCAGGAAATTTGGGAATTGATTTTAGTGGCATTTTCTTCTCGACTCCCACCAATCCTAATGGCGTTCTTTACATCAAAGGATGCCATAGATTCATGCTATGTGCACTCAAGTATCTACCTCAGCATGGGAAATGGATTCGTGATCCCCTTTCAAACATGATGGATGCGGTCTCTAATACCATCTTTTGTGGAGGAAAACTATATGCATTGAAAGACGATTCGACTCTTGCAGTCATTGACTCTCTTTCTCCACATAACATTACTAATGTGAAGATGAGAAATCGAGTATATAATTGGTTGACTTCTTTAAGGAGAGATATAAATGATTGTAAATATATTTTGGTGGAATCTTGTGGAGAGATATTGTTAGTGATCATCCGTGGGGAAAACTGCTATTTCCGATCGAAACGGAGTCTCTTTTTTGGACTATTTCGAGCAGACTTGACTCAGATGCAGTGGGTGAGGGTACAGAACTTGGATGATCGGATTTTGTTCTTGACATGTAGAACTTCAATTTCGATTTGTGCTAGTGGAACTGGATGTAAAGGAAATCGCATCTACTATATTCCCACTGATAATGAAGTTGAAAAATATGTGGAACTTGACTTAGGTACCTACAAGATAACCCTTCACTCGATTCCAGTGCCTGATGTAACTATGATTTGTGAGTGGTTCACACCATGTCTTTTCCCCTAATCTCTACTTCAGTGGATTTCCTGTTGATGCTCTTATTTCTAGATAGTCTTCTTGCCCATGCATTGTTAACGTATACAATGTAATTGTGATTAAAGTTTCCTATGTGGAATTTGAAGTGGGTAGCAATGGGATGACCATTCACATGATTCCAGTTTGTGATTTGTGAATCGTTCACACCACGTCTCTTATTCTCTACTTCAATTTGCTTGTTGAGATATTTTTAGTATATACATTTGCCTCCTTTATCCTAGTTGTTTTTTATTTCTATGGAAGGAAGGTGCCTAACTGAGCTGTCAGTTACTTATATATTCATCTAGTAATTTATTAAAAAAGAACTTGGATTTGAAATAGATTGTTTCAAGAGGGTTTTTTCTGAAAAATCCCTTAAGACCGGTCAAAAGCCAAAAGCACCATCAACTTCTTATAAAGACCACAGTAGTCTCAAATGCCTGTTCAGTATTTTTTTTTTAACTTTTAGCGCTGACCGGGGATATCGCAGTTCATTCTAAGTACATCGTTCATTACAACTTAAAAGACTGTCGAACTCCCTTTTCCCCTTTGCCTTTTCTGGGATCCGAACGAATCTCTCTACAACCCCTCTTCCACATTACCTTGCTTTATGGGAGAATCTCATTCTTGAATCTTTTAAGTAGAAAGGTTTGGGCTCTATTAAAGAGGTTGGTAGTCTAGATTTATCTTTTTTTACATTTGATTAAACCTAGAAGCACAATCTCCACATGTGTTTTTCTTTTACCCAAAAAGTTGATGTTTGGAAATACTCATTAAAGCTTCCATCTCCTTGATGGATGATTAATATTTACTCAATGGGTAGTTCACATTAACTTTCCTATGATAAAAAGACCAAATTTCAGTAAGACAAATGGGCATTGGCTTTGAATATAATAGAAGATGATAGAATTGGGCATCCTCACTTTTGCTTACATAGAAACTAATTGTTGGATATGGGCATCTGGGAAGGGCATTGGCTGACATAGAAGGTGACTTTTGTTGGCACACTCCACAATATTGGTGACTTATGTGCAGTTATGGACATGGACGCAAGATTGAGGATGCACTGCACTTTCTGAAAATCTTGGGGTATAAGAAAATTTTAAATCATTGAAATTTATCATTATTTACATGCCTTTGTAATGTTTATAATGTTTCTTATGTTTGGAAACTGGAAAGTGAGAATGCTAGCTAATGGTGCTGTATAAAACAGGAGACTTGGAAAAAGGGTTTGCAGGGCATTGTGTTATCACATAGGGGGGCAATAGACGTTTCCCTCAAATTTAATCATGGGCAGTGCCATTACCATTTCTGTATAAATAATATCAGATTTGGATCCGTTAATCAATACGTACTGAACACTTGAAGTGTATATGTATGGAAGAGCATGCAGAATATTTCAAGCCAATCAGGGTAAAGCTAATGTGTATTTATTTTCTCAGTAACATTTTATGCACTGCTGCCCCACAATGGAATGAACAGTACAATTTTACTGAGAAAATTAGAATTTCTGGGGCACCCTGCATCTATTGTCAACCTCTCACGCTTAATTTTTTTTTAATATTTTTCTTATAAATTGGGATGATTTATAATGACAAATATTAGTTGATTTTATTTATATGGATAGACTTCAATTTCCGGAGCTAACTGGATCCAATTAATTTCGCACGTCTATTTCGTTTTCTTCCATTTTTGACCTCTCAATGTGGCACTTATGCTGGAGAGATTTCTATGGTACATCCTTTATAAAAGGGTACATCTTATCAATGCACATTGAGTGTTTCTTGCAGTATAAACATGTACACTAGTGTGAGAGTCCCGTACCCATCACGGGAAAATATATATATATATATTATTTCAATATAAAAGCAATAATTGTCCATGTCAAAGAAAACATACCCATCGTTACCAAAATTATCGTACTTGAAAATATAATATAATAACACTAAAACTATAACATAAAAATAAATAAGTATATTTAACTATAAAAGCTAATGTTATTTTAGTTTTAAAATATTATTATATTAAGATATATAAAAAATGCATATTACATCTTATATCATGTTTATTTTATGCTCTACGCCGTGGCTTATCAGTCAATTGGATGCATGGTCGTAAATGAGTGGGCTTATATTGAGCAAGTATATATTGCTCAATTCATGTTATGCGACCATGAGTCATCACTTGATTGCATACCGGATCATAATGGAATATGCCAGAAATATATTGGACCATGATATTTAGTGAAACTGATCTAAAATTTAGGAATGGAAAACGTCGACCTAGCACTCTAACCTAACTGTTTAGTTAGTGATGAAAATATAAATCAAGGTTCATATCAAATCTTCTTCTTTTTTTTCTTCCTCCTTAGGACTTCTTTCTTTTTTTTTTCCTCCTTAGGAGATTGAGATTGATGTATTTATTTGGATATTTACCTTGAAGTATTCTTAAAAAATTAAAGAATAGATTGAGATTGATGTAAAGATGTAGGGGGCCCACCAATACCACTATTCACATTGGTAGCTAAATGGCGGTCCCATTGGTTTTTCATCCTTAATTCAACTGTTCACATTCATATTGGGCCTTCAAACCTGGTGTAAAGATGTAGTGGGCCCTCGAATACCACTTTACACGTCAATAATTTGATGTTGGCCACATACGTTATTGCTAAATCTCAAAAGATAGGGGAGAAGCTGCTGCTTTAATATATACATACATATATATATATAATTGTCCCCTTTCATCAATTTTTTTCGCGAACCATCTATATTTTTTAGAAGAAATTTCCACCTTTACAATAGGAAACTCCAATGGAGTTGCTATTCCTCTGCAACATTTCCTCGAAAACAATGTCGAAAAAACGAGTGTCTTTTATGTGTCAAATGTAACCCTTGTCATTATAGGGGATACTAATAGTAGATGAGTTCAAAACTATTAACTGTGTGTTTGTGCATACATCTACCATTTTAGGTATTCCTAAAACAAACCCTTACCTTTGAAGAGATTATTATAATTTATTTATCTTTTCTGCTGGAATGTACCACAACCCCGTGAACACTCATGTAAAAGTAAAGAGCATGGCTATTGGCACCACACTTTCTGCTATTGGCACCGCACTACAAGACAAAAATTTTTTTTTTTCCTAAACTACCCTTCCTCCCTCCTCCCTCTCTTCCCTTCCTCCTCCTCCCTCCTCCTCCCTCCTTCCTCCTTCCTCCCTCTCCCAGCCTCCACCCTCATCCCCCTCCCCTCCCCCTCCCCCTCCCAGTCGCCGGCGGGGAGGGAGATCGGCCGGCAGCCGGCGGCGGAAGCCCCCAGCCGGCTGGCCTCCCTCCCCCTCTCTCCCTCTCCCTCTTTCTTCCTCTCTCCCTCTTCTTTCCCTCTTCTTCCTCTCTCCCTCCCTCTCCTTCCCTCCCCTACTTTCTTCTCCCTCCCCCTCCCCCTCCCCCTCCCAGTCGCCGGCCGGGGGGGGAGATCGGGCTGCAGCAGCAGGCGGCCTGCTGCTGCAGCCCGATCTCCCCCCCCGGCCGGCGACTGGGAGGGGGAGGGGGAGGGGGAGGGAGAAGAAAGTAGGGGAGGGAAGGAGAGGGAGGGAGAGAGGAAGAAGAGGGAAAGAAGAGGGAGAGAGGAAGAAAGAGGGAGAGGGGGAGGGAGGCCAGCCGGCCGGGGCTCCCTCCCCGCCGGCGACTGGGGGGAGGGGAGGGGGAGGGAGAAGAAGAGTAGGGGAGGGAAGGAGAGGGAGGGAGAGAGGGAGAAGAGGGAAAGAAGAGGGAGAGAGGGAAAGAAGAGGGAGAGAGGGAGAAAGAGGGAGAGAGGGAAAGGGGGAGGGAGGCCAGCCGGCTGCCGGCCGGGGCTCCCTCCCCGCCGGCGACTGGGGTGGGGGGGGGGGGGGGGTGAGGCTGGGAGAGGAAGGATGGAGGTTGGGAGAGGAAGGGTGGGTTGAGGGAGGAGGAGGAGGAGGGAGAAGGAGGAGGAGGGAAAAAAGGGGGAGGGGTAGTTTAGGAAAATGTTTTTTTTTTTTTTTTCGCGGTGGGAAGAGAAGAAAGTGTGGTGCCAATAGCACCACTCAAAAGTAAAACATTAATCGAACTGTTTTAACCAGCCACAATCTTTTGGAAATGTCTAAATCAAGCTTTTTAAAAAGGAAAGAAATTCATCATTTTGTTTTTCTTTCCTGTAAAACAACAATCTGGATACACCATGTACGTACGTACTAACACATCGAGACGACTCAGCGCTAAAGAAATAGCAAGCCGATGCATGAATCTAAGGTGTCAGCGCCACTGAGAAACACATTCCCAGGTTTTGCTTCAAAACCATAGGGGAACAAATTGTGATCATCAATGACAGATGTTAGATTCAAACAGTTTAACAGAAGATGAGCATTTTTATAATTATGGGTTCATAAGAAAAGCATTTCTATATATAAGCTTGAGAGGTTGACAAAATTTAAGATTGGAAAAAAAAAATCTCTTTTTTTTTTCTGAAAAAGAAAATAGAAATTAAGGCGCCCCTTGCAAAGGAAAGCAACATTAATTCAAGAAGTTCAATGCAAACAGCTTCTCATTAACTTTTTTCCCTCCGTTTTCTTGATCAGTTTTGCTAGGGTTGACAAACAACTTCCATGTTTATGAATGTTCCTACTCGCATCAGCAGATCTTTCAACCCTCCCCACTCTTAATAGGTTGGCCTTATGAGCTCTACTTCTCTAAAGCTAACTACCCACCTTCCGTCAGCCAAGCAAATAAGAAAATCACAACACACTCGGAGACTTGACCCCAACAACATAACAGAAGTCATGAATTGACTATCCATCTATTTGGGAACCAATTTTGAGAGAAAAAGAGCCTTCCTGATAATTAAAATACTTGCCCGGGTTTCCAACCACCAAAGCATGTAATCTTTGGCAAGACTGTTTATTACACACAAGCTTCAGAAAGACATGAAACCTCAAGAAACAACAGAAAATATGCAAGATAACTATTACACTTACAAGTCTCATAAAGACACAACACAAATTAACAAGAAACAACAGACAACAACTATAATATAGATATAGAAGGCTCCATCATGGGCATATTTATGCTTAATCTCTCCCATCCCTGTCTTTGTTAATCTCATCAAGAATTACCACAAGACTGACGATGAAGGCATAATCAACATTTGGATATATGGTCACCCCAAATGCATCCTTCCCAAGCAAAATATTCTTACCCGTGTATTGCCTGTGCATCTGCATTAACATTAAGTCAAGATTAATTGTCGACTAATCATTTTATCATTGTTTCCTAAGAAGTACCTGTGCGCGTTCACCAACTTTTTGGTTTAAACAGAAAATTAAAAAAGTTTCAAATATCAATATTTTCAAAGCATCCTTATGGGCCCAAGCTCTTTACCTGAGCTACGATGACATTAGAATTTCCTTGGAAGATGGTGCATGCCCTCTCAAAGTAGCTGCCTTTGATCTTTAAGTCACAGACATCTTCACTTGTATTTGTTGAAAAGAACACATCTAATTCAGTCTTAATTTGGAAGAAGGAAGACTTTTTGACACTAAACAGGAGATCTTTGGCGTCTGTGCTATCTCCTCTGAATGCTTCCCATCGATGATGGGCAGTCATCACCTGAAAGACAACACATACACACAAGGGCCGGCAAATCAAATGTTGATAAATTGCTTCATATGTTCTGGTTTCTGACACTGCTTTCTTAAGATTATTGTTTTGAGGGAATTTTGGTACCATCTAACTGTACGAAGTTTCAGAACTGACTTATACAGTATCTTGACAGTGTATTATCATTATTATATATGCTGCTGCTGCTATCATCATCATCATGCATCACAATCACAGTCATTGTTATCATCGTTATTATTATTATTTTTATTAACTTTATCATCATCATCATTAGATTATAAATATTTTATAACTTTTGTAGATGTTTTTTTATTAGTATGCCTCACGAATTTATCACAACCGAAGGCCTGAGAGGAAACGGTCCGAAAGATAAAAGATGTGTACACTAACCCGCCCATGACAGTAGACCTCATCACCAAGGGCACGTTTGTGTACGCATTCTTTTTCGAAACGTGCCCGCACTCTTTTCGCGGAAAGAAAAAATTGTCACGTCAGCAAATTTCATAGAAATGGAAATCTTGAAAAATGATTTCCGTAGAATTTAGAAATTTGTGTTTGGTGTAAAAAATATACTATCGTTGAATTGGTGCTAATGTTGTTTGGTGCGGCTGTGGATTCCTTATAGAAAATAAAATTTTCTTATTTGGTGAAATAATTTTTTGAAGAAAAATAAAATAACATGTATATTATTTATTCAATATTAAATAATAATTTATTTAAAGAAATAAAAAAATGAAAGAGTTGTAGAGTTTTGGGTTGAAATAGACAAGAGTGAGGAAAAGTGAGAAGTTTTTCGAGAAAATCCATTTCACATACCCCCATAGGAAACTCATTTCCACAATTATCAAGGAAAATGCTGACGAGGCAGAAAAGCATTTCCGCGAAATTATTCCGCACCAAACGCCTGAAAAATGAATTTTTCATGAAAAACCATTCACTTTTATATGGAAAAGTGTTACACAAACATAACCCAACTGTTTTGACCTTTTCTATTCTTATCAATACATTTGCATGATGTGGCTGCACTTCTATCATCATAAACAGGATAAGGGAAAGTTGTGGCTAGCTTTGCATCCTTTTTTTTCGCGGAGTGACTCCATATTTTCAAGCTTTGGGCCGTCCATCTGAGAGGCAAAATTTGTGGTGTCCCACTAACCCGCAGGCCCACTCTCAATGGATCGAGTGAACGGATTAGATTACTCGATCAACTGATGTCCCCACGAAAAAGTCTTAGATGCAAACTACTGAAGTATACACCATGTTGACTTGTCTTTCAAGAGGAGTCGTTTGTAAACCAAGTCAACTAGGACTTTTTTTTACATGCATGATTTTATCTTGTTTCTATTTCACTCTTCTCATCATCGATCTCCATTTGGATCTTATACGCACGAAGATCCTCACAAATGATCAGGTAGTCAGCTGCAGCCGATATATATGGAATCATTATTTAAAACAACGGCCGACAGAGACCGACGTGATTAAAAAGAAAGATCATGCATGTACCTTCTGGCGCATGGTGACGAGAGTATTTCCAGAGGCATCGACCAAGGAGCGCTTGTCTCTAAGGCTTAGCAGCTTTCCTTTCACCTTGAACACGATGTTTCCGTTAACATCAGTAACGGAGTAGTCTCCGTCCGTCAGGCTGAAGGTCTTTTCGGTGACGGTGAGGTCGACCGGGTAAGGGGCCAGGTACTGTGGACCGATGACGGAGATGGTTTGGGTTAACGGCTGATGGACGGTGGGAGGGGGATGATGAAACTGATTGTTGCTAATGGCGGCGTCGGCCATGCTCTCTTACCCTCACTACTTTTAGGCTTTAGCTGATCAAATGGTTTGCTTTGATGAAATATTGCAAACATGGGATTGGGAGGAGAAGACCCTCTCCTATATAACTAGATGACATGAGATGATGATATTTTTCTCCTCACCTCGCGAATATTCTTCTTTCCACTTGGTGACCCCAGTTCGTCCTTTTCACAAGTGAGAACGTTGGAATTTCTCCACGCGTGGGCCTCTTACTCTCATCTTTTTTCTGATGTGATGTGGGGAGAGCAATAAGTGAAATCTGGATGGTTTTGTCCCCCATGAAGGGATGATTTTCAATGGCATGGGTTTCATAGCATACCGTAAACCACACAGATGGGTTTTATTTTTTATTTTGAAAACTCAACATGGATTTATATGGCTTATTTGTTTACATGTGCCTTGGAAAAGTATCTTCTGGGTCACACAATCAAGATCCAAACCGTTAATAATATTTAAACAATCCAAAATGGCTTTATCCCCAAATTTCAGCCGTTGATTCCTCTTAGATCTTGAGATATTTGTAAAAGTGCATGAACCGTTGGATGCAAATCTTTGAGATTCTGTGGGCCGAAATAGGGGATTAAATCCAGTCCGTTCTTTCCGATTTTCTAGTTCTTGTGGTCCCTAAGATCATGATCTGAACTAGTAGTTATTTTTGGAATGTCAAACACGACTATTTGACCAAATTTCAACCGTTGATCCTTACCATGTCTTGAGATATTTGCAAAAAAGTCCATATACTAAAATATTATTTTTTTATTCCTATGGGCCCCCTTTGCACAATCTGAACCGTCCAGCTTCTCTAGATGACCACAAACAACTTTGAAGTGAAAGTTGAGGTCTTGGATTTTCATGGATTTTGAGAAATTTTTATAAAAATGTTTATAGCTATTGGATCTTACATTCTACAAATTGTAGGAATCCTCCCTCCATCCAAACATTGAACTCGAAATGGAAATCCTACCTGATGAGGTGTTAGTTCTTTGGAGATGGAGAAAATCCTCTAAACAGATGATTCTTCTACGTTTACCTAACGTGCCCAAAAGACAAAAGTTTATTTCTCTCCATGTTATTACACTGGTAAAAAAAACCAAAACTGAAATAAAAAGTTCTGGGTGTGTTCCTTTTCTCCTCCATTTATTTCCTCCAAACATAAATTAAGTAAAACAATTACATCACCGCTTCACCTTTTGCTTTAGTTATTTCATCTAAATACCCTGACAAAATAATAAAAAAAAATTAATAATTTAATAAATAATAAGAATCACACCATAAACTCTTTTACTCTATCCGTTGTCTCCCTTCTACTGAACAAACAGTCATTGTGTTGTGCGCGTGTATGCGGAAACGTGAATCAGCGATCGAACGAACAATTAAACCACACAAGACAAACAATCACACACAAGAGAATTACGTGGTTCGGCAATCTTGCCTACGTCCACGGGAAAGAAAACTCGACTCTCCTTTAGGTTCACTCTCTTTATGTCTGTCTATCTGTATCTCATGGGCTACACATTACATCATATATATAATGTTCTCTTTCTTATTCCCTAAGAAACCCTATCTTAGTAAATAAGAAAGTCCCGGTACAATTACCATAATACCCATGTCTATGAACCCAATTGGTCTGGACCTACTAAACCCAACAATCTCTCCCTCCAGACCATGGGGAAGACGTCTCTGAACCCCTTCCTAGGAGTCCAGTCCTGCCAACTCTGAACACAGCTCCAGCTTTCCCTTAGACACGACCTTAGTCATCATGTCGGAGGGATTCTTGTCAGTGTGAATCTTTTCCAGCTTCATGAGATTCTTCTCGATGACCTCACGAATCCAATGATATCTCACATCAACGTGCTTTGTGCGGGCATGGTATGTAGCGTTCTTGCTAAGATCCATAGCACTCTGACTATCACAGTAGACTACATACTCTCCTTGCTTCAAATCCAGTTCTTTAAAGAAATTCCTCAACCAAATCATCTCCTTCCCTGCTTCATTAGCAGCTATGTATTCTGCTTCGGTTGTAGACAATGCTGTACACTTCTGCAACTTAGACTGCCAGGAAATAGCTCCCCCTGCAAAAGTAAATAAGTACCCAGAAGTAGACAACCGACGATCAAGATCGCCTGCAAAATCAGCATCTGTAAAGCCTTCAAGTACTGGTTTTAAGCCTCCGAAACACAAGCAAAAATCTGATGTGCCTCTCAAATATCTGAAGATCCACTTCACTGCTTCCCAATGCTCTTTCCCAGGGTTAGAAAGAAATCTACTCACTACACCCACTGCATGAGCAATGTCTGGCCGTGTACACACCATGGCATACATAAGACTCCCAACTGCTGAGGAGTATGGAACAGACATCATCCGTTCCTTTTCTGCATCTGTAGTAGGACATGATCTTTTACTGAGCTTGAAGTGACTGGCTAAAGGCATGCTAACTGGCTTAGCATCTATCATGTTGAATCTCGCTAGCACCCGTTCAACATATTTCTCCTGTGACAACCACAGCTTCTTGGCATTCCTGTCACGACGTATTTGCATTCCCAAAATTTGTCGTGCGGGACCCAAGTCTTTCATGTCAAAAGTTTTTGACATGTCCCTTTTCAATCTGCCAATCATCTCACTATCCTGTCCAACTATCAACATATCATCTACATATAAAAGAAGGATGATAAATTTGCCATTACCAAATTTACAAACATAAACGCAGTGATCTGCAGCTGTCCGCCGGTACCCATGACTCACCATGAATGAATCAAACTTCTTGTACCACTGTCTCGGCGCTTGTTTCAGCCCGTAGAGACTCTTTTTCAACCTGCAAACCAGCTGTTCTTTTCCTTCTACCTCAAACCCCTCCGGCTGAGTCATGTAGATCTCTTCTTTCATATCACCGTGAAGAAAAGCAGTCTTCACATCCATCTGTTCAAGTTCAAGGTCCATGCTGGCAACTAGACCCAAGATAACTCTGATAGAAGCCATCTTCACAACTGGAGAGAATATTTCATCGAAGTCAAGACCCTTCGTCTGCGCAAAGCCTTTAACCACTAGCCGTGCTTTGTGCTTTATCAGTTTTCCACTGTCATCTCTCTTCACCTTGAACACCCATTTGTTCTTCAGAACCTTCTTGCCTTTTGGGAGTTCCACCAGCTCATAAGTATTGTTCTTTTTCAAAGAACTCATCTCATCCTGCATAGCCTTCATCCACTCATCTTTATCTTCATGAGTTTTTGCTTCTGGGTAGCTCTCTGGCTCCCCCTCATCAGTAAGCAAAATATAATCTGATGTAAGATATCTTGTTGATGGTTGACGCTCTCGAGTAGACCTTCTAGGAGGTTCCGTGGTTTCTGACTGAGGAGACTGCTCCCCCTGCTCAACACCCTGTTCATCTGGCAACCCCTGCGCCTCTTCACGATCTAAATCGTTTTGTCTACCTTCTCCACCTGTAGTCTGCACTGGAGAAGGAGTCGGTGTGAGATCAACCACTCCATCAACAACTTCTTTAGACTTTTCAGTCTTTTCAATATCTCCAAAGAACTGATCTTCATGAAACACCACATCCCTACTTCTGATAATTTTTCTTTTCTCTGGGTTCCATAACCGGTAGCCAAACTCGGCTCCACCATAGCCAAGAAAAATGCAACATATTGCCTTATCATCAAGCTTTGAACGCTGCTCCTTTGGTACATGTGCAAAAGCCTTGCACCCAAATACCTTCAAATGAGAATAAGAAACATTTTTACCTGTCCATACTCTCTCCGGAAGATCAAAATCCAAAGGAACTGAGGGAGACCTGTTAATCAGGTAAACGGCAGTCAGAATAGCTTCACCCCAAAATGGCTTGGGTAGCTGTGCTACTCTAATCATGCATCTCATCTTTTCAAGAATAGTACGGTTCATTCTTTCGGCTACACCATTGTGCTGTGGAGTACCAGGAACTGTTCTTTCATGTCGAATACCATGCTTTGAGCAATAGCCTTTAAACTGGTTGGATGTGTACTCACCACCATTATCTGTGCGGAGACACTTCAAGAGCTTTCCTGTTTCTCTTTCAACCATGACATGAAACTGCTGAAATACTTGGAACACCTGGTCCTTCGATTTCAACGCATAAACCCAGACTTTCCTGGATGCATCATCAATAAATGTGACAAAAAGCTTATTGCCACCCAATGACTCCACCTCCATGGGACCACAAACATCAGAATATACCAAATCCAACACATTAGATTTTATCGTTGATGTTTTAGAAAAAAAAACCCTATGTTGTTTACCAAACAAACAATAATCACAAGGGTCAAGGGATGTACCTTTAGAGTATTGAATCAAATCTTTCTTTGCCAATAACTGCAGTCCTTTCTCACTCATATGTCCAAGTCTCTTGTGCCACAGATTTGGAGAGGATCTGTCTTCAACAGTATTCAACACACCTTTGCATAGCTTCACATGTGTCTTGTACAGCGTATTACACGCCTTTCCTCTCGCAAAAATAAGAGACCCTTTAGTGAGTTTCCACCTGCCATTTCCGAAGTAACTTTCATAACCTGCACGGTCCAATGAAGTCCCGGAAATCAGATTCAACCGCAGATCAGGAATATGTCGCACATCTTTCAGCGTCATTGTGCAACCAATATCAGTTTGAATGCAGACATCACCGATCCCAACAATATTCGAATGACTTGTGTTGCCCATCTTCACAGTGCCAAAGTCCCCAGCTTTGTACGTCGTGAACATCTCCTTACAAGGAGTAGCATGGTAGGATGCTGCTGTGTCAACAACCCACTCAACCTGATTATCTGCAACACTCAAACACTCTTCAACTTCACTGGTAAGAATCACTACTTCATTATCCAAAGTAGCAGTAGTGTTCGTGTCATTCTTCTGCTCATTGTTGGTTTCTTTCTTTTCCTTCAAGGCAAAGCAATTCTTTCTAATGTGACCCTCCTTGCCACAATGAAAGCATTTTCCAGACTTTTTCTTAGTCTGTGATTCCTTGCCACCTCTGGACTTGCCACGACCCCCCTTTGGTCCCCTACTCTTACTCCTCCCTCTATTCTCAGTAACAAAGGCCTGTGCATTATCTGTCCCTGCAGTTTTCCTTCTTGTTTCTTCATTTAACAAGCTGCTGGTAACCTGAATCATTGATAACACACCATCTGGAGTAGAGTTGCTCACGGAAACAACCAATGTCTCCCATGTATCTGGTAAAGAACTTAGAAGAAATAAAGCTTGCATCTCATCATCAAGGACCATCTTCATTGTAGCCAGTTCATTCACAATGCATTGAAAATCATTTATGTGATCGTCAATTTTACCACCCTCCTTGAATTTCATGTTTACAAGCTTTCTAATCAGAAAAGTTTTGTTTACGGCGGTTTTCTTCTCATATCTTTCTTCTAACTTCATCCAAAGGGTTCTCGCATTGGTTTCATTAGACACGTGATGAAATATGCTGTTATCCACCCACTGTCTGATGTGACCAATGGTCTTTCTATGCATCTTTTTCCAATCTGGATCAGACATATCTTTTGGTCGGGCACTATCCCCCTCAATGGGATCATAGAGGTCTTTGCAATAGAGTATATCCTCCATCTTAGGTTTCCAAATCAACCAATTGGTATGGTTGAGTTTGATCATGGTAGTGTTCACAGTGTTGTTCTCCATCTTAATTTAATAATCAAGAAAATATAAACAACTGTCACTAACCTCAATTTCTGCACCAATCTGTAGATCTCGTCACCACGAGCACGCTGGAAGAAACGGATCTGAAATCCGACTCTGGATGGCTCCGATATCGCAAAAATAGTTTTATGCGCTCCGATTGGTCAAACTTTCTTGTTGACCGTCAAACTGCCAATCTTCTTCCACAGTTACGTAGATCTGCTCGCAACGAATCTGTAGGCGCAAACGGATCTCCGATCTGACACCGGATGATCAAGTTATTGACGAAACAATTCTCAGCCGTCAATCTGGTCAAACCCTGGTTGACCAGAACCTTGCGCTGACGTGGGATGACGTCAGCAGACTCCTGGAGTGGGCTTCCTGTTCACGGGTCAGGCGAAACTGACCCAGAACCTGACCTGCCTGACCTGCTTCTTGTCTGTACTGGGCTGGGCTTCTTGCAGACGGGTCAGGTCAACCTGACCCGAGCCCAACCTGGCCTGAGACTTCTTCTCCCCAAACAGAACACGTTCTGTTGCTTGGTTCTGGTTTTGTAACCAGAACAGATGTTGGGCTGCTCCGGCGATGGAGCGTCGGCACGGCACGCGGGGACCGGCGATTGCGCAGCGGCCGGACGGCGGCGGACTCCGGCGGACGGCACGGCAACGCGGTGGCGGACAGCGGGCGACGCACGGCGATGGCGGGCGACAGCAGCGGCTGCACGGCGATGGCTGGGGATCTGCAGCGAGTACCCAGATCCTCTGTTTTCGCACCCGGAATCCGGTCGTCTTCTTCAGCGAATAGAACCCGGAACCCTTTTCTTCAATTCCGGTATGCAATCCGGAAGCAAGAACCAGAACCCTTTCTCTGTTCCGTGTGATCCGTGTGGCCCAACAAAGATCGGAAACGATCTCTTTTTCCTGCGACGAAGAACCACGCGCAGAAGATCCGGATACCCTTGATCCGATCCGTCGATCGCAACGCGGCACAATCCAACCCTAGTAAATCCTAGGCTCTGATACCACTTGTTGTGCGCGTGTATGCGGAAACGTGAATCAGCGATCGAACGAACAATTAAACCACACAAGACAAACAATCACACACAAGAGAATTACGTGGTTCGGCAATCTTGCCTACGTCCACGGGAAAGAAAACTCGACTCTCCTTTAGGTTCACTCTCTTTATGTCTGTCTGTCTGTATCTCATGGGCTACACATTACATCATATATATAATGTTCTCTTTCTTATTCCCTAAGAAACCCTATCTTAGTAAATGAGAAAGTCCCGGTACAATTACCATAATACCCATGTCTATGAACCCAATTGGTCTGGACCTACTAAACCCAACACATTGGTGCAAAGGAAGAGTATTCATGAGGCCTATAGTATAGTTTGGAACGCCCATAGTATAGTTTGGAACGGCAAATTTAGGGGACTTTTGTGCAATCCCTCATCAAATTGATATGGCGAAAAGGATAAGAATTTTAACCACGTGGTGATAGCCCCAAAGTGTTATTTACACATAATAGTTCAAAAAGAGAGTCATGAGTTGAGAACTGGAGGCTTGTCCGGCTTGGTTGGGAACCCCACTTCTCATTGGATGACCAGGGTTGGATCTCTAGGCCACTTCTCGCATGTGCAAGTATTTTTTCCTCACATGTATAAGTGTCCGCTCCTTAAGAATGACTCCTTACCCGAGTGTAAGGAGTGTCAGTTCTTACCTGACTGTCCGATGTTTGAATTCCGGGTACGTCACCTCTTTCCGCTTCGCAGGATCCTTTTCCACTATGGGCTTTCTTCCCGTGTGTATGCGGACTCATTTCCCACTTGAGTGGACTGCCTTCTTGTGTGTATGTGGGCTCTCTCTTGGATTTCAGCCCGGCCCTTACTGGGATACTGAAAAAAAAGTATCAGCTCGTTACATACATGTGCTAGTGGTCCCTTCCCTTCCCGCATTGATGGGTGTCTTATCCTTGCTGGCAAATGTTTTTCCATGCCCGGGTGCTCTCATGGGTTCCGGTAGTAAAGAGATAGAATAAAATAAAAGAAAGAGAATGTGAGTTATAGCCGTTTGGATTCTAAACATGAAGACCAATGATTAATTTATAATGATGCACTTAATTAGATAATCACCAATGGGCTCCTGCCCTACGTGCTGGTATATATTGACGCTTGCATATCTCATGCTTGACCTACATCATGATTCATGACCGATGTTGGCTCGGTCACATCTGGAGCAGATTACTTCTACATGATAATTCTAACTTTCTTTGGATGTCTTCGAATAAACTGCCATGAGAAATATCATATTTGGCAATACCATATCTTAGTTAAAGCAAACTCAATTGAAGTTTTAGACAACAAAAAAATGATGACCGTCATTTATAATTAATATTGTATGAAATAAGTTATTTGACTCGATCCATATTTTAATTTAATCAGGTATTATAAGTAATTAATTTCAAAGTGGATATAACTATGATTTTGAATGAAATTTTTCCTAGGGTTGCATCCCTTTTACACGTGTGATAGGAAAATGAAATCTATATATGTAAAATATTACATATGTGAAACACATTACCTTGTTCATCAAAATCTCCATTTTCACATGAATAAATGAGCACATTCAACGGATTTAGATGTATTCTGATTTTTTTAATTTTCCCACAAGTTTTCTAAAATCCTTGAATAACTAAGTTATTATGAAACTAAAATTCCTTGATATTTACCATCAATATAAAAATATTGAATGGTTCAAAGCCTGAATAATGCAATCAAAGAAGTGCAAAAAACTAGATCCATAGGTTGAGACTTTTCACTAATTACTCAAATTTATAAAGATTTAAGATAATCAACACTAAGGTCATGGGGTTTATTAGTTCAATAAATAAAATGAGTAGTTTGAATTGCAAGTATCGGGCCCATGGAAACAAGAAAAATAAATGTGGTTGATGGAGCCCACAAAAATGCAATCACCAAGAGATTATACTAGCACCTTTTTGGAGGGGACGGTGAAAGTGATTTTCGCACCTATTCATGTATGAAAAGTTTGGTATGTAAATAGCCTTAGTTACACCATTTTCATATTAAATGAGCACAAACAAAAGTGATGATGTGTAACCATTATGCACAGTGGTTGACCCAAGATTTTCATTTGAGGGGGGCAGGCTCAAACAAGTAGTTGAATTTTGTGGGCAAACATGTACATGATTTCCATATGGGTTTTGGGGAAGGATATCTGAAAATTTAGGTGGGTTTTGGATGGTGGACGCCTGATTTTTATGAGAGTTTTGAAGGCATGCCCAAGTTTGACGAGGGTGACTGCCCCATATCCTCCTGTATATGTAGGTACAGTGCCCCTCATAATGCATGAGAATCATTTACATTTGTGATGGCTAAAAAAGACCCCTTGTGGAACTATGATTTTGAGTGATTTCTTCTAAAAGTATACCATTAATTTGTGAACTTGGAAAACTTGTATCAATTCATGAGGATCCGGACTTACGATTTTACCAAATTTTTAGTCAACCATTCAGTTGATTTCCACTCCAACACAAGAGTATTATTGAAGGGTGATATCTCAGCCTTTCCAAAAATACATATATTGCAGGTGCTCGCTCGTTCCCCCAGCTCCAACTCCAAAAGAGGCTTTTCTGGATGTCACACTTATAAAATCTTAGGTTTGGCGGTAGTAGTCTTTTTTAATCCCAGCTAAGGGGCTGGACCCCTGTGAGACTCACACATGCAAAGTGATGGTGGCAACTCACATATGCAAGGAGGGGGAGGCCAAATTCGGAGCCTAGACCTCCCAATGAGAACTGTCGGTAAGGCACTACAACAACTGGGATTTTCAGCGACGAAAATATTTGCGACGCAACCCAAAGTGTCGCAAAAAATAATTTTTTTGCAACATAAAACTAGACCCGTCACAACAAATTAATTATTTGCGACACAAGACTCCATGCATCGTAAATAGATACTTTCAGCAATGAATATAGTGCGTCGCAAATAAATGCGTCCAAAAATCATTGGCACCAAATGGCGGTAAAATTATTCGCAACGCTAGATACACATTTACGACACAATTATATGTCGTAAATAAGTGTCTCTATTTGCGACGCAATCCCCACGTCGCAAATAGTTTTTAGTCTGAGCTATGTTGTAGAAAAGTTAAAGTTATTTGCAACAGTTTCTTTTTTGCGTCGCATATAATATCTTAATCGCGACGCTGATGTCTTTGTGTCGCAGATGATTATTATTAGCGACGTCCATCTTATGGTGTCATAAAAATTTTAAGCTAAAAAAGTCACTAATTTCTTCCCTCCACCACCATTATGAAAAAAAATTATACATTTATTTGGGACGCATTTTTGACGTCACAAATAATATTTAGTTGCGACAGCATACTTGATGCGTCGTAGATAATGAGTCTTTTTGCGACGTGGATTTAAATGTGTCGTAGATAATTTTTTATTAGCAACATTATTTTATAGCGTTGCAAAAAAAAATTAAGTCTAATTTTCCCCTTTTGTTCCATCTTCCGCGTTTTGGTTTTTTTTTTTTTTTAATCGATCCCCGCCTTTGTTAATAATGTTTTATAAACGCAAGCCTCTATGGCTCCCTAATTAGAAACGATTCATAACCTTTTCAACTTAAACAATCGTCCCTAAAATGAAAAAAAAAGCCTTCAAAACCTATACTAAAACCCTTTTTGTTTCGTTCATTTTCTAAAATCTAAAAACTTCCCACCATTCCTTGTTCCGTTCCCTCCGGCTCCCGCTCTTCTTCTTCAACGAGCACAACAGATCGGCCACTTTCACCTGCCTGAACCAGTGACGACCAAGGGCTACAGAGGCACGGTTCGGTTGTGGCTGGATCTGCTACGTGGGAGCCGATTTAGTGGAAGTTAATAATCATTTGATTTTAAGACAGCAAAGTAGGTGGCGAAAAAAAACAAACAAAAAACTCAGTTTTACTCTGGACTGTCCATTGCCGCCAATTCGTATGATTTCAAGCTCCACCACCTGTCCAAAATTCTAAAATGCAGGGAAGAATTCCATGATTTGGAACCTGTAGAGGGTACTGTACATCTAACTTTAAAGCGACTATAATTATAACTTAGTCAAGAGGGTTGGGACTCATTAGAAAACAATAATATTTAATCCGCAGTGAGAAATCCCCTAACATGTAACACCTGCTCTTGCAGGGTACCCAAGGTCCTGAATACTAATTAAGGTGAGAGGCGAGGTTCCCACCAAGTTGGAAAGGCCTTGTTCTCTACTTTAAAGTGAGTTATGTGTATGGATTTTGATGGCCGGACCAGTGTCATTCCTTTAAGACTCACACTCAGCAAGAAATTCACGACCCTATATATATTGTAGGTGAAACCATTTTTCTTTCTTTGGTAAAAATTATAGGTCCAGCCATTAAAAGTCTATATTGCCCAGCAAAAAAAAAATGCTCTAATATTATATTAACAAAGGACAAAAAAGGTCAGAGAACATGAGAGAAAAAAAAATAAAACATTATAAAAAATCACATATTTTATGCATGATCATTTTGATGCCGCGCGAGTCTATCTTGAATACAGTAAAATTTTATCCGGATTCACACAAGAATAGAAGTCATTTCTTCTGCTCGATTTTGTTTGTTATACGTGGGCCTCACAAATTTCTCCTAGGAGCTTGGGAGGAAGTAGGAACCACTAATCCTGATATAGGTGATACATCAAACCACCCAAAATAATAGTCCATAATGCAAGTAGGGTTGTAAATGGGTACCCGATTCTCCGATTACCCGAAGGTTCCGACCCGTTAGGATCCGAGTCTGGATCCTTATTTTGGTCCCGATAAGAAAATGGTTCCGGTTCCAGATTCTTTTTTTGGAACCGATACCTAAATGGATCCGGTTTCGGATCCACAGTGGCTCAGACCCGAACCCGGGACCCAACCCAATATATACTAACATAAAGTAACTTTATTACGTGAGAACAGAACCCTTTTTACTTTTCTACGTTAGGGTTTTCTACTTTTCTACATCTCATTGCCGGTTTGGATGTGATTTCTGAGTTTTTGGTTAAAAGTGTCTGTTATTGATAAACAAAATGTCACATTAGTGTGTGTAAGTACGTAATCCAATTGAAATGTGAAAAAAATATAATTTTTTAAAGAAAAATGCAGGTATTAGTCTAGACCTGGAACCGGAACCAAACCCGCCTCACAAATGGTTCCGGTTCCGGTTCCCCTTCTTAGAAAACGGTTCTGGTTACGGTTCCGGTTCCACCCTGGACCAGGACCGGAACCGACCCGCTTACAACCCTAAATGTAAGTTAGAAAGGGCATGATGAGGAAAAGTTTTTATAGCCGTGGGTGGATGGCCTATCAACCGAAAGCGATAAGTCAAAAAGGATATGGACGAAAATAGCAAGAATATCTATATACAAAAGGCAACTTATCCAAAGACTTAGTACGGATAGATCGGAATGTAAAAGCAAAATGCATGTATAAAATATTAAAACCCAACATATATAGTTGGGACAATAATAAATGATATAATGATGATGATGATGATAAAAAGGCAACAGATTTCAGAGCTGAGATCAAATCTGATGATTTCAACCATGGGAAGAATCAAACGAATGGTGACTGACAAACGAGGTAGGGTGGGCATCATGGAGAAGATGAGCACATGAAGACCAAACTAACCTTTCACACTTAGAACAGAGAAAGGAATTAAAAGGCAATGCACGTGCCCTGCTTCTCCATCTTGCACAACCCACCATCTCCTTCTAAATCCAGAAACAGCTCTACGCAAAGCAGAAATGGTGATGCGAAAAAACTTCCATATCCTTTCCACTTATAAAGATGATGACTGTTGCATTGGGAGCCTTTCCCATCTTTTTTCCGGATCTGTGACTTTAACGTGTTGGTTGCGGCAAGGGAAGTGGATGTAAAGGTGAAGTAATGGTGGGGGACCAAGAAATTCTCACGCGCGATGCCATAGGCAACAAACAGCTCACCAGACAAACATAGTTGGACGAAAACTACTGAAGCATCCTCGATCTCTCTTTTGGCGGTGAGAAGAAAAATGAGAAATGTGAATTGGTCATGTAGGTAACTCCTCATTGACTGTGGATGTGGATGGATACCATGCATGCATCACTCCAACATCATTTTATTACCAAGCTAAAATGAGTTCATGACCTAAAACTTTATAGGAACGGACCACTGGGTATTCTGTGGATACTTTCTTCACGTGAAAAAAGAGCTGGTTATAATTACAATCGAAATATGAAAAACATGTCTATGGATGAGGTACACACGGCACTTGATTTTCTTCTTTCTTCTTATAGTGATAATGTTAGAAACAGCAGAACAGTTAACAAAGTAAAAGTTAAAAAAAAAATAAAAACCTTGCACTTGCCTCAATATCTTATATCCTTCACACTTACTTGTTTAATAATCCTTATGTGGAAGCTCATTTGATCATAAATCCTTATTTATTTAAGTCCTACATATTTATATATATTTTTTATACAAATAAATAGGCTTTTTACAGAGATCCGATGGAATAGAAAAAATAAATTAGATAATAATTATGAGAAATTTGTAGTTGCAAAATAGAGTACTCTCGCAAAATTATAGCCATGATTTCAGAGAACTATCTCGCAAGTTTTTAGAGGATAAATGTTTATCTGAATGTTTTGGTACATAACTTCGTGCAGGTTTAAAAAAAAAAAAAAATAGTGTTGAGGACTTTGAAATCCAGATGGGGGAGGGAGTACTTCAAACTTGTGACTTCTTTCCGCAGAGAATTTGCACTCTCTCCCTCTTCTCTCCTTCACTGCACATCCAAAAGAATTGCAGATTCTACTATGTGAAACTCAAGACCATAGTGTCAAAGAAAAAACAAATTAACACTGCGGATCCACAGGCCAAAAGTTTCTTAATTTGCAACACAATAGAAAGAAAGGTTGTGGATTAGTCAATAGTTGGAATAAAAGATTTAAAAGTGATCCCAGTTAACAACTCAATTTTTTATTTTTATTTTTTGTGTGTGTAACCAGCCAAGGAGGCTGGAACCCTTTAGAAGAACTTAACATGATATTTCTTTTAAATTAAAATAATTATTTTATAGTTTTTTACCACACTCAAAATGATTGTTTTATATTAAGGGGTTAGTATTGGTATCCTGAACTAAGTTCTAGCTAGTCGATGACTAATCCACATCTAGATCTCCGTCAGTGGTGCAAGTGGGCTCCAGCAACATGAACTGTTATATATAATGCAACATGCGCGCCTAAAGCACCAATGAAAGCGTGACTCGGAAAATTCACAGACATGGGCCCATGGTCATGACTGTCTTGGGGCCTGGGGGGTTGTGTTTGGCCCTTGGATGTCTGAACTAGCAGACCACGTTCTGGCCCTTGGATGTCTGAACTAGCCAATGCATCCTCTAAAGGCTGATGAGGATTCACGTGCTGGAGGCCTGGCAAATGGACCACCTACTGCGCTTTGCATTATTAGATAATGGGCTGTCGAGTGATCATCCCTGCTACCGCCGAGTACTATTACAATTGTATGTGTTGGAACATTAAATACAGCAGAAGCTTGGAGCACTAATGCTGAGCATTGAAAGAATGAGCCATGAGATTGTAGATTAGGCTAGTTTAGAATAAGGTTAATTTACCATTCTCCCATATAAAAGAAGAAAACTAAAACTAAAAAAAGTGCCATGACTTTACGACTTTTCTGTGTGGAGATTTGCATGGGAACTTTTTATTTATAAAAATTTTCACTTATTTGTGGGCTTGATGCCTGATAATCAAAGAATGATGCTTTATTGGGAAGGTAAGGATGTGTTCAATTGATCTAGAACTTGGTTTTAAGTTCTCAAAGTTAATAATGACTACTAGCATACTAATCCATGCTCAGCACAAACTAACTCAGCACAACCCAATCTCACATAGAATCAAGAACCTTTGTTTCTACAGTCCACTCTTAGCACAAACTAACTAAGCACAACCCAATCTTATAGCATAGAATCAAGAACAACTAAGGAAAGGATGTCAAACGAGCCCCAAACCTCCTTCCAACTAGAAAAAGAAACTTACAGGCTGAAGTCATTATGTGGGTGGTGATAATGCACTGCAAAAGTAAATGAGAATGATTGTGGAGACTATTTCTTGTTGAGGGGCAGGCTTCACCCCATCCGAAGGGGAGTATATATTGAGAAGTATTTATGCTACCTCTATTAACGCCTCGAGGTTTTGGTATGAATGGTTAGCTAAAGAAATTTAAGATGATATCAGAACTAACCGGTCGCGAGTTCGAATCCCAGGAGGAACGACTCGGCGCAAAAAGAAAATGGCGAGTCACCAAAAGTGCACAAATCGGGTTCCATATAAGGGGAAATATTGAGGGGTGAGCCTACTCCAATTAGGCCTTCCTACTCTTAATAAGGCTCGGGGTAGGGACAAGATTGGACGAAAATAAAATCTCTCTTTTTAATTTTTGCTAACACCGTCACTGACCTCATGTTAACCAACAGGCAACAGCATAATGTAGGCTCAACTATAGCTCATCTAGGATTCTCAATTTGGCCCTTTGACGAGGGGGCCCAACCTGCTAAAGTCTTAAAAAATGAGGGCTTTTATTTCTGTCCTAAAACCCAATGACAGGGTAGGGCTTGATTATGAAAATTCTGCAACCTTAGGGCCAAACTAGGGCTTGACCTCAGATGCTCAGCTTATCCAAAAATCAACTATCTGTGGACAACTGGACATGACTTCCTTCGAGGTCTTTACCAAATTAAGACTAGATGGAAGACGCTAATAAACTGCCTTTCAAACCCATTGAGATGCCCACCTCCATCTGAGCGATGTGTATTTCAGATAGGGTCTACACTTTGTGTAATCGGAAGTAATTGATTTAGATGGCATGCTTGTTTGCATGAAATTGAAATATATAGAATGTAATTGATTTAAATGGCTTGTTCATTTGCAAGGAATTAGATCGAAGTAATTGATTTGGATGGGTCAATTTGTTTATGCGGATTTAGAAAGGCCTTAGATCCTAAGAATATATACTTGTGGATTTTTACTTTTGGGTTTGTCTTGTAGAGTTCTCTATATTCAACTTCTAATGTAGCATTTGGTTCGCTTTAATGAATGTCGGAATGGAATGGTCATTCCAACGGAATGATCATTACCGCGTTTGGTTCGCAAAAAGTGACGGAATAACCATTACCTCCGGAATCATCATTCATTTATATGAGGGAATCATCATTCCATTGGGAAGTGGAAGGAATGGACATTTCATTCCTTTCAAACTTTTCGTTGAGACCAAAATACCCTTGTTTCACATCTACCACTATTTAAAAGAGAGTAAGATGCACTTTTTTTTCACTACACACCTAACCAATCAAATGCAAGATGTGGGCCCCACTTATTTTTTATACTTTATTATAATAATATAATCTATACATTATTATTATTATTATATTAAGATTATCAAAGAGAAGAACTTGGGCCCCACTTATATAATAATAATATGATTATAAAAGTGAAGAACTTGTATGGGCCCCACCTATATAATAATAATATAATCTATACATTATTATTATTATTATTATTATTATTATTATAAGATTATAAAAGAAAAGAACTTGTGTGGTCCCCACCTATATAATAATAATATAATCTATACATTATTATTAAGAACAAAATGACATAACTTGAGTGTATTACTGCAATTTTGACTGAGCCAAAGATAAAAATCTAACAAGGGTATTTTGGTCAGTCTTATGTAAATTTTATTCCATTCCGGGACTCATTCCAGCATACCAAACGCAGGAACATGAATCAAAATTTTATTACTGGGTTGATTCCTCAGCATACCAAACGCTAAAATGGAAATGACTATTCCTGCCTCATTCCATTTCAAACTCATTCCGGTCTCCATTCCATTCCCGCGTACAATCATTCCAGCGAACCAAACGCAACCTAAGATTTCTGCGGCTGCACAAGCATTTGTGTCTGTTTGGGCTCCCATTCATATGATTTCTTCATAAAAGGGCCTCTTCTTAAGAAATCATATGAATGGTAGCCCAAACAGGGCCCACCTCCCATGGATCCATGACCTCTCTGGTCGACCAAGAGTATACCTCCTACTCCATGGTCCAGATCAACCATACAGTGGGCCAGAGGGTCCCACAACTCTCCATTGTCAATTTGCACATTGACGCCAGCCTCTGTTTCCATCAATTTGCAAGCCTATTTGATGGGTGCTTAGTGATTTCCACTCCAGATTATTTGTATCATACAAACAGTCATTCCTACACAATTCCTTGGCTCAAAGCAGATTTCAAATCTATTCCATAGTTACAGACAATCACTGTATACTTAACAATACAGGATAATTGAGTCATACTCCATTATAAATCATCTTGGCTAAACCACCTACATATTTAGGAAGATCCACTCACCTTTTGTACGTGATCGTTGCGTTTGCAATAGGCGGGCGCGAATAGGACATCCGATGATCGTCAGCTAGGGGTGCACAAAAAAACCGCTCAACCACTAAATTGATCCGGACTGGGTGGTTCGGATCGGTTTTGTAGTAGATTCATTCGGTCACGGTTCGGATATCCTCCAAAATCTTTCGGCTCGGTTCGATTTTCGATTTGAATGTGCAGTTAAACCGCTCAAACCGAACCAAACTAAACCAATTATATAAATATATATTTATATAAAATATATAAATGAATATGAAAAATCACTTGAAGAATACTCGAACCCTCATTCCATTACTTGAAGTCCAACGTCTCTTACCAATTGAACTGCTATTTTTTTGTGTAGAAAAAATAAAAAAAATAAAAAAAAAAAAAAATGTAACCAAACCGAACCAGACCAGTTTCTTTCGGTTCGGTTTGAGCACATGGGCGGTTCGGTTCGGTTTGGGAAAATAGAAAACCGATGGATTCGGTTTGGTTGATGGTTTCTCCTCTAAACCAATCCGAACCACCCATGTACACCCCTAAATTCTCAACTAGTAGACAACATTTGAGGAATTCCAATATCTCCAAAACATGAATTCTCAAATTTACATGGGACATCTAACACTTGCGCACTCTCCTTATAATCGTCATATGTCTTGCTTTTTGGAAAATTTCACACTTTTTCTTCTCAACAAAGAGCATCCGGCCTAGTGTGTTAAATCTTTGTATGTTGTCTTATATCCGTCAGTTTTCCGCAATAGAAGATTGTGTGTGGGTAGACATCCTAGGATTTCCAGATAACCCCAAATATCTATAGATAAAAATCTCTTAGTTTGGTGTTGGAAGATTTATATATATGTAAATTAATATCGATCTTAATTGTATCCTGAACATTATTTGTATCACATGTTCAATTTGTTAAAAGCAGTAACTTTTTTCCGTGATTGCTTGTTTGCATTAGAATACATAGAAATTGAATATATAGTTAAAATGAAGATTAAAGGTGGATTTTCAAAAATGAACATCAAATAATATTTTTCTTTTAGAGAGAAATAGAATGACAATAAAATACCATTTGATGCTCATTATTTGAAAATCACCTTTGATCTTTTTTGACCACCATGTGTTTAATTCCTATGTGTTTTAATGCAAATAAATAGGACCCTTATCATCACATGTTCAATTTGTTGAAAGGAGTATTTTTTTTTTCTGTTCCTTTTTGTTGATCAATTTGATAGCAGCTAGTAGCATCGATTTGTCGCCTGGGAAGGCACCCCATCAAACATACACACAGAATCTCTTCCATCCTTTGCTATAACGTTACAGAAGAAAGCATTTGGCCAGCCTAATGATCTTGACCTGGTTGTGTTAATGGTAAAAATAAAATAAAAACTATCCATACACTGATGTTACAGAAGAAAGCATTTGGCACCCCACAATTCATCATCCCAACAGCACATTGTACAACAGCTCATGTTTGCGTCATTTCTGTGAAACATAGTAGGTGCTGTCAAAATGATGAATTCCCCTTTCTTAATTAATTTGGGCATTTCATCTTTGGAGGAATTATATGCCAACATTTTCTTTAAAACCATAGCAATCTTTTTTTCTTATTGATGAGGAGCATCCCTTAGTATTTCACCCGATAGGACTAATTCTCTAGGTGCAGGTGACCTCGCTACTCACATACACCATGACCAACTAAATATTGCAGGGTGTCGTACACATGATATGGGAGCAAACCCATGCCTTATGCCAAGCAACGAACCAACATAGGTTAATATTGAACATTGCAAAGAAAGATTAGCATTTTTATAATTATGGGTTCATAAGACAGGCACTTTTACAATTAGGGAAAAGCAGGGTATGAGAGAAAAAAGGACTTTAGATTAAACAATGCTTAAAATATTTTTTTAAATTAAAAAAGGAGGCATTGCAAAAGAAAGCAACATTCATGAATGCAATTAGGTTCTAATGAAAATTTTCTTCCCTTCATTTTCTTGATCTGTTTTGTTAGGTTATCAAACAGCTCTCATGTTCATGAATCATATCTTGCAGCCCTCTTTCCCACCAAGAGGTTGGCCTTGTGAGCTCCACTTCTGTAATGCTAACCCTCTTCCTCAGCCAGGCAAATAACAAAATTGAAAACACATTCGGAGACTTGTACACATTCGGAGACTTGTACCCAACAGCATAATTTAAGTCATGAATTATCTACCCACCCATTTGAGAACCAAATACTTGCCGGTTCACAGTTCATGTACACCATTTATTTCCTACCTCTAAAGCATGAATTCTTTCACAAGTTTCACAAAGGCATGAAACGACCGGAAACAACAGTTAAAAACAACATAGATATAGAAGTCTCCATCTAGTGCTTATGCTTAATCTCGCCCATCTCTGTCTTTGTTAATCTCATCAAGAATTACCACAAGACTGATGATGAAAGCATAATCAACATTTGGATATATAGTCACCCCGAATGCATCCTTCCCAAGCACAATGTTCTTAACCTTGTGTTGCTTGTGCATCTGCATTAACATTAAATCCGAGATTAATTGTCTAAATAATTAATTATGTAAAAAACCATATACCAATCCAAAAGCTTAAATGGCCGGGCCTGTTACGTGGGCTATACAAAAACAACGAGATTGGAACCCGCTCTGATGCCATGTGAAAAACCATATACCATTGCAACAAATTATTGTACTTTATTTTCTATGAAATGCCAGTGTGATTACACCAACTTCATAAGAATTCATTTACCTGAGCTACGATGACATTAGAATTTCCGTGGAAGATGGTGCATGATCTCTCAAAGTAGCTGCCTTTTATCTTCAAGTCACTGACATCTTCACTTTTATTAGTTGCGAAGAACACGTCTAATTCAGTCTTAATTTGAAACAAGGTAGACTTTTTGACACTAAATAGGAGATCTTTGGAGTCTGTGCTATCTCCTCTGAATGCTTCCCATCGATGATGGGCAGTCATCACCTGAAAGACAACATTTAATAATCTCACAGCTGAATCTAAATCTCCACAGTTATATTATAATTTACTGTTTATTTACAACTACGTAGATCCACCGTCCACGATAAGCCATCAGATCTCAGCCATTTATGCCAAGCCTTCCATCGGATCTGAGACATCAATTGAGAGAGAGAGAGAGAGAGAGAGAGAGAGAGAGAGAGAGAGAGATTAATGATCAAAATACATACCTTCTGGCGCATGGTGACGAGAGTGTTGCCGGCGGCATCGACCAAGGAGCGCTTGTCTCTAAGGCTTAGCAACTTTCCTTTGATTTTGAAGACGATATTTCCGTTAATATCCGTAACGGCGTAATCTCCGTCCGTGAGGCTGAAGGTCTTTTCGGTGATGGTGAGGTCGACCGGGTAAGGTGCTAGGTACTGGGGACCAATGACGGAGATGGGATGGGTTAACGGCTGATTGATGGTGGGAGGGGGATGATGATGAAACTGATTATTGCTAGTGGCGTCGGCCATTTGCTGATCTATCTAATGTTTGGTGATGAAATGCACTTATGAAGGATATGGAAGGAGAAGACTCAAGAGACACCCCCTTTTATAATACAAAATAGGGTTGGGAGAAATGAGAGAGATTGGCAAATATCTCCTATTTCCTTCTACTCGGTCACGCTAAGTAGAACGCGTTGCGATTGCTTTCGTCGACCTGTCCTTTTTGGCGTTGCGGTTCCGGACCTTATTTCAATTATAGGAATAAAATCCCAATTCAGAGCAGGTTCTGAGTTCTGACTTCTTTCTCTTTTGCCTTTTTCAATTGTATATTTTACTTAAAACTAAGGATATTGTTCAACTTATAATAATTCATTAAATCTATTACCTCCATAATTAATCATAAAAATATCTAACCAAAGTTAATTTTGGCAACATTAGGGGCTTATATGATGAATTGCCGTCCACACAAATTAATCCATCCTTGATTTCAAGTTTGAATTCTCGACCCGTTCGACTCACAGTTTGACCTTTTTAAAGAAATGTTGTCATTACAACAATTAGATTGTTTGTTGAAAAAAAAAAAAAAAAAAAAAACTCAACTGATTGAACTCCAACCACCATCAAATTAATCTAGTGTGAAGGATGTGAATTTTAACGTAGTGATTATAGTTAAGAGTGGTTTTCACATAGTAGTTCAAGGTGAGACAGAGTCTTTCGGTGGTGTTTGAATTTCAAATATGTAACTACAATGAATTTATAATGATGAATTAATATAATCTTAAGGGACTCATACCCTATCTCACCTTGTAAGGAACCTTTCGGACTCACACCTTCCATATCTTATGCTCAAGGTAGCTGAGGTTAGTTGGGTCACATCTCCAACAGGTTATTTCTGTATAATTCTTATTTTCATAAGATGTCTCCTCACAAGTTGCTCAAAATAATTGTCCTCCTTCTGTTATCAACTCTTAGCCACATTTTACTTCCATCAAAGCTTAACCCACAATTAGATTGTTTCCAGAGTAAACAAACCATCAAAATAAAATCAAAGTAAAATCCCATATTTTGAAAGTAATCGATCAATTTTAAAGTGGGCTTGCTCAAAATTAGAGTTACATATGGACCGCGATTAACACGAGGCAGTGCTTTTTGAGTGGCTTGAATTTTTTAGGTGGTCTATATATACTAGTGAATTTATAGGAATCAGCCTAGATTATATGATGAGAACAATTCATGAACCAATATTAAACCGTTCGAAATAAATAGTTTTTAAATCTTTTGGGCCCAAAGAGAAGCTGAGTAAAACCCACGTGGCTCCCACGTGGACTCAACATTCGATTCGTGAAGAGACTAAGACCTCTAGCATCGAAAGAGAGAGAAATCGTGGTCCTAACCACTCAACCAACCCCCTATCACAATATTATGCGTATTCATTAGGGCTGCACAAAAAATCCAGTATCACCGTATAACCAAACCGAACCTACCGAACCGGGTGGTTTGGATCGATTTTATATAGATCGGTTCGGTCAACGGTTTGAAAATCAGAGAAACCACCACCTTACATCGGTTGGTTATCGGTTTGAACCCACGGTCAACCGCCTAAACCGAACCGACCGTATATATTAACTTGAGTATTGAGTTTTGACTATTTTAGCCTTAGGGGAAGCGCTTGTATGTTCTACTTGCATGTTACATGTTTGATAAAAGTTCTATAAGAAGTATGCATTATTAGGTTTTAAGTAGCGTTGCTCAGGGGTTTGGTCTGACCTAAGAGAAAGTGAACTATGAAAATGCTCATTTCAATTAGTTCAAAATTGGGGCTACATTCCACTCGAACCCATCCTGTTGGCAAAAATAAAAAAAAAAACTAGTTCCTTTATTTGTCTTGAATTCACTGGTCTGGATCAAGCAATGTAGTCTAGTCTAGATTTTATGCAGATAAATAGGAACCTACCTGACCATTTTGTTTGTGTATTTTACCAGAAGATTTGAACTGGTTTAGCTCATTGGCCGAACCTGGCCTGGTCCATTCAATTATGCGACTGGATGATGGATGGAAAGAGTTCATTCATCGTTTGATGTATACTTCCTTGGTTGAAACGAATTATAAAATATATTTTTGTATTCATTACAGCTTATTCTATTTGATGGACCAAGTTTGAACTGTAGTTTTTTTTTTATGAAAAAAAATAAAATAAAATAAAAAATAAAAAAATCGTAACCGAGCCGAACCGAATCAGTCAGTTTGAGAAAATAAAAAACCGATAAATTTAATTTAGTTAATGATTTTTTCTCTAAATCTATTCGAACCGCCCAAGTGCACATCTAGTATTCATTTCATTTATCGTTAGTAGTCAATATTTCCGTAAGTAAATTTTGAGTACAACAGCATACACTGGAGGGTATATTTTTTTTGGGCGGCTACGATTGATAACAGTTGGGCCCCACCGTGGCTCAATAGTAGGGAGATTGCACGTTAAGCAACCGATCGAATATCTCACGCGTTCACCGATTTGCCTTCACCAAAACGATCTCATATGACTCTGCTGTAGCGAAACTGATTCGGACTTGGAATTTGAATTCTCTGCACTCCTTCTGCCGATCGTGGAAATCCGTAGGGGGAAATCTAAGAGGGAAATGAATTCCAAGCCTCCAAATCTCACCTTCAAACTCGTTCTTCTTGGCGACGGTAATTTTATTTTTATTGATCCCTTCTTTCGTTAAACAGAATCCATCAATCGATCATTTTCGCGTCTAGGGCTTGGAGTTGTTAGAAACTTTTGTTTTTTTTTTTTTATTCATCCCCCTGAATCTGATATTCTGTTTGGATGAATTGAATGGTTGATTCGGTACGATCTGATTGCTTTGCTAGAAATATAAACATAGAGATATGACTTTTCTATGGATTTTTGTTCTTGTAAACCTAGTTCTGGAACGAGATTTCTAGAAATTGTGGTTATTACCTGTTTGGCGTTTGCAAATCTCTTTCCTGAATTGTGTTTGTGTATATCGAATGCCCTAATTCAGTCAATTTTTTCCCATCTCTAATGGCTGGAAGTTACCAGAAATTGCGATTTTCACCTGCTACCTCCTGAATTGGATTTCTGTTTGGATCGATTGAACAGACAGATGTATAATGATTCAATGCTTTAATGGCGCGTTGTATTGCCCTTTTAGTAGTCTATTTGAATAGTGGATTTGATGAGTGTTAAGTAAGAATCAACGTATAATTATGCAGCAGCAAGTGGGCATAATATGCAATTTAGATCTAGAAAATAATAGGGACAAAAAATGTAAGAAACGCGGATGGAGAGGTGCAGCAAGTGGGCATAATATGCAATTTAGATTTAGAAAATAATAGGGACAAAAAATGTAAGAAGCGCAGATGGAGAGGTGCGGAGGAGCTAACACAGTTGCACTTCAAAGACAAAACCAGATCAACACTATAATTATAAATGATTTGTTTACCTATTGACCCTACTTATGGTGCAGCTGGTCCCTTCCTCCATTACAGATATGTGTTTTTTTTTTTTTGCATTAGGTTCCAACATCAGCTCTAAGACTGGATTATATTATCAGGTGGTGAGCCACAACGAGCAATATGCTTGTTAGGAGCCTAACCAGCTAATAAGGTCAATTGATGCTCCGTCGTCCTAGAAGATCGAGCAAGAAGTAGAAAAGAGAGCATCACAAAAGACGGAAGAAAAAGAAAAAAAAAGATTAGGAGGAGGGGGGAAGGGGAAGGGGATATCTAAACAAACATTTCTCATACCTATATATGACAACACTTATCAACAAGGAAATTACTAAAGGCCCTTAACGGCGAGTAGTACATCATGGGTTAAAGATGGAAAATTACGATGGAGTTTTTGAAATAGTTTCCAGGAATGGGGATTACTTTTCCTAGGAGTTTCTGCAATGATTGCTCAATGAGGGATATGGGGTGAGTATTAGAGAAGCCTTGCTCCGTCTGTCTGGGAATGGCATTTTGAGTTCTTTCTTTTCTAATTTATTATTTTAATTATCCGGTGCTTTAAACCCCGAGGGATAGCTCAGTTGGCCTAGGACCACAGTTTGCTCCCGAAGGTTGAGGGTTTGAAACTGCTTTACCACACTGGGGCCACAAGGGATTTACCACCCCACCCCCCGGGCCCGTGGGGATTAGTCCGGCCTAAAAGGTCCGGACACCCTCCGTTATAAAAAAGAATACCGGGGAGGTTTTAGTAAAAACACAAAATACCAGAGCCTTCCAGAAGTTGTCTGAAAATACATGGATCTTTTTGTAAAAAAAAAAAAAAAACTGTCTAGTACAAGTGACGTAATCATGGTGGGCCTTTGAACAGTGGTAGGGTTACCTTGCTAAATATGGAATGGCTATGGATCCATACAATGTTACCACCGTTCAACCCATCAAATGATGAAATCACTAACTCAAATAATGCACTTTCCTTGTGGCAAAATTGAGATGAAGCCCCACTCCAACCAACATTGTGAAAACCACTGGCCTTATATGCCTAAAGATGGAACCACAATAGTGGACACATGCACAAATTTAGTCAAGGTAAGCCTTACCATCTGTATAATGATAGATTGGTGGGGGGATGGGGTGAGTATTCGTGCTTACATTTATTCATCATTGTAGAAGTCTTGCCACGTCTATCTGGGATTGGCTTCCTGAGTTCCACCTTTTCTAATCTATTGTTTTAATTACCCAATGCTTTTTTTTTTACAAATAAAATAATATGTAATTTATTTCCTATATATTTTAAATAAAAAACCTCCAAAACAGATTTTTTTTTTTATTTTATCCTTTCTTTTCAACAAGCTTGGTGTTATGATTTTGCTCATTATTTTATGCAGGCAGAGTTGGGAAGACTTCACTTGTGTTGAGATATGTAAATAATGTCTTCTCTGAGAAACGAGAAGCAACAGTTCAAGCCTCCTATTTAACGAAGCGCCTTGTAATTGAAGGTGTGCCCATTACTCTTGCTATCTGGGTGCGTTTCTTCTCCTTTAATTTGTTCACTAAGTTGAAACTTATTGCCTCTGTGGGTGTGTTATTTATTTATTTTGGATCTATAGGAAGTCATTGTTCAAAAATTATCCTTTTTGGTTTTTCAGTGGTGCTTTCAATAATATGCTTCATCGTGAAGTAACCACTTTCAATAATATGCTTCATCGTGAAGTTTTACCATACAATTCTCGTCAACATCAACCCTTAAACATGATTTACCCAGTGAGTTACACACACACACACATATAGCAGGTAATATGGTCACCAAAACTCGACTCCAACCCCAAACTGAACCCAAGTTGAAAATAGTTTTTTCAAACCGAATCAAACCAGTCCCACACTCCCATCAGTCCCCCTGCACTTCCCAAAGCTGACAATAGGGTTTTTAAACTCTTTATTGCAACTAAGCTGAGTCGTCTCCGAAGCTACTCGATCATGGCCGATTGACTTGGACTCGACTGATCCTGATTCGTGCCTCTCTTAAGTGGTTCATTGAGACATATTGCGGTGTGCATCTAGAAGTGATCTTCAGAAAAAATGGCAACCATACCAATTCTATCTCTCTTCTTGATATCTACTGATATACGACAAACATATTGCATCTACCTCCTGTTCCATTTGCCTTTTTCTTTGACTCACTTGGGACTGCATAATGTCTTTCACATGCACAAGGGCATTCATTCTGTTTGTTCAGAATTATTTCTCCTCTTAATATCCATCTAACAAACAGCTCAACTATCTAAGTATTTTAAGGATAGATAAAGGAGTAAATGAGAATAAATAATGTTAAAAATACAAATAATTAGAATAAATAAATTTTCACCTGATCAAACACATTCCAATTGCTCTTTCAGCTGGTAGCTCTTCAAGTGAGACTAAATGTCCAAATTGCGATCTTCTGTAATATTGTACATTACTATTCATAGCTCCCACCACAGACCTATATTGAATGTAAAAATATGGAATTATGAACATTAAGATTATGAGGTGCCAAACAATACAGTAACAAATGCCATTCAATGATAAGTAAATAAATAATTAATTAAAGTAACGAGTCATAACTTGTAAATGAGACCGCGATTATTTTTATTATTTTTTAAAGACGCACTACCTGATTTCTTTGTCCTCATTGTTAGTTTCACCTGCTCTCTCACAAACATGCCATGAATCTTGGGATAAGTCAAGGTGTTAATCAATTTTGACCTGATCTCAACAACATACAAGTGTTCTTCCAAAGCAATCACAGACCTGTATTAACTCTAATTCTACTTTTAGAAATTATTGTCATAATGAAACTTAGGATTCAAAGAGAAAGCTATCATGTTCAAAGGCCTGTGCAACTGCAAAGTCTTACCCTGCATAAATAATGGTCAAGTAGATGGCATGTAAGTTATAACATAATTCTCTGGTTTACTTTGTGGCAGGATACAGCTGGTCAGGAAAGATTTCATGCTTTGGGCCCCATATATTATCGTGATGCCGATGGTCTGTATTCGTTTACATGCTAGCTGCTTTTGGGGTTATGGTGGAATTTATAAATTCTATGTGCAAGTTTTATATCCATTTGTTTTGACTGTATCAATATTAGTAGACCTTACTCCTCATTATGCATATCTTTGTGAGTACAGCAGCCCTATTGGTGTATGACATCATGGACAGCGATAGCTTCACTCGAGTTAGAAATTGGGTGAAAGAACTCCAACAAATGGCATCCAAGCCCATAATGATGGCTATTGCTGCAAATAAAAGTGATCTGGTGAGATCAAAGAAGTTTGATCTTCAAGATGCTGAAAGGTATTTGATATCTTTGCCTTAAGATGTTCAATGATTTTTATATGTTTCGGTAATTTCTTTTGGAATATGCTGTTATTCCATTGAGATTTTTAATATTATTTGTCTTTTCAATTACTACCAACTTTATGAAAACTTGGGAATGGTATTACTTCCATAAAATATTTTCTCCATACAGCTCAGGAATAGTCATTATCATCACTATCAAAGTCTTATTCCTCCTGTTCGAGGTCAAATCTATGGGTTCTACTTTTCCACTTTGTTATAAATCATAAAGCTTTATTCCAGTTCACTAGTATTCCTCATTTGTCCCCACTCCTTGCTCCTGCTACTGATAGAGCAATTTTTTTGTATAAGGGTTTTATGGAGAGAGAGAGAGAGAGAGAGAGAGAGAGCAGTAATCCCAATTGGAGATACTCAAACCAAGGAAAACGAAAATAGATAAAAGTGCACACATGCAACTTTAATTAATTTTGATAAAATATTCCAAGACTGCCTAGGTCATCCCTTTACATTCTTATTTATAATATTGAAAACCCAAAACAACTCTGCTTTCCTAAATTATAACACTACCAACTACACTAATTAGAATCCTATATAGAAAAAATGGCAACTAGGACATTCACCACTCTTTGGAGGAATGGGTTGTCATCTCTATAATAGTGGAGAAAATCACTTACTAATCTAGTAATCTCTTTATAACTGAATAGAAGGAACTCGATCCAAATCCAAGAATAAGCAACTGAATTTAGAAAGAAAGTTATTGCATCATTTTTTTCTTTTTCTGATAGTGGGACCAGTCATCTCTTATAAACTTACGGCTAGGCCTAGGCCTTATTTGGGACAATTTTAGGTGGGTTGAACCCTTTGACCTGCCACCCCTTTTTAATAAGTCCGCTGGGCCTGTTGGTGCCTATGTCAGAGAGAGCCTTGATCCCTTGTACCAATCAGTGCTTTGGATATCCCACTCCTCTTCTTCCTGTAGTTCTTGTAGGTTGTAGCAATCAGCGCTTTGGATATCCCACTCCTTTCTTTCTCTCTTCCTATCAGCACAACATAACCTGTAAAGGAAACAATTTGGAGGCATTGGCATTGGCATTGGCATTGGCGGGATTCATAGTCAAGTGTATCATTATACTTTGGTCAGTTATTTTGATGAATTGATGGGATCCTTGTGATGCAGTTAAGTTTCCTGAGTAGTGTTGTGGATAAAAGGTAGTGCATTATCGGACAGCTTAGTTTTATTGAATAATCTTGAATTGTTTGATATTATTGCAGCTATGCAACATCAATTGGGGCAAGGCTTTTCGTCACATCTGCCAAATTGGGGACTGGAATTGAAGAAGTTTTTCTTGATATTGCAACTCGTGAGTACTCCTTGCTACATTGATGGTTCTAGTCAGTTAGTAAACCATTAAAGGAACCTGTTCTCTTTTTTATATAAACTGTTTACTGGTCCTAAATTATTTGTGAGCATTGGTTGGCCATTACATCATAATTTAAATCCAAGAAGGCTAAAACAAGGGTACATTAAATTGTTATTTTATCAAAAAGGATTTTCTAACAAATCTTATTGCAACCAGCCTCTATTAAAGTGGTATGTGGCAATGAAGCATGTTGGTTGGGCCCGCTGATCCAACCATATAAGACATTTTTATAGGTTAGGTATCTGCAAAAATCAGTTCCATTAAGACAATGTTGGCTGTCAAATCAACGGTTGTGATTCTTGATGCAACCACATGGACAGGGGTCTGCATGGAGCCACCAAAAAAAAAATTACTTGACAGTCGGCAGAATATCCCTAGCCACATGGACTGTGCAAGTATTTTGGATTATGACTGAAACTGTGCTTGGGCTGTTATTATATCAAGCCTCCATCCTTACCTTTTGGCTTGATGAATGGCTGCACTGTATTTAGCTGAATTTTTTTTATCAAGGGATCTTAGAGATACATATTTGGGTTGCAGAATGAGTTCTTTCTCGAAATCTGCTGCGGCAAAGGTTTGCTTTGAGCTACTATGTATTTTCTCTGGTTTCAGATGATTTGACAAAAATCCAAGTTGAGTTCCCTGATTTATGCTGTTTTACGATAAGAGTGTTGCTAAATTAGCAGAAAAACAAAGTAAAATGATAAGCTAGTTGAGTCAAATGGTCTGAAAGGTGGCAGAATGAAATGGAATACATGAAGTATTGATTTGTCGAATGTAATAGTGGGGAAGATAGTCTGGTCAAAACTGAAAACCATTTGATAGATTTTGATGTTAGGTAGTTATTCAGAAACAAAAATGTGTCTTTAGGAGTTCTCAAACAGGAGCAATGCAGGGTGGGCAAAGTGGAGAACTTATGAAGGTTTTGCAATTGTCCAGTTCCAAATTGATTGAAGTTGAACTTTTATATGACCGCGCCCACCCCCCCCCCCCCCCCCCCCCCCCCCCACCACTCTGATGTCAACCTTATGATACAGACGAGCGAAATTTGTGCATGTTAGACCCCCTTTTAATCATGACAATCTCTTGGATGTCAACCTACTGTGTGATAAGCGATGAGCTTGAAAATTACCCATGGATAGAGGTCTGCATGTTCGACCAATGGAGTTGATCATGTCCCAAAACATAGTGAATATAACTCCTATTTATATGACAGCAGCTCTCTCTCTCTCTCTCTCTCTCTCTGATGTCAACCTTATGATACAGACGAGCGAAATTTATGCATGTTAGACCCCTTTTTAATCATGACAATCTCTTGGATGTCAACCTACTGTGTGATAAGCGATGAGCTTGAAAATCACCCATGGATAGAGGAGGCATGTTCAACTTCAACCAATGGAATTTATTATGTCCCAAAGCATGGTGAATATAACTCCTATGGTTTATTTTTAGGCCATTTCCTGTTAGGGGAGTAGGTTGAGATTCAAAGGTTTGTTGCTTTTGTTGGTGGGCACATAGTACAAATGGAGAGATTGGGCTTATACAATTGGTCCTCTATTGGGGAAAACCTAGGCTTGGGTTTAAAAGAGCAGAGTGAGGAATGTTGCTGCAGATGTTTTGCACATGTGCACTCGAGACTAGAACTGATTCCTGTTATGACGGATTGGAGTTCCACAAGGAGCTGGAGATGAAGAAATAGGAATGCCAATAAGGACTGGGAATGAAGTAGTAACAAGTGTTATATTGCAATGTAACAGAATTTTCCCCCAAATATGGATGGACTCAAATACATCCCAGCTATAAAAGGCATTGATGATTGTAATTACAATTATGATAGTGATGATGCCCCAATATTACTTCAGACTTCAGAAACCTACATCAATGCAAACAAATATGGGTTTCAAAGGTGCGAAATGAATTTAATGAGCTCTGGAAACTTGAATTTATAAAATGACAATTGTGTTTAACCATGGTTCCAATTTGGCTATGTTCTTATAGATCATCGTCTTTGTCATCATTTCATCTTAGTCAAAGATGATGATCCTAAGGTTTCTGATGTAGTTGATTGCCCAAAAAAAATAACACGAAGGATAAAATTTTAGGATGTTTTGAATGCACATACTCTTAAGATGCTCCTTATAGTTGAATTATTCCAAAGCTAGAAGTTAGTTACAGTTTTGCTCTGATCATGACAAAAAGGTCTAATATTTAAGGTTTATTCCTTGTCATTTTTAGAGCATAGGTGGTAATTCTCTTTTCCAAAAGAAAATAATCCTTGCCTGTAAGAAACAGTCAATGAGGCAAAATTGGCCTTTTTTTCAGAAGTTTCACCCGCACTTGTCAATCCATAAAAGCCTCATACTGTTTCTCCAATTTTCCCTGCTATCAAGATAGGCAGCGAGTCCTTGTAAAAAAAAAGGAAAAAGAAAAAAAGATAGGCAATGAGTTTGAAGCAGCCATGGCCTTGTTCTCGGAAAGGGATACTATAATTTTTGTTAAATTTTTTCGATGCATAGATTTTCAGTTAGAATTGTTGTCACGTTGATCCTTGGAAATCAAGAGTTGTTGACGTACTTTTTTCTTCATTACCCTTTTTGGCCTTTCTATTGATGATTGTTATCTGTGTGGTTAAAATCTCTTGTAGGCTCTTGCTTTCTACTCCTGTCTTTTCTTCTGAAACATTGTTACCTGATAAAAGTGAAGGATTGCTTTCTACTCTTCTGAAACATTGTTACCTGATAAAAGTGAAGGATAAGGAACTTGCCAATTGTCATGTTTGGTTCTTGATATTTGGTTCCTGGAGAACTTCTGTTTAATCAAATGTTATACTGATGCTAATGATTCTCAACTACAGGAGCATTGCAGAAAAAGAAAGAAAGTGCCGAAAGCTTCTCTCCTACTCCACCGCGGAAAGGGATGCTCCTTGTAGACGATGAGCCCGAAAAAGAGCCACAAATGAAGTGCTGCTCATAGATATAGAAACTTGGGATATTAATATAAATCGAAAAGGTAGACTACTGCGATGTACTTGGCAGTGCAATTTGTAAGTATTTTATACCGATTAATTGTTGGGCCCGACCATTGATGTACCATGCCTTAATATTTTAAATTGATGTACAAACTTAATCTTTTGATCCACCACAGAATTAGATAATCAGAAAAGGAATACAACTGTACATGTTCGAATAAATATGGTCATATATTGTATGGCTTGGAAATTGGTCCTTTCCAATCTGGGTTACTATTAGGTCATGGTCAATCCATAGTGGTACCCATTACAACAGTGATGTGTTACTCCGGATTGCGAAACCTTATCTGGGGTTCTGGGTTATAATCCTGACAATTGTGTATCCTTGCTTGAGGATCATTTATCATGACGACCATAATTTTCATTATCCCTTTATGGGTTGCATATCATATTATTCTCCTCAATTAATACTTCCTCTTTTATTAAAGCCTCAAGATTGTTCTTCTAAATTCCTAGGATGGTTTTTTTTTTTTTTTAGAGCTCTTTCAGTCCATCTTGTGTGACACACACTAACCGGATAATACTTTTACCACCTATTTCTCATCCTTCTATTTGTTGTCCTGCATTTTTTTTTTTTTTTGTACCTGGTGTCACTGGGAGGCACACTCGCATGTTTGGATGGACGGTGAATTAATGTGAAGCATCGAATCAAGAGAATAAAATATAAGAGGGTTATGACAGTCTTTTGTTTTTAGTGACTTGATAGGGAATCTTTTCGACTTTTTGTGTAAAAAGATGATGTTTTCCTTATCATTTAATGGAGAAAGGAAGTTGTTTTTATATATTTTTTTTAAATGAGGAAATTTTGAATTTGTGTACTTTTGATATGATCCCTTGGTTTTTTCTTGTCCGGAAATGGAGGCTTTACTTCATTTTAAATTTACTAGTTAAGTCTTAAACACACGAGCAACTTTCTCTTTATCATTGATTGGAGGAGATTTTTATATCCATCGCCCGGTCATGGTGTAACCCTCCTGATAGAGAGGCTGATAGAAATGTGTTTGCTCAAATACTCAATGTGTGCATTTTCAGATTCTATTTCTTCCATTGCTATATTTTCTTTTAACTAGAATTTCATTGGACAAATGCCTTTCTCATCCACAACTCTCGTTAGTTTTCAAACTCAAGGCTAAGTATGTTGAGTTATTGCAAGCATTCTCTTGAAGGCGTTGGGGGTGAAAATACAGAGCCTTTGCTTCTATAGGGCAGTTTGGACTTGGAGTGCTCCGAACATCTTTTGACCCGGGTACTATGCACCATTTGATTGTTGAATAATGTGAGATCTGACTACAAGCTATTGAAATGAATCTACAGTTGAAGCGAAGGTACAGCTTGTCATCCATTAAACTTCTCTATGCATAGGCATTTAACAATACAGACCGTTGATGATATTGAACCCCTGATGGATGATCTTGCACTCTTCCATATCTAGACCAGGGAGAACCCCTGATGGATGATCTTGCACTCTTCCATATCTAGACCAGAGCGTCTCCCTGGTGCTTACTTTTTTTGTGATAATAGCCTGTGTATTATAAAATACATGGAACCAGATAGGTGCGCCTATTTGACCAGTGAGATGCAAGAGGGTTTCATGATTTAGCCATTCTTAATAAATCAGTCTGACATGGACGATCAAAACGTTACCTTTAATTTTGGGACGGGCCATTGTTATAGCCTCGTTGAAATGTCTCATGGACATTCAATTTCGTGGATGACTATATTCCAAAACCTTATTACATGTGATAGGTCCAGCGGGCTACACAATCTCAGCTCCGTGGAATTTATTTAAAGTTGTTCACAGTTTATAGTGGGGTCTGCACTTTATTCATTATCAATCATGTAAGTGTGCTCTAATATTAGAGTGGGGCAAACCATGCACACTGAAATTTAGCCACATTCCATACAAAAGAGAATAATTTAGCTCGAGTGGTTTTGAGTTTTATTTTTAAAGCGGCCTCGGTGTGAAGTTTCACTTGAATTTCTCAGACATCTGTTTACTGTTGAGTCAAAGGCTGATATGAGTCAGCCCGGCATGCACCCAATTTCCAAACATTTGGGTGTGTTTGTACCCGGCGGCTTCCTCTCTGCTTGTATGGTGCAGTTAACCGTACCAATTGAATTCATGATTTTTACTTTTTAGCCCTTTATCCTCACGATGTCAGGGTACGCCTTCCCTACATCTACGGTGAGATTTATGTTACTGCGGGCGGCCCTTGGCCTCTTTCTTTACTAGAATTCTATATATTGGGTTTTCTTTTTTTTCTTGTCTAGCATAATTCTAGCCACATGAAAGGTTCCAGATGACCTTTGAAATTTATGAATTCCACCTTTTTGTATTTTGGTGGAATTCTTATATGCTCAAGTAGAAGGGAGCACCTAGGAATTCCACTATGTCTGGGAATTGAGAAAGGAATTCCTTGAATTTTAAAAAAGAAACATGCCATAAGGTCATTTTGTCGATCAATCCTAAAAAAATCCTCACCGATTTTCCAAAAAGTCTTGGAAAACACACTTTTTGGCAATGATAAATTCTTGGATTTGGGCTACTGCTGGTTTGCCCCCTTCCACGTTGGTTTTGAAAATCTTCTTTTTTTTGTGGATTTACGTAAAGATACCAAATTTTCTCGGTTGTACACATCCATGTGTATTCATATTGACTGAAATTCTCGACTATATAAATCGTTAGTGATGAACTCTAATTTTAGAGGCGGCAAGAAATCCTCAAATTCCAGACTCCACACATATTTCTCACATAATACCAAATATGCCCTAGGGCTTGCTTCTTTAGTGGTATTCATGGAGTTCATGTATGGAGAATCTGTGAATTCTCCCTGTGAATTCTCCCCTAGTGTGAAATTTGAGGGTTCTCCTAGGGTTGAGAGTTGGTTTGCAAATGCCAAGGTGATTAGAATCTTGAAATTTTTAAAGGTCATTTTGGACATTTTAGGTGGCTTTAGTTTGGAATTCTAGCAAAAGAAAAGAAAATGGGGTTTTACCGAAAAAATCCCCTTAGACCCTTACAAGATAAAAAAGGGGCCAAAATTTTCTTTGGTTAAATTGGATTTCCTGCCATTCCCATTTCCCACCTCACTTTTTTATTTATTTTCTTTTTTTTTTTCACTTTTGCGTTGCTGCTTGTCCACGAGAAGTAGCGATATTGCTGCTTAAAAACAATATAAGCGGCTCGAATTCCCCTTTTCCATTTGTCATCTTCTTCGTCTGAGAAGAAAATCTCTGTATCTCTTTCCATCTCATAACTCTTTTTTGGCATTTTCTCTTAGATTACTCCACTAAAGAGGAATGTAGACTCCAATAATGGGATAGATATGGATCTATCACTCTATTAGGTACCTTTTATGAATATTACGCCATACACGTTGTCATTCCACAAGTAGCAGGAGTATGAGATGTGCCTTGTGATATTAGTATCTCACTTGAAGAACTATTGAGAACACTTCAAGATTATTAGTGTCCATTAAGGCATATGGGCATCACAAATAACTGATCTGTGCCCATTTGGTATGAATGAAAAGTTGAAAAAATAAAATAAAATAATATAGATGGCTAACTTGAGAAGCTTGGGACCACAGCAACAAGGGAGCATTGTTGTCGATAGAGAGGGGAAGGGAAGAGATGAGGAAGAAGAAGAAAATAAGAATCGGGTACGGGTAGAATTTTTATCGCATGAGCAGTGAGCCGCGATATCATCGATTGTCCTGGACGAGCATCAATATCGATGCTTATGCAACTCGAATTCCCTTTTCCCTTTTCTCATTGTCATCTTTTTCGTCTGCGAAGAAAATCTTTGCAACCTTTTTCATCTCAGAACCCTCTTTTGACATTTTCTCTTCCATTACTCTCCTAAAGTAGAAGGTGGACTCCAATAAAGATGAAGGACTCAAAGAGGAAAGCCAAACCTACTTTGTCCACCCATGGGCCACAAAGAATAAGAAGTAGATAAGAAAACCCACAAGTATTTGGTAGGAATCAAAGGTCGGAAAGTTCTTACGATGGTTGATCTAGAGGAGCTTGAGACCATAGTAGCAAGGGGGCGTCACAATCAATTGAAAGGAAAAGAGAAGATATGAAGAAGAGGAAGGAAATAAGAAAAATGCGGAGCATTTTGGTTTTTTATCGCTATGAAGCGAGCAACCATATCACTACTTATGGAAAACATTAAAAAGGAAATCGACCTAAGCCCAGGAGACTACTCCGAGCTATGAGTTTTTTTGGGGAGTCCTTTTGGATCTATTGAGTCTAAGGGCACGTTTGGCAACGGTTTGAGGGTCAGATTCCTCGCCCAAAATCCACGATCGTGTGGATTTTCATGTTTGGTTCGGCATGGATTTTACGTAGGATGGACTGAAGATTTCCGCTCTTTTGAATATTTCAAGGGTCGCAACCCCCCCTTCAGATCCGTGGAATTATCGCCCTTAAGGATTTGCGGAGCTACAGTGTTCCTGGACGGTAATATATGGCAGACCGGTTTTTGCATTTTTATTTTTATTTTTATGGGCCCACAATCAAGATCTGAACCTATGTCCTAAAATTTCAGCCGTTGATTCATCTTAGATCTTGATATATTTGCAAAACCGTGAGGGACAGTGACAGTAAGTGGTAATGTGGCCCTAATAAATTTTTGCTTTGGGAGTGTACCTTTTAGATTTCCTAATCAAGATCCAAACTGTTAGTCATATTTAAAAACTCCAAAACGGCCACCTCACCAAATATTAGCCGCTAATTCATCTTATATCTCGAGATATGTGCCAAAACGTTTTACTGTTCAAAATATTATTGAAAACAGTCCGTTTTTTCTCAATTTTGGGTTTATGTGGGGTCCACGATCAAGATCCAAACCGGTCATTAGTTCTGGAAGGTCAAAAACGGCACGGTGACCAAATTTCATTTGTTGATTCCTCTTATATCTCGAGATATATGCCAAACAGGTTTGACTGTTACACTAATTTTGAAGACGGTAATAATAACGGTCTTTTTTTTTTTTTTTTTTCGGTTTATGTGGGGTCCACGATCAATATGCAAACCGGTCATTAGTTCTAGGAGGTCGGACACGGCAAGGTGACCAAATTTCATCCGTTGATTCGTCTTATATCTCGAGATATGTGCCAAAATATTTTACTGTTTATACTAATTTTAAAAATGGGAATAAAAACAATCCCTTTTTCCAAATCTTCTGGTTCATGTGGGGTCCAAAATCATGATCAAAACCAGTCATTAGTTCGGGATGGTCAAACACGGTAAGGTGACCAAATTTCAACCGTTGATCCTTACTGTATCTTGAGATATTTGTAAAAACATCAATTGGATCATACATTCAACAAATTGTAGGAATCCCCCCTCCATCCAAACATGGAACTTTCATTGGAAATCCTACTTGAAGATTGTGGCTTTCTTTGGAGATGGAGAAAATTCTCTTAATAGAAGATTCTTCGTCATTTACCAAACGTGCCCTAAATAAATATTCTTTAACTAAAATCCCTATTCTAAAATGCATTCAATATGAGGCTGATGTTTACCCTCTCGCCCGCGGTAATAATAATAACTTTCTAAAGCCTGACGATCTCTATCTAACCCTACCCGCCTTTGAGTCGGCAAAAGGTTTAAAACTCTCGTTAGCTACCTACTCACTCCCCCCTGGCTCCTTCCCTTTCGTCCCATAAATCAATTGATTCTCATCTCTCAACGCCACAATTCCTCCTCTTCCACTCTCCTCCCTCCCTCTTTCTTTCTTGCGGAACTTTTGTAATTTTTTTTTCATCTCGTAAGAGGAGTCAGAGAGAAATCTTCGACGATGGGAAAACAGAAAGGAGAGGGAGGAAGAACCAAAACCCGTCCTTCCAGCAGCAGGTCTTTCTTTTATTTCTTCTTCTTCTTCTTTCGATTTCATGTTCTCAGACTCCAAACCCTAATTTATCGAAACTGATTTCTCTTCCATCTGTTTCCTCTTTAATTAGCCTTGCGTCATCGCTCTTGCCATCTGGAGCTACAACAGTCGGATTCGGTGGCTACGTTGGAAGCTCTCGACTCGAGCCGTCCGTGTCATCAAGAGAAGGCTCCGTTCCCCTCGCGGTACCCTCTCTCTCTCTCTCTCTTCTCGACTTATCAAATGTTCATCTCCAAAACCTCCTTTCCAAATTCCACACTGGAATAATATATAAATTTGTATAACTTTTGAGTTTCTGTTCTTTTCTTATGCTTCTTCTTTGAATGATGATTTGATTGAATTTTTTTGAACTAAAGCTATGAATGATTAATGTTTCCGCCTCCGCCTTCCGAATACCTAGCTTGAGATTGGTCTGTGATGAACAGTGGCATGCTCAGTAGCAAATTCTGCCTTTGAGAGCGGGGAATCTGACCCAATCTGATTCTAATTGACACAACGGAGAAGAAATTTATTTTCTAAAGCGTTGACTAGGCTGGAAAATGATTAATCTGGATTATGAAATTTGGATTGTTGTCAACTAGGAAATCGGGCTGCACTAAAATCATGAAGTGGGAGGAGAATATGAATTCATGAATGTGTGGTGCAATTAGGAGCTCAAACACAGCCTGTGCACAGTTACTGGCAGTGGATCTTTAGAAACCACAATCATGGCACTTAAGCAGATAATTTGTTGATCTAAAGAGTGGCTTGTCAACTTAGTCAAGGTAGTTAATGGTGGTTTATTGGAGGCTCATTTGCAAAGACCAATGTCTAAATTAATCAGGAATCAGATAAAACTGTTATCATATATTTATCCTTGCATATTGTGATAGCTGTTTCAGGCACGGCATGTTTCTGTTCGACATCAATATATTCATCCATTTGCATGTCATTCAGCTCGTAATTTTCAAGTGATATAATCACGTAAACAGGCAGCTTCTTGTGCGCAATATCTAGAATGCAATCATATATCATTGTGAGCCAACACCAACATAATCGGGACTTATGATGATGACGGCGAATCTTATATCATTGTGATTGTCCCAGTTGCCATGGTTACCAGTGCAAAAAGATGAAAAAAAAAGAAAAATCAATATGACTTGCAGCATTTTAGTTGTTTAGCCATCTTGACACATAGAGCCTTCCTCTGTAAGTTTCTACTTAATAATAATAATAAAAGAATCCATCACCACCTCTTTACCGAAATTTCGATTATGCCCTTTTGTTGTTTAGCCATCTTGACACATAGAGCCTTCCTCTGAAAGTTGCTACTTAATAATAATAATAATAAAAGAATCCATCACCACCTCTTTACCGAAATTTTGATTATGCCCTTTTGTTGTATATTTTCTCTCTATTCCTTTAATGTTACCATAACTTGTATTACCTTTTTTAATACTTTACATAAGGGGCATGTATCTTTGATGAGATCTATGTTTATATTCTTTCTTTATTTTCAATATCAAATTTTCATTTGGTTGAAGGACATTGATGGTGAAGTTGCACAACACTTGAAGAGGCTTGGTAGAAAGGATCCCACAACAAAGGTAATGTTGCACCTTAATTGCAATTCAAATTGCTTTACCAACAAAAATTAAATTAAATGGGGAACATATAAAATTCTGATGAATGTCTTTTTTGGGCTGGTGGCAATTCACTTGTGGAGAAGGAGAGAAAGAAAAGAGAGTTGTTTTTTTTCCTTTTGCTGTGGGGGTGGGGGGTTTGGGTCTGGTCCAATCCACTGGCTGTTCTGTTCCTTAGCTGCTGTTCCTGAAATTTGTTCAGTTTCCATGCCTTGGACCATATGTTGTTCAGTTGCTTTAGTAATCTGCATAATGTAGTTCATTAAATAGTCTGATACCAAAATATTTTATTTATTAATATGATGTGTAACCTGCATAGTTATTTCAATTTTATGCAGCTCAAAGCTTTGGCATCTTTATGTACACTCTTTAAGGAAAAATCTGGGGAAGTTGTTCATATTCTTCCACAATGGGTATGTGTATTCCTTAATCCTTTGTAAATTTGAGACTGGCTAAAAAAAAACCTTTGTAAATATATCTATCAAAAAGGTTTTCATGTTCTCTTTTTAATTTTGTCATCTGTGTAACTTTTTATCTGGTATTGCTGTTTTTCATGAGGATTTTAGAGAAAAAAACAGTCACACCATTGTTTACATCTGCTATAAATGTTAACTGAGTTCTATCTGCATATAAATAGAAATTATCTAGTGCACATGGTGCGCACGAGGAATTCCATGCGCACGTCAAAGCTAATCATTGAAAGATATCCTGCATTTAGGCTGAGCATAAAAGAACTCGGTGCTCTTTCTCTCTCTCTCTCTCTCCTTTTTCGTGGCCATTAGAAGACAACAGTGCAAAGGGGTTTTGAATTTGATGGAAGAAAATAAGATGAAAATGCCGCAGCCAGGGCATCACAGTAGATGGGCCCCACCTTGAAAGACTGTCGTATTATATAATCCTTAGATTTACAGTCTTAAAACTACTTGCTAAATAGGGAGAACAAGATCCCCCACTTTCAAGTAGAAAAGTAGATGGTTTTGGTATTTCAAGATGGGTTATATGATTCAAGTACCAAACCATGGGCCTTGCCCATGGGAACTTAGGGCTCAAGGATGTTGTGTATAACCTTGGTTCGAGTCTCAATTAGGTCCTTAGCTGGAGTGATACTGATTTTTTTTTTTGAATTGTGTGATACTGATAGATTTACATCCTAAATATTCCTTGATGGAAAGCTGAAGAGAACTTGTAGCACAGTATGAATGTGCTCAATGTCGCAGGTTCAAGTCTTGTTACCAATTTTTTTAAAGAAGCCCTCCTTGACCAAAAGTATGCACAAATAGATAAAAGGGTATTGTGGTAATTCACATCAATATTGGAGTGGTGAACATTCTCTGTCCTATATCCTTTTAAAAAATAATAGGTTAAAGGTGCATTGTGGAAATCCACATCAAGATAGTAAAGGCATAAAAGAAGGTTAAGAGGGCTGTTTTTGTCCATTGAAAATCTGGAAAGCACCCCCTGGTCACTACCATTTGCACGTAATATATAAGATCGTAATCATCATTATCAAAGCCTTGTCCCACTATGTTAGGGTTGGCTACATGAATTTTTTTTTTCCATTCTGATCTATCATGAGCCAAATCCTCGGATAGGTTGCACTTCTTAAGATCTATCATTATTACTTCCATCCATGTCCTCTTTGGCCTACCCCTTTTCCTTGGTGGGATATCACCTTTCATAGAAAAACTTCTCCTCAACTTTGCTTGTTGCAGGTTTGCATTGGACATGTCCATATTGTCTCAGATGAGTCTCTTTCAAGTTATCATCCATTAATGCTATCCCTAAATGCACCCGAAAGCTCTCATTTATGATACTATCTTTTCTAGTTTACTACACATCTATCTCGGCAAATTTCCATCTATGCTACACTCATTTTGTGCTCGTGTTACTTCTTGATTGGCTAACATTCTGCTCCATTGGTCGTAGCTAGTATCATAGCCATCCATTAAAATTTTACTTTAAACCTTGTTCATATGCTTCGATCATAATGCACTCCAAAAGCAAGTCTCCACTTCAACCATCCCTCTCATCCTATGTTCGACATCTTCCTCGATATTCCCATCCTTAATAATTATCGAACCAAGGTATCCGAATGAATATCTTTGTGGTATCTCTTGAGCTTCAATTCTCACAATAGTTTCAGCTTTTTGCACATCCCCAATGAAGTTACAATCAATATGTTCTGTCTTTGTATGACTTATTTTAAAGCTTTTGGATTCTAAAGTCTTCGGTCATCTCTCAACCATCTCTCGACTCATTCACCAACACTATATCATCTGTAAACACCATACACTAAGTATCTCCTTTTAAATATGAGCTGTTAACTCGTTCATAATCAGTGTAAAAGGAGGTAAGTGCTTGAAATTGACCTCTACAACAAACATATGGTCACTGGTCACTCATCTCTCTCCGTAGAAACTAGATAGTTCTCCACTCATTATTGCTCCCTCAGACATGTCTTGAATGATGTTAATATAACCTCTTTGGACATTCTTTTTATCTAAAACCCATCAAATTAAGTTTTTAAGTACCCTGTTGTAGGGTTTCTCTGGATCGGTGAGGACCATATGAAGATTTTCTCTCATTGCGATATTTTTCCATTAATTTCCCTCACGATATTTTTCCATTAATTGCATGAGTGATAAGGTAGCTTCCATAGTCGACCTCCTTGGCATGGAACCAAGTTGATTTTGAGATATTTTAATCTTTTATCTAAGTCTTTGCTCCATTATGCTCTCCCATAATTTCATTGCGTGACTCATAAGTTTAATCCCATGGCATTTGGCACAACTATATATATATATCGCTTTTGTTCTTGTATATTATAGGCACTACAACACTCTTCTTTTCATCCAACATGTCCTTAATATCTTATTGAAGAGCCTAGCTAACTAAATCCATCCGATCTCTCCTAAGCACTTCCAAGCCTATATAGGAATGTCATCTGGCCCGTGGCTTTTCCTATCTTCATTTGTGCCAATGCTTTCTTTACTTTTACTAGCTTACTTTTGTGGTAAAAAAGTGTGTTCTATTGACAAAGTATCCTTCGTTCTTAAGCATAAAATCTCAATTTAAAAGTTTCTTAAAATATTTTCACCACCTTTCTTTAGTATCATTGTTTTTTTACTCAAACCTTTTGGTCGTCGCTCTTTATACATTTGACATTGTCTAAGTCTCTACTTTTCCTTTCCCTCATTTTTGCAAGCTTGAAATATCTCTCTCCCCATGTTCCCAACTTATTATATAGGTCACCATATTTTTTAGACTTATTTTATAAAAGATATCATTTACTCAACATATCTTATATATTACATTTGGTAGGTTGACAACCATCGCAAAACTTTTGTCACAACCCAAACATGAATTCTAAGATACGTTCTCGTTGAGTAGATGAGAAGAAGTCATTTTAATGGATTTTTGATAAGTTTATTTAATCAATTTCAAAATTTCGATAAGTTTATTTAATTGATTTCAGGTTGACGGACCTTTCTTTTGCTCATAGCTCTCTCTCTCTCTCTCATACATGTACATGAGCAGTCTTAACCATTATTTAGAAATCACTATATTAAGATAACATTTTTTTTTCCATATGCCACAGGTTGAAGGGCTTTGCTTTGAAATGCTGATTATTTTTACTGCTTCCTTGGTTCATGTTAACTGCCAATGTGTATTGTGTTGTATAGGCCCATCGTCCTTTTTACCATTGATAATGCCAATGACACTTTTATCTGACAGGTATTTGAGTACAAGAGGCTCTTGCTCGACTATAACAGAGATGTTCGGCGAGCTACTCATGATGCCATGACTAATCTTGTCAGCACTGTCGGGTTTGAGCTTACCTTTCACACAGTATCAATTATTCATGGTTATTCAGTGCATTGACTTCATTTACCCGTGTTTTGCAAGATACAAAATCATTGGCGATTGTAGCGTAACTTGCTTTTCAGTATTTCTGCATGCCAGCATAGACCTATCACCTCATGTACTTAGGATATGAATAATCTTGTTTTAATGGATACAAAATGGGGTCTTGAAAAGATGACATCGATAAGTCTTGCTGATACAACCTTTCAAATTCATTAAAATGTTAAAAAATAGGTGAGGGCCTGTAAGACAAAAGAAACACTTAGAGATTTTGTCCTACAGACCTGCTGTAGGAAGAAATCTTCTAGTTTATGGACACAAAAGAGATTCTTTTCTTCTCTCAAGTTACCCAAACAGCCTCTATATGAGAAGATAATGCAGTTTTCTTCAAATAACATATTCTTTTAATATTTTCTTCATCCAAACAGGCCCTAAATCTGTTGGAGTTGATTTTACTAGCAGAACTACTTTGCTGCTAGTTTCTTCTCATCTTTCTTCTTTTCTGGGTTTCAACTGGTTGCTTCAAGTATATAAATGGAGCTGTAATGTTGAAATCGTGCAGGCAACATGTATAGAATTTCAGTCATGTTTTATATGCTTCAAATTGCTATTTTGTTTTTGCCTTGACAGCTAGAGAGCTATGTTTTGTAAGTTTTTTGTGATTAGCTTACACCTTTTAAAACTTAAGGTAAGTTAAGGATTGGGTATGACAAGATAGTATATTGCATTAGGAATCAATGTTTTTATGATCTTTGATTCTCTTTTGATGAAATGTTATCTACAATGATTTTTGATTGCTCTCTCTCTCTCTCTCTCTCTCTCTCTCTCTCTCTCTCTCTCTCTCTCTCTCTCTCTCTCTCTCTCTCTCTCTCACACACACACACACACACACACACACACACACACACACACACACTTCATTTAGTCTACTATTCTGATTCCTTGTTTACATCATTATATATATTTTATAACATTGGCAAACTCATTTGTGAAAGAATAATTTCAGACCAACTACAAAAGCTTATTTAACACACACACACACACACTTCATTTAGTCTACTATTCTGATTCCTTGTTTACATCATTATATATATTTTATAACATTGGCAAACTCCATTTGTGAAAGAATAATTTCAGACCAACTACAAAAGCTTATTTAACCATTTCTTTTCTGAAACTTTTCTCCAGAAGAGGCTTGGCTCCACATTTGAAGTCCTTGATGGGTCCTTGGTGGTTTTCTCAGTTTGATCCAATACATGAAGTTTCACAGGCTGCTAGACGATCTTTTCAGGTCAGATTTAACATTTTTGGTAATAAAATAAAAGAATAAAAAGAATTAGCATTATTCTGTGTTTTTCTTCTTCTGACAGATTTGAAAGGTTTATTGTCCTGAGTAGGAAAATTGAGAAGCAAATGGAGGTTATAAGGTATATACTCCAAGTTGAATAAGAAAATAGTGCCTACATAAAATGACTAAATGCCATTCATAGGTGCTTTGGATCACCATAGAGATTTATTGTTTTAGAGTATGGCGAGGATGTGTGGGGTTGGGTTCTAAAGAGAGTCCCTAGGTACCAGACTAGTTGGATTGTTGGGAGGTCAATTTCTTCTTCTGTGGATGAATCAAATTTCAAAGGGGAGATTTCTCCAAAAGGGGTGGGATTTAGAGTTGGGATGGGTGACAACATCCATTTTTGGTATGTAGAAGGTTAAAGGGCCTTTGTTATAAGAAAAAGGTTAAAGGGCCTTTGTTCAGATTATTCCTAGGGTATTTTGGGCGGTCTTATCGGGAGTCTTTGGTCAAAGATTGCTTTGTGGTTGTGAGAGTTTCTAAATGTCTGTGAGGAGGCTTTTGTTTCAGTTTGAGGAGTCTTGAGTATGGGTATCTACTGAGTCTGCTTTTTGAGATTTTATTTGCATGGATGAGATGGATGTGTGCATATGGAAGCTAGAAATTCATCGGAGAATCTTTTGTGTCAGCCATGATTTTTGTCTCTGCATGTTCATTTTCCTTGGTCATGGATTTGGTTTGGTACATCCCCTCCAAGAGTTAAGAGGTCTTATTCGCTGTTAAGATTTCTACAGGTGACAATCTCAGACGAAGGGCCTTAATTTCAATTTCATTTATGACATCTGTTCTCTGCGGAAAAGAACCATTGTTATAAATCATTTTTTTATACATCGTGAGTTTGCTTCTTTGATTTGCTTGAAAAAGGGTTACCTTCTTGGTGCTTTCCAAGAACTGTAAGTGAAGTGGTTGAAGTGCGTGGAGGGAAAATCTCTTTCATTGATGTGTTTTGGTGCTTTGTAGGCTTATTCCTTTGCCACTATTTGGTCTATTGGGAAAGAAAGGAATGAAAAGTATTTTTTTTTGGCTTTCGGTGACATCTTCAGAAGATATCAGCTGTTTTGAGAATTGGAAAATGGCTTGTAATTCAGAAGGAATTGGGAGTTATGTGTTTGGACAAATTCTTTATATTTGGGAAGTGTGTATGGTATCTGGTGACTTAAAGGTGAGTAGGGTAGAATGATGGTGTCCTTCATATTACTATCTCAAATTCAAAATGTTGATCGGCAACTAGGCAAGTTAAGGCTTTGAAGGTATGCGTTGTAATATCAGTGGGCGGGGGTGTGGGGGTTCTCTCAATCGCATTCTTTGAATTTGTAGGTGTTAAAGTATAAACTTGTATTATATTAGTCCAGGCGTCCAGCCCACTTACATGACATTAGGCCCAGCCCAATTGTATATAAGAGATCTATTCTTATTGTGTACAGCTAGATAGATTAGTTGCCTTCCTTCTTTAGAGATCTAATTGATCTAATTAATATTTGATTCCTTGTTTTATTCCTTGATTTGTAGCCTAATCTTAGGCATTGTAAAGGCTATTTAAGAAGATGAATCCAAGATGAAGGATTATCGAATGAGAATATTTTTTCACAGAATTCTCTTTTTCTCTTCTCTCTCTCGTTTAAGTATTATTTCAATCTGCCTATGAATGTCATGGTATCAGAGCTTGAGATCTAGGAGATCTTCTTCCTTCTTCATTTTGAGAGATTTCTAAAGCTTCGTTTCTTCTCTTATCTCTGCCTGGGATATTGTTCTTCTTCTGGAAGTCATTCCGATTCTATTCCTGCCATCTGATCGTCTGTGATCATCCCTGATCACCTCTGATCAGACGTGGCCCATTTTTTGATCATCATCATCATCACAGCAGAAGCAGCCCACAGTATTCGTCTTGTTATTCTCTTATTTATGAAGATTTTTTCATGATTTTTGGATCATCAGAAGTAGGGTATCCAACCCATTTTGTGATATTTCAGTTTTGACCGGCAGTTTACATCACAGCCGTTCAACTTTGTGGATCTTGCTCCGTTTTGCATAGGACTTTTCCCCTGGGTTGCAGAAAACATTGTTCTTCCATCCCCAACACCTGATCCAGTCCCTGATCATCTAAGCTGGGCCCACGTGGAGATCGATCCACTGTCGACAGGGACGATTTCTGCCAAACGTCTCTGTTTTCGCTTACTTACAACTGTGGACCATTTGCGATCATCATGGAACATCCAACAACTACTACAGCAGTGGTCGACTGGGTTTTCTAGGAATTCTGGTGTTTTTTCTGGATTTTTCAATCAATTTTTGAGGTATTTTCCAGCCACTTCTTCCTCTGACGATTGTGATTTTTCTGTATCAAATAGTTTTCATCACAGCCGTCCAGATTTTTGGATTTTCATCCAAATCTCATCAGATTTTGGCCTGAAGGAAGAATTTTTGGACTCCTTCCAGATATTCCTATCTGATCTATGATTAGATCTGTTTCTGGGGTCCACGCACAGATTCTACCTCTAGAATTAAGGTCGTCTGGGCACTGTTTTTGCACCTTTTGTTGTTTTCTGTTGCTGAATTGATTATCAGACACATCTTCTACTATCGTGAACCATCGTGGAACATCTGTATCAGTGAAATCTATTGTATCAGTCCAATTGACTGGTGGTTATTCATTATGGAGAAAGGAGATATTAAATTGATCAAGTTTAATGGTAAAAATTATACCACTTGGGCTTTTCAATTTCAAATTTACCTTAAGGGTAAAGAACTCTGGGGACATATTGATGATTCAAATCCCAGACCTACTGATGACAAGCTCCTAGCTCAATGGGAAGTTAAAGATTGGCAGATCATGACATGGATATTGGGGTCCGTCGATGCTCAGTTTATCCTGAACCTTCACCCATACAGGACTGCCAAAGAAATGTGGCTTTATTTAAAGAATATATATTTGCAAGAAAATTCTGCTCGCAGGTTTCATTTAGAACATGAAATCTCACAGTTTGTTCAAGGGACCTTGTCAATACAGGATTACTACTCTCAGTTTACAAGTTTGTGGACTGATTACGCTGAGCTTATTTATGTTGACCTCCCTACTGCTGCCTTAGCCTCTATTCAAGGGATACATCAGACGAGTCAGCGAGATCAGTTTCTAATGAAATTACGACCACAATTTGAAACTGTCCGCTCCAAATTAATGAGCCGGGTGCCATCTCCTTCACTTGAATCATGTCTTGGCGAACTCCTTAGAGAGGAACAGCGCTTGGTGACTCAGACGGCACTTACACAGAATGCTCCTCAAGTTACTCCTATCGATGTTGCTTATGTTGCCAGGGGTAAGCCTCCAGCCCGGGACATGAGCAAGGTCAAATGTTTTTGTTGCCATAAAATGGGACATGTTTCCACTCAGTGCAACCAGAAGTTTTGTTCCTACTGCAAAACCAAAGGTCATGTTCTTCCAGAATGCCGGACGCGACCTCAGAATCGGGCACCGCAACAGAGAGCATACTCTGCACATATTCCTGAAGCGTCTTCACCAGTCATGCCTGCACCACATACTGCAACTTCTTCTTCTACCCTCACTCCTGAAATGGTCCAGCAAATGATCATAAATGCTTTCTCTGCACTTGGCTTATCAGGTAAACCAAAATCTTCGGCCTCTACCTGGTATATTGATTCAGGGGCCTCCAATCACATGACACACTCTCCTGCCAATATGACTCATATTAGGGAGTATGATGGAGACCTCTGCATCAATACTGCTGATGGTGGTAATATTCCAATTTCTGCTGTTGGACAGGTCCCTCACTCCTTACCTTTGCATAATGTTTTTCTTTCCCCTCGCTTAACCACAAATTTGTTATCAGTTGGTCAACTTGTTGATAGTAATTGCTCCATCTTGTTTTCTCGCGCTGGTTGTGTTGTGCAGGATCAAGTATCGGGGAAGGTGCTAGCGAAGGGCCCTAAGCAGGGGCGACTGTTTCCCCTCCAGATTTCGTCAAAACAACATCTTCCTTCGGAGTCTGCTTTGTTTTCCCATTCTAGTCATAATAAATGCCAGTTGTGGCATAATCGTTTAGGACATCCTAATTCCAAAACTTTGATGTTTTTATTAAATTCTGGTTTAATTAATGATAATAAAGTTTCTTTTCAGGATGTTTATTTTAATTGTGATAGCTGCAAGATGGGGAAAGGGAAAACCCTTCCTTTTCCTCTTCATGATTCTTTAGCAATGAAATGTTTTGATATTGTTCATAGTGATGTGTGGGGTATTGCACCTGTTATCTCTCATTCTCATTATAAATACTTTGTTACATTCATTGATGATTATAGTCGTTTTACTTGGATTTATTTTTTGCATGCTAAGTCTGATGTTTTCTCGGTTTTTAAAGTTTTCTTGTCTTATGTTGAAAATCAATTTTCCACTACCATTAAAATTCTTCGGTCAGATTAGGGGGGGAGTATGTTTCTAAGGACTTCCAAACATTTTTGCAATCCAAAGGCATTATCTCCCAGCGATCTTGTCCTTACACCCCTCAACAAAATGGTGTGTCTGAACGAAAAAACCGACATCTCTTGGATATTGCTCGATCACTTTTGATAGCATCTTCTGTTCCAACTAGGTTTTGGCCTGAAGCCCTCTCAACCGCTGTGCATGTCATAAATCGGCTACCTTCATCTAGATTAGACAATCAGACACCGTTTTATAGACTTTTTCAAAAGAATCCACTCTATGATCATCTTCGTCCTTTTGGGTGTGTTTGTTTTGTTCTTCTTCCTCCCACTGAGCGCACTAAGTTAACAGCTCAATCCTCCATCTGTGCTTTTCTTGGTTATGCTCTTAATCAAAAAGGCTATCTCTGTTATGATTCTAAAGCCAAAAGAATTCGAGTATCTCGCAATGTCGTGTTTTTTGAAAAATAATATTTTTTTCCAAGACATGGTGATTCGAATGACTCAGTCTCGTTCTCTTTTTTACCATCATTTTCAGATACAATGCCACCACCTGTTACTCGTTTTAAGCCGAATTTTGTGTATAAACGACGGAATGTTACAGGTGTTCCTGCCTCTGGGTCTCTCGCTACGCCTACCCTGACTACAACTGATCCTGAACCTGATCCACCTCCGGAGTCTCCTGCTCCTGATCCTGCACCTAATCCAACCCCGGAGCCTCTTGCTCTTCGCCGATCTATTCGCCACACAAAGCCACCTGATCGATATGGATTTACTCATACTTCTTTATTAACCACTTTGTCTTCTATTTCTATCCCTAACTCGTACTCTCAGGCAGTGCAGCATGATTGTTGGAAACAGGCTATGCAGGAAGAACTTACTGCTCTTCAAATAAATCATACATGGGACATTGTTCCATGTCCTTCATCTGTCAAACCCATTGGCTGCAAGTGGGTATTTTCGGTGAAATTAAAGTATGATGGATCATTGGATCGCTACAAAGCCCGTCTAGTTGCACTTGGAAACCGGCAGGAGTATGGTATCGACTATGAGGAAACTTTTGCTCCAGTGGCCAAAATGACAACTGTACGTACAGTTCTTGCAATAGCCGCCTCTCAGTCATGGCCCCTATATCAGATGGATGTGAAGAATGCTTTTCTTCATGGGGATCTTAAAGAGGAAGTCTACATGCGTCTCCCTCATGGCATTTCTTCTTCTTCCAAGACCGATGTTGCTCGATTACGGCGCTCATTATATGGTCTTAAGCAGGCACCCAGAGCCTGGTTTGAAAAATTTCGAACCACTCTCCTTCAGCTTTCTTTCATACAGAGCCCGTATGATCCTTCGATGTTCACTCTTCATTCATCAAGAGGATCCACAATTCTCCTTGTGTATGTTGATGATATCATTATTACTGGCCCTCACAGTGATATGATCCGACAGATACAGGCCTCTCTACAAGATACGTTTCATATGAAGGATTTGGGACCTTTGAATTATTTCTTGGGTCTGGAAGTTCATCAATCAAAGAAAGGCTTGTTTCTTCACCAGCATAAATATGCTACTGACCTAGTGGATCTCGCCGATCTCAGTGATTCTAGCCCAGTCGACACACCTTTGGAAGTAAATACCAAGCTTCATCAACAAGACGGCGATCTCCTTCCTGATCCTACATTCTATCGTCGTTTGGTTGGTAGCCTTGTCTATCTAACCATTACTCGACCAGATCTCTCTTATGCTGTTAATCTGGTCAGTCAGTTTATGACGGCCCCACGACATCATCATTTGGCCGCAGTCAAACGGATTATTCGATATATCCTTGGTACCTCTACCCGTGGCTTATTCTTTCCAGTTGGCACACCTCTTACACTCACTGCTTATTCTGATGCGGATTGGGCTGGCTGTCCGGACACTCGTCGTTCTACTACAGGATGGTGTGTTTACTTGGGAGAAGCCTTAGTCTCCTGGAAATGTAAAAAGCAAGATAGAGTCTCCAAATCTTTCACGGAATCCGAATACCGAGCCATGTCTTCCGCTTGTTCTGAGATCCTATGGCCACGAGGATTGCTTTCCGAGCTTGGATTCTCCCAGACTCAACCGACTCCTCTACATGCTGACAACACAAGTGCCATTCGGATCACTGAAAATCCGGTGTTTCATGAGAGGACAAAGCATATTGAAGTGGACTGTCACTTCATTCGGGACGAGTATGATCGCAAAGTCATTACTCTTCCTCATATTTCCACTGAATTCCAGCTTGCTGACATCTTCACCAAGGGTCTTCCACGCCCGCGGCATGAATTCCTAGTTCGCAAATTGCTACTGGTTGATTCCCCGCATCAATTTGAGGGGGGGTGTTAAAGTATAAACTTGTATTATATTAGTCCAGGCGTCCAGCCCACTTACATGATATTAGGCCCAGCCCAATTGTATATAAGAGATCTATTCTTATTGTGTACAGCTAGATAGATTAGTTGCCTTCCTTCTTTAGAGATCTAATTGATCTAATTAATATTTGATTCCTTGTTTTATTCCTTGATTTGTAGCCTAATCTTAGGCATTGTAAAGGCTATTAAAGAAGATGAATCCAAGATGAAGGATCATCGAATGAGAATATTTTTTCACAGAATTCTCTTTTTCTCTTCTCTCTCTCGTTTAAGTATTCTTTCAATCTGCCTATGAATGTCAGTAGGCGTTGTAGTCTTGTAGATTCCAATGGGCAGTGATTTTGGCTATTCTTGAGGCCTTGATGATTTATTCCTTATCTTTTCGCGAGGCTCTCATTGTTGAAAGTGGCTTGCCTGATGCAGTAATGCTACTGCTTGGGTTGCAAAACTGGCCAAGGTTCCTCAAAAGTTCCATTATATCCTTGACCATTAAAAAAAAAAAAATCCTTAACTTCTTCTAATCAAGTGGTCTTTCGTAATGTTGTCTGTTCGACAAATGATTTTGCAGATTCACTGGTAAAACAAGGGGTAGATTGGATCGAGCCTTTTGTTGATCCTTTGTCGTAATCATGGTTTCTTCATTTTTTGGTGATTGTTGTGGTATAAGTCTTTTATATTGTCTTTTGTAATATTCTTTCATCAATAGTATTTACTCATACTGATAAAAAGAAGGGTTAAAAGTATTGTTTGAGGACTTTTGGAGCACTTGCCAGGTGGAAGGGTCTCCTTCATGCTGCGATTAGGAAGTGCAGTTGTTATTAGGTGTCTATAATTTTCCTAGAATTGTGCTATGGATATGCTTGTTCTCTCCATAGATTCTAGAATTATTAAGCTTACCGTTCCGTTAGTTTCTTTTGATCACTAGAGTGATGTTATGTGATTTTAAGGTAGTTTCTTATGTGGTTCCATTGCGTAATGGTTGGGGGTTGTTTAGAGGACCTTTATATCTATTTACGCTTAATTTGTTTATGAAGGTATTGAGCTGAAGGAAGGATTGGTTTTTCATTTCTTCAATCTTGGTGTTAGGGTTGCAGATGATCTCATGGTTTCCTGCTTGTTTGTTTTGAAATTGAAGATAATTTATTGGGTAACATTGGTGATTAGGTCTCAAATGGCCAAAAATATGCTCAAGTTGAAGTTACAAACTGGAGTGTAGAGGATGGAGAATAAACTTGGCAGGGAGCAATGGGGAAATGTTAGAGCTTAGATGAAGGATATCATTTTGGTCCCTGACAATTGTTAGGAAATAATGAAGTTCTGGTCGAAGCAAATGGTGACTAGGTACATTTAAGTTGGACAGGCTCCTCAACATTAAAGGCTGAGGTGCTTGACATCTTTGTTGCTAGTATATCTATAGTGGAATTTGGAAATGTGGGACAACATGGATCCAGCAGTAATTTCGAATTGGTGGTCTTGGGAAGTTGATGAATGTGATTCAAATATGGATCTTCCCACCAAACCTAGATGCACATCGGTGCAACTTAATGCTCGGACAGCATTATTTTTTTCTTGGGAGCTTATACGGACTTGATGGATGGTGGTAGATATTGATAATTATTTCTGTGGTACAGAGGTGGAATTTGCTATGGTAGATAATGGTGGTTTGGGTATTCGTTCCATTGAGAAGGTAATGAGAAGGTAAATAAAGCTCTTTTGGGAAAGTGGTTATGGAGGGTTGGAGAGCTTGATCAAGGGCTAGGGAGGCAGATCTTAATACAAAAATATAATTTGGGCAATGATGGATGGTGGGTATCGGGTCATGATCATAACACTTCAGGTATTTGGAAGTCTATCCTTTCTATTAAAGATGATTTTGATCCTTCAGTTCGTTACATAGTTCATAATGGGCGGAGAATCAGATTTTGGTATGATGAATGGTGTGGTCAAACGGCATTGAACCATCAATTTCCTAATCTTTCTTTTTGTTGGATCAGAGACAACATGCTTTTGTGGTAGATAATTTTTCCTATTCTGGGGGAGGTGTTTGAGATTTCTCTTTCCGAAGGAATCTTTTGGATTGTGAGATTTCTGATTAATGCTTATTTGCTTGGCTTACTAGGTTAATTGCATTTGTCGAGTGGTAATTCACATGTCAGATTATGGAAACCAGATGTTAATGGCCGGTTTTCAGTGAAGTCTTTTTATAATGCTTTGGCTGATTCTTCAGAAAGAGTGGAGGGCTAGCATAATTTTTGGATTCCTTCGGTACCGCCAAGGGTTTTGATTTTTTGTTGGATAGCGAGGTTGCATAAATTTTTGACAATAGACAAGTTTAGAAGAAGGAATCACATCATCATTAATGGGTGTCCAATGTGTTTAGAAGATGAGGAAATGGTGCATCATTTGATGATTCATTGTCATTTTGCTCATAGAGAGTGGTCTGCTTTGTTGGAAATGTTTGGTATAGAGTGGGTTATGCCTAGGACAGTTGAAGATCTTTTTCTTTAATGGCGGTGATTTAAGTTTATTCGGCGTAAGATCTTATGGAGGTTAGTCTTGTATGCTACATGTTGGAAGCTTTTGTTGGAAAGGAATAAGAGTTTTTAGGAGTAAGTCTAATTCTATGATGGAGGTGGTAGAGTCCATAACTTGGTTTGTCTTCAAATGGGTGAGTACGCGTAAGGAGTTTCGTGGAGTTTCTGTTGAAGATCTTGATAGATCTTGGCCTTCTTTCTTTAAGGGTGGTTGGAGTGTTAATTCTAGAGTTTTTATGGATGAATCCTCTTATTGGTGTTCTGAAGTTGCGTTTCGATGGTAGCTTTGTTCGTTCTTTGCTAAAGGGAGGGGTAGGAGTTATAAAGGATTGGAATGGTAATATTGTAAGGAGCTTCTCTGGGCCGATTGGCTCTTTGGATGCTAATGAAGCTGAGTTATTTGCTATTCTTATTGGTTGCCGAGAGTTACTTCAGATGGATGGTTATAATGCTATTCTTGGGGGTGATTCTTTCTTGGTAATTTAGTGGTGTTCAAGAAGTTCTTCTCATCCTTGGATATTGGCGGATTGGGTGGAGGAGGTGCAGGATATTTCAAGGAGGTTGGGAGCCAGCTTCCATCATACTCTTATAGAAGCAAATGCTGTGGCGGATAGTCTTGCTGGGGAAGGAGTTTGTCGCTCTTTCATTTCTTTTGATGTTTAGTTATTTTTTGTTAATTTTTCTTTCACTGTGTTTTGTCCCATTTTGTGCTTGGTGAAATAAATTTTTTTTTTGTTATAAAATAAAAATCTTCTCATGTTGCTGAGATATTGAAAAGGTCCATTTCATTATCAGGTTTCAGTGGGTAGTCACAACTAAGCTTCAAGGTATGATTTACTACTACAGCGGATTCCCTTTGTATGGTGAAGGAATAGGAATGGTAGTACTACAACATGTTTAGGTCTCACACCAACAACCAATCAACAACAAGATAGAGAGAATACCTGTACTTCATTGAATGGCTTGGAAGGGAGAGATTACATCCTTTTATAATGTGTCCATGGATTAAGAAAATCCCTTCACATGGTTGGTTTTATTTTCTTTTTAAGTTTTAGTTACACGGGAGAAATTAAATATCTCTAATTTGTTCTCTCTAAATCATGATAAAATTCTACGATAAGGACAACTGTAGGTAAAGTTAGTATGTAATGATTACCACGATGGCTCAAGGTAAAATCTCTGCAGACTGATTCGAGTTTACCAAGAAATCTCTATGTATTTATTCTTCACTAGGTTGTGCATGGGGCCCATGAATCTACTGCTCAACTAATTGGGTCTGGGCGTCTTTCTGTGAACTGGTGTGTCCAATGGGCCTATTGCCGGTCCATTGGCTTGGCCCAGTGGGATGGGTTGAACTGTGAGCTTTTGTTCCACAGGCTGATGTGCAGCTTGAAATCAGCATTCGTAATGGGAGCTTCTGTTTCTAATTAAACATTGTTTTATGGTTGAGAAGATACTTAAATGTTATCTTACTGAAATATTCATTGCTTTATTATTTATAGCAGGACTTGTACATAGTTTTATTATTGCAGGGAAGTTTTTCATATTATTTTTCTCTAAAATAAATACGTGTGTAAACTTATTGGATGGATCCTACATCTCAAGTCTGCTGAATCAGACACTTGTACTGCACTTGTGCAGTGCAGTTGCATCATCATCTTCTTCTCTTTCTTCCTCCTCACCACAACCAACAACACCGAGACACTTGTACTGTAGTCAAATTCTGACACAAGTACCCGTGCAACTTAAAAGGGTCTTTGTACAGTCTGTTTTGGGTTGGTCTGGGTTGCAAAGGGTAATGAAGTCAGGGTTAGGTAAGGTGTAAACAGTCAACGAGAGGGATTTGAAGATGGGGATCCTTTCAAAAATTCTGCTGGCACAGTTATGCTGAAATGGGTTTCGGGACTGAATTGGGTCTGTTTTAAGGCGAATTGGAGGGTAAGATCAGGTTTCTGTAGTGGGCATAATGGTCACAGACTCGGGTTGGTTAGAATTGGTTTAGGATCATTTTGAGGAAGGACTGTGTGTTTGTTGACAAAGACTTTTGCTAAAAACAAACAGTGCACATTTTTAGTTTGGGTTTCAGGGCAGATCTTGATTGGATTTTGGAGGGGTAATATGCATTGTCATTGCAAGATCTCGGGTTGAATTTGGTTAGAAATAGGACTGGATTGATTGGAATCTAGCCTGTACAGTTGAAAGTGACAGTTCTGGTCGTTTTAGGGCCTGACCTTCAACAGGAATTAGGACCATCTTCTGGAAGCTATTTGGAGTAATTGGGACTGGAATTCAGGTAGGATCTTGAGATGAGTTAGAGTTCAATTATGTTTGATGGGCTGAAGGGGCTGAGCCTTGGGTCTATGAGGGTGGGTGAAGTTGGTTTTTTTGCAGCAACCTGTGAATTTGGGGGGGAGGGTTTTTTGGGGTTTACTGGGAGACAGAGTACAGAAGTGAGCAATGACAGGAGCTGGAGGGAATGGAATTGAGAAAAACTTAAAGCAGTAAACAGCACTAGATTATAATTGAAGGGAGTAGTACTGGAATTGACTGAAAGCAAATAAATGAATCTCAGGACTATTTTTTATTTTTTTTTTATTTTTTTTGATTCGTGAATAAGAAATTGAAAGGAAATTGAAACCACCATGGTTAAGTTTTTGATCCAAAACAGAAGAGATCAGAAGGAACTCACTACTCTATTACAAGATAATGAGGGCGAATGTGGAGCCAGGAATTCTCACTTGCCAATCTATCTTTATCAAGCTCCCAACTTTCAGTCTTCACTGGAGGGGTCTCCAACGGATCTTCTTTGAAGGAGGAATGAGTAATGGACTCATCACCAGACTCTAGAGAGAGTAAACGGGAATTGTCTTGACCTTTTTGAAATGTGTGGGGTACGATATATCCCTTTATAAAAGGAAAGATGGGATATATAGCCTATAGTTTCCTTATTACAAGTTTACATCTGAAGGACTAAAATGGACTTCAACTACAACAAACTTAAACAAACTCAGAATCAGACTGTACCCTATCAGTAAATGGGCCATAGCATCATCAAATATTGTCAAAATTGCACAATCTTGGTTTTGTTGGATGGTAACTGAATAATCCTTCAAATACACCAAATTCACCAAATTCATGCCATTCAGACATCTTTTAACTAATGGATATGTTCATCTTTGAAAAGGCACGGGATTTTGACTTTTACAGGAAATAGTTGAGTGTAAAACTTTCTGATCTATTTGAATTGTTGACTGGACTTGCTCCTTAAGTGAGATGAATGGGGCCCCATTCTGAATGTGTAGGGCTCTTTTTTGTGTCAGATCCAATGGACCCTATGTATGGATGCATCATTCAGCCAAGAGTCTGCCTTGTGATTTTGGCTTGGCCAAATGTGGACTGTATAGATTGGATGTGTGCCCCCTTTTTAAACTTTCAAGCCTTTTTAAATCTACATTATTCTCTCGTGCTTGAAGGAAGTCCACCTTGGATTGCTTATGGTTCAGCTGGATCAAAGATAAACTGCACTTCCTCAGAATCAGAAAGTTGCACATTATAGGTTAACATATTTCAACCTGATGTTTATGCATAGAAAAGAGTCATCATTTCCATCTGTAACCATAAGAGAGAGAGAAAAAAAAATTCTTATTCTTCTGTCTAGAATAATAGAATGGCAACACCAAGTCATGCTTATATTTTCTTATCAGAGAGTTGCTCGTTATTTTGCGCGGTCTTTGTCTGAATGCCAAGCCCATCAATAGACTAAATTTGTTGTGTCTACATGTTGTGTTTATGTAGTTTGTGTGCAGGCCTTGATTTCTGTTGCAATAAGTATAAGCTGACTGTCCTTTCCGTTGGTAACAGACAGCATTTCCAGCACAGGAGAGGCGGTTAGATGCCTTGATTTTGTGCGCAAGTGAGATCTTTTTATATTTAGATGAGAACCTAAAGCTAACACCACAGGCTATGTCTGATAAAGCTGCCCCAATGGATGAATTGGAAGACATGCACCAACGTGTACGCATTTTAAAGTCCTTGTCATTACTTCCCACTGTCTGCTTTGTTTTTTTTTTTTTTTTAAATATGATTCAATGAGTTTTTTCTTTATTCTTGTTATTGATTTTGTTTATGTGCATGTGCATGTGTGCGTTCCATTGTATTTTGTGTGTTTGTTGCTTGCAGTTTCGGTGTTGCCAATTATAATAACAAAAAAGTGAGTAAATGATAAACTAGAACTTTTCCGAACCAGCTCGTAGCGGAATGGTAAGGCATACTCCCATTATGGGAGAGGTCCAAGGATTGAAGAGTGTGTGGGCTAGTTTTCCAGTACTCCCACAAAAAAAAAAAAACAATAAAAAAAAAAAAAAGAAAAACGGAGAAGATAAATTAAAACATCAGGGAGAAGTTTTTTTATCCAGTTTATTTGGTTACTAGCAAAATGAGCGAGAATATGTAGCATGCAACTTCGGTAGATCTCTAAGTAGGGATGTTGGTTGGGTCAAAAATGAAAAATCACGTATTCCATGATGTGATACATTCCAGTATCTTGGAAGTACTATAGCATATATTGGTCTTGAGGTGGAGATCATTTATACAAGCTGGGTAAAATGGAGAGAAGCGAGTGGAGTGCTGTGCAACCATCTAATGCCATACCGATTATAAAGACGGACTGGACACTTCCAAGAGAACTAAATTCCTACTGAAGTGATTGGATATTACTTTTAAATCCTGCCTTTGTCCTATGCAACTAATTGGAATATAAATCTTCCCATTAAATGGAGGATGAGTATTGTGTAGTTTAATTCTGTGCATCAGGGACCCTCCATAGATGATCCAAATCATTGATCCCATGATCTTCGTTGTGAATGGATGATGTCACAAAGATCTCTGAATTCCAGTCAGTGGCCTACTTGCTTTTATTTTTTATTTTTATTTTTTATCAGTCAGTGGCCTAGTTGTGGCTGGCTGAGAAAAGTCTGGCTGTCCATAATTAATAGCTAATGAATAAATCACTGGAATATTCCTACTTGTGACTGTCATAATGAAACATCCACTCTCTGCTCTGTGAGGCTCATCAGATAGACTCTTAAATATGTGGCCCTATGAATAGTAGTGTAACGGTCTTGAAAAAAATGGACATGCTCTATCCCCTGCAACTCCTCTAAGGCTCTTACTGAATAATATTTGATACTTGGTTTGTTAAACAGTATTCATTGCCTTATGTTTACACACTGCCTTTTTCTTTTTGAATGCAGGGTTTTTTTATATATATATATAATTTCTGGTTTTTTGTTTTCTTTTTTCTATTTTTTTAATTATCCATCTGCTCTACTTATTCATGGCCTGCATCATTCTTTACTTCAGTGATATTATTGTCTTATGTTTTCTCGATTCTATTTTATGTTATTGCTTTGAATGTTGTAAACCATTTCACTGTGGCTAGCTGTAGGAATTATCAGTGCTTTCAATTCTTGCCTGTTTCTTTATAACTTTTAGTCCATTTCAGGTGATTTCTTCATCACTATTGGCAATAACAACACTGATTGATATATTGTTGGGTCTGCAATCAGAAACGCCTGATTTTGATAAGGCAAGCACTGAAGCAAAGCATGCTTCTAGGGCAAAAGCAGTCACCATTACTTCAGCTGAAAAGATGTTTTCTAGTCACAAATATTTTCTGGAATTTCTCAAGTCCCAAAGCCCTGGAGTCCGGTCAGCTACATACTCAGTATTGGGGTGTTTCATTAAACACATTCCTCATGCTTACAATGAGGGGAATATGAAGATTTTATCCGCTGCAATACTTGGTGCTTTTCAAGAAAAGGATCCTGCATGCCACTCTTCTATGTGGGATGTAGTATTGCTATTTTCCAAAAGATTTCCTGACAGTTGGCACCTCGGCAATATTCAGAAGACTGTATTTACCCGTTTTTGGCATTTTCTAAAGAAAGGGTGTCATGGATCACAACGAGTTTCATATCCAACTTTGGTTCTTTTCTTAGATACAATTCCGCCTAAATCCATAAATGGGGAGCAGTTCCTTTTGAGCTTCTTCCAGAACCTATGGGCAGGGAGGAATCCATTTCACTCCTTGTCTGATGATCGTCTGACATTCTTCAATGCATTGAAAGAATGTTTTCTTTGGGGGATATATAATGCATCAAGGTTCGCTCATCTGCCATTTTGGTTTTGGATTTTCCTTTTTCAACTTCTGTTCTACGATATCCAGATACATGTACTTATACTGAATTGAACGATGAGTGGGAATATGATTTTATTATAAGCAGTGGCGGACCCAGGATTTTAATTTGGGTGGGGCGGGCGATGGTCAATTAAAAGGGTCAAAATCAACGCCAACTACCAATAATCTCAACTTATTGCATGATTTAAAGACATTATTTTTTATTTTTATTTTTTGGCAAATTAAGTATAAAGAACTCATATCCTGCTAGTAACACTTTATTCCTACATAACATTTTTAACTACAACAACCATTTCCTCAAGAAATTATCCTTTTATTCAAATCAATGGGATGAAAACTAAGTTAGCAACCACACTACAACAATAATAAAGAAACTATAGAGAACTCCAAAGAAGTAAAATCATTATCATATGAAAATAATACCTCAGTGATTGTTTCCTTAAGCACGTAAGAGTTCCTCTATCAACATGATCATAATCACCATATTGTGATTAAAGAAAAAAATCAGTTCAAGAAAATCTAACAAGAAAACAAAAAGAAAGTAACTAAAATTCAAAACCCAACAATAAATCAAACAAAATCCAAAGCAGGATGTTTTGGGGGAAATTGACATATTTGGTCATTGTCATTGATAAAAAAATAGCAAAACATATATTACACAGAGCATAGAAGGAAAAACATAGAGAAATATATTAGTCATAAATCAAACCCCATTAATACAAACATCATATTAGGAAAAACTAAAAGAAAAGAAAAAGACCAATAACATTATACAGAACAAATACCCTAATTACAAGAATGAGCTATATAACCAAAATGCAAGAAACTATTAGGGTTTTTCAAGACCTGAGGTGGTGCGATGACTTTATTGAAATTGGCCCATGCAACTTTTAACCCTTTTTGGTCGCCCCATGTCCGCATAATGTTGGTCCACCCTTGTGAGTGTGTGTATATATAATGGGTAGGGCTACCATGTTCCCATCATATTAGGTCACCAAGATCTTGATGAGAACCCTGGGTACCCTTCCCACTTGTGTGGGCTTTCTTCCTGCGTATGCGGGTTCCTTTCCCACTTGAGTGGGCTGTCTTCCCACGTGTGTGCAGGCTCTCAATTGATTCCATCCCCCTTGGCAGGGTTTAAAAAAAAGATCTTGATCATTTTTAGGTCCACCTTTATCATTAATGCATCTTACCCCCTACTACTTGTTTTTTTTTTTGTTGGAATCTTGGATCAGGCCTGGGGCATCGCACCAGGTCCAAATAATGTAGGTCCGCCCCTGTTTATAAGATCTATCACTCTGATATCAAGATAGATCGGAATGAATAAACATAATTCGTGTAGCTGACCCAACATAGTTGGGACTAGGCTTTGATGATGATGATGATGATGCTGATCTATCACTCTAATATGGATATCCTATTACATGCTATTCATTTTCAATTATTATCATTATTATTATTGCTGTTATTGTTATTATTATTATTATTATTATTTTAAGTGGAATTTATAATCCATCTCAGTTTTCTCATTCAGGGTTCTCGTTTTGTATCTAGCATCCTAGAGACAATTTATTGAAGTTTAATTCCACAGAGAAAACTCTCCGGCGTACATAGCATGTGTGTGCATAGTTGCATGCATATGTATATTATAACACAAGTATGGCAAAAACAAAAGAATTAGAGCAAGATTTTCTTATTATTTATCTGCAAGTAATCTTTTTTCTTTTTTCGTTCTTTTTTTTTTTTCCTTTTTGTGGACCACTGGAGGGAACACTGCAGTGAGAACTACACACCGAGGGATTATCCCTGGGCGTGCTACATGGTGAGATGCCTCTTTGCCAAGTATTCTTGCAAAGATTCTTGCATGTGTAAACATATTCGTTCTGTCTGTGTACAAGCATGTTGGCATCTGTTGTATTTGTTCTTTCTCTGCTGTTCAAATCTTTCTATTTTTTGACAACTGCTTTGATATGCAGATTCTCCAAGGAAGTAAACACTGTTCATCAACTTCAAGTCAGTCTTATTGACGATGTCCTTGTGATGCTTTTATGGCATGATTACCTCTCACTAGTAAGCTCAAAGAATCAGGTTCGATGTTTATCTGAAGACTCAAATGGACCACTTGAGGTTGATGTTCAACCCTCCGTTGAAGGACAAATTGAAACACTGAATAAAAAGTATCCACAAACCTATATCCATGACTTGGCAAAGTGTATCGTTGAGATTCTATCAGACATTTCTACGAAGGAATGTGGTTTGCTCAGTGCCTTTAGTACATCATTCCAGAAGGACTGCCTGGATATACTTCACCGAGCAGATACCTCACAGAAATCTTCTGGTTATACAGAAGAGATTGTAAACTTTTTATTTTTAGTGGAGAAGCATTCAGTACAGAAAGGGGAAAGTTGGCCTCTGGTTTATTTAGCACAGCCAATGTTGGAAACCTTTTTTCCATTGATCAAATCTATGGTAAGTGAAAATCTTCTTATGTTTTTGGTTCCATCTGAATATCATCTCCAAATCTTGGTATACTACTACTTTATCTTGCATTTCCCAATTACAATTGAACTGTGATTCTGCAATTTTCTGTGGTTTATTGTGATCCTACATGAATCACTTTTATGGAAGGACTCGATGAATCTCATGTATTTGTGCACATTAGTATTTACCAGTAGCTGCAATCTTCTGCATAAATTTTCACCCTTAGATTGGATTTATTTGTCCAAATTCTTATTTTTGAATATATGAGAAGAGTAAAGAGCCTTTAATTATTTTATTTTTATATTTTTATCCTACTTGCCACCTTCCTTTTTTATTGCTGTAAATGCTTTGGCCCTTTTCTTTTATAGATATAAGTGCTCCGCCATTTTTAGTCCATGTCTGCTACATTTGAATACTTCTCAATACGTTTACATTCTCTCTTTGAACAGAAACTGATTTTATTAGAAGACTAAAAAAAAGAGGTGACATGCCTGAGTGGGCCACTGCCCTTACAACACCCACTTGCATCAGTTTTTATGCCATTTCATTTGGAAATATTGGTATAGTGCGGACATAGGTGGTGTTAGTTGCGACTCTTAACACACTGGTGTGTTTCTCAGGCCTCGTCAAGGTTAATTTCGTAAATGATGCAAGTTCTTGCGATGCTAATTAGCATTTGGGAAGTGATCTGTTGCAGTTTCTCCCATTTACAGTGGAATGCAATTTGTTAGGAAAAAAGGCACCTGTGCACCCCAACATGGCTGAAGAGATTTACAACCTATACATGCATTTACACACTTCATTTTTCCCTACCCTCAGAGGTGCGAATAGAGAGGCCAATGCTCTACTTAAGACCCTTCAAGGAAAAACATTTTTCATAATGTAATTCCAATGATGGGTCAGTTTTCTTCCTTTTTGGCCGCCAGCTGGCTTTTGCTGGTTTTTTCTCTAAAGCTTTCAAAGGAAAAAAAAGAGAAGAAAACCTTCTCTCTCCAATGAATTACTAGTATATCCCTTAACAGACAAATGACTGATATACACTTACATTGATGGAACTCCCTCAAATCAGCAACGGTCATGGGTTGCAACATTTAAATTGTACGAAACTATTACAAGACACATTGAACAAACAATCTGGGAAAAATGCCACATCTCACTGAACAGAAAAAATCAATTTTCTGATTTATTGACTTGTAACCTAGAAAACCTCTCCGATCTGCTAAAAAAATACCCCAAACCTCGAAATAAGCACCACTGTCGGTTGATATAGGTCCAGTTCATCCCCTTACATTGCCCCTCGAGTTGCTAACTTAAACTGCATGCACCGTTGGCGTCATCATTGATCCTCACTAAATAAAAGTGCTGTCAGACTAAATAAGATTTAATGTATCTTGCCTAATAGAAAATTGACGAATAAAAAGAAAATCTAGCCCCTTTTTGAAAGAGGAGGAATAAAAAAAATTACAAAAATAAATTGTGTGTTAGTCAAAAGGCCAACACTTGTTTATAAATAAACAAACAAAAGACACTATAGTATTGTAAGTAATTTCAACACCCATCCGGAAACTAATGTGGGATGCTTCTTCATAATACCCTCCCTTTCTGAGTCAGCTATTGATTTTAACCACTACTCTGATTCATGGAATTTACACATTGACATTTGAGAACTGCTGCTTTGTATTTTTGTATCCAAAATTCCAAGTCCCCAACCACTTCTGAACAGATGAGGTCCAGTTTGGGTGCAATTCCATTGCCGTTATATAGAGCCTTTGTTTAGTAGATAGTAGTGAGTATCTCTCACGATTTTGACTGTCAAATTTTGCCTCATGGGATATGAAATTTGCCTTCTGTCATATTAGATGTTGCTTCATGTGGCATATGATTCCAAATGCGATGATTTTGAGTGTTTATCACTCCTATATATTGCACTAGTTGTCTCTTTATCTGTCAGCATTCAATAATTTTGCATGAGATTTGTTGCTCTCAAATCTACAGGACTGTCCAGATGGAATGAGACTTCTAGCAGCGGTGGCTGAAATATTTGGACCACAAACCATAGTCTCAAAGTTCTTTGTTAGCAGTAAAGAGCATCCCAATTGCAATTTTGTTGATGGAGACAATGAATTGAAATCAAAGCTTTTCTTGCAAGTTTTTAAGGGTGATGTTATTCCCTGTTGTTTGCATGGGAATTGCGTCTCCAGTAGTTCACGCATAGATCTTCTGCTTGCTTTACTTGATAATGAACTCTTTTTGGAACAATGGCATAGCATCATTTCATATGCTACTCAACTAGAAGGATGTTCTACAACTGAGTCTGGATATTCTTATATCGACCGTGTTGGCATGCTTGCAATGCTTATTGAGAAAGTGCGAAGAAGAATAGAGAGCAAGAAGCTTGGAGTTTGTTCGAATAATTTTTGGGGCTCTCCTCCTGAATGCTGGCATCATGATTTGTTAAATTCAGCTGCTATTTCAATTGTGTGCCATTCTCCTCCCTTCCATGCATCCCACATTCGCTTTCTGCGGTATGTATGCTCTTTGTTCCAGTATATGGTTATAGGTTCTTGATTTGAATAGATTTATGTAAACAAGTGTTTTTTTTTTTTTTTTTTTTTTTTTTTTTTTTAACAATGAATATGGTTACATGTTTAAATCTGTGATGTAGGCCTTGGTTCATGGCCATACATTCTGGCATGTGGAGGCGGCTGAGAATTTTGTTTTCAAACCTTAGCTAGTCACTGTCTTTTTAAGTTGGTGGATTTGTTAGGACTTTTAGGAAGATTTTAGCGATTAAGATAGAGTTTCATATTCTTATTTGGAGTTTTAAGTTTAGTAGGATCTTGTACCCGCCTGGGTATTGGTTTGTTGGTGTGAGGCGTGGGTTTGCTCCCCACGTTGTGTGTTTGACACCCCTTAGATTTACCCGGTGCACGTGTTTTGCGGGTTTGTGCACGTGCCCAGGGCATTAGTCCCGTTGGGTCAAATGCCACGATAATATGATGCAGCATGGGTAGGGGAAGAGTAGCCAAGGACTACTCTCCACGCCGAAGCTTAGGGATAGAAGATCCAAGTAGGCTTGGTTTCACACCGAAGACACGTAACTGAGAGAGAACTTGAGGAAGATAATTTTATTTTTCAATCAACTGATCCCTAAGGGGGGATTACAATCCTTTATCTAGGCACTAGGTTTTTAATCCTATTTTTGGAAACAATCCAAATCAAAATCAATTCTAAATCCCAAAGTAAATTTTCTAATAAAATCAAATCTCTGCTCCTAAATTTTAGCTACTCATTCATTTTTTCAAAATTTTTTAACTATTCATTATTTAAATAAATGGAAAAACAGGAAAGTATCCTAGGCTCGAACAATCTTGAGGTTTTGTATCTTCAATGGGCTTTAGTGGGCTTGGGCCTTCTGCTAAACCTATTGAGCCAGTGGCTGGGCCCAATGGGCTGACCGAGTTTGAGTCTGGCTTGCATCATGACACCCTTGCCAGGAAAAAAATAGGTTTAGTAGGATTTTTTTCTTTATCTATATATGACCATGTAATTGACAAGATAATTAGTGATATTGAAATAAAATTGCTTTGGTGAGCGCTTTCTTTCCTACTTGGGTGGGCAGAGGTCAAAATAGCTGTTCCCTGATCCAATTGCTGAATTCGGGAATGACTCAGCCCCTAATTTGGAATTGATTCTTGTGTGATTTGGAAGTGGCCGAATCAAGTCAATATCAGCTTGCTAGTTGTTCCATATTAGATGCAAGTCATACACGTTAGGTGATTTTTAGATTGCAGGCCATTGGGGCAAGTGATTGATTTGCAAATCAAACGTGTCTCAGCTTATAATCTTCATGACTTGGTTTGCGTCTGTCATCATTGGAATCTGTTTTGCATGGCTTCTTGGCCCACATCAGGTTGGTATCAGTGCAAGTTCTGATCCTTCCTATCAAGTGTCGGATTAAAAAAAAAACATTATAATTATTATGAATTAGAACACACCTTCTTGCCTGTCCATGAGACATGCAAAGACAAATAGATATTTAAACCATGTATGTCTAGCATGAATATGTGAGATTGAAACTAGACATGTAACTCATCTAAATGGTGGCTCCGAAATATGATTCATAATGTATTTAAGGGTTCACAGAAAGGCTTTCTCAAATCAAGGCAAAGCATATTGAAGATGAAGACATGGAAGATCTACTTCTTCTTCAAAAAAGAAAAAGGCATATAAGATCTGCTGGTCGAAGATAGAACTGTAGACTATGATGCCCGGATACGGCATGGATACCATAGGGACACGGCATGGATACGGAGGGGACACGGATTTTGTACATAAAAAGTGAAGTATCGGATACGATACAACATGATACGTCGCCCATTTTGAAGATAGATAATTTACTTGTCAAAGATCCTACTACGAATCTTGAGATGGATAATCAATTACTAGAAGATCCTATTGGCAGTTGTGAGATACCAATTGGAGCAATTATTAATTGAGGACTCTTAAATCGGCTTTCATCATTACCGTCAGATCAACATATCAAGCTAGGCATGATTGTTCTTCGTTCTCTAGCTTTGAGAGGGAGTGTAAGGAAATGAGAATTACTTTGTATTTTGAAGTTTATGGTTATAACTTATAAGAATCATATAAATGTCTAAGTGTAAGTCACATTTTCTTAACACCATTCTCCCGGAACCTTATTTCTCTATTCTTCTTCACTTGCTTATCTTGTTTCCTTCTCAGGCCCTTTTGATTTATGACATTTTATTTGTTGGCCAAGGGCCAAAATAATTTAGTATTGCCATTTTCTAAACCATGGGCTTGGTGCACGTGTTTCAACTTTCAAGCAATAACTTATGCTCTGGTTTTATGGCATTTTATCTGTCGGTCATGGGCCAGAAGGGTTACTTAACTTTGTTTCTTAAAACCATGTGTTTGATGTAACACGTTACATTAATGTGTTCAGATTGTAATGTTCTGTCTCCAACTTCCCTCATTGTGCTGCAGGGCTGTTCTTGCTGGCTCATCAGAAGATGAACAAACTTGCTTTCTTTCCAGAGAGGCTGTGATGTGTATTTTTGACGAACTCTTAAAAAACTTCATCACACTTCTTATGCAGTCAGATTTTTCTTGGGCAAAGCATGCGGGTTCCTTGATTGTAACCACTAGGAGTGATGACTTGATGGATTCATGTAAATCATCCTTTATCATGGTTATTGAGGCAGCCAAATTTGCTCTTGAAGTTCTGGAGGGAAGTTTTTATTGCTTAAAGTTATTGGATGATGACTGCACACTGATTCCATGTATTTTAGGTGCTATATTTTCAATTGAATGGGAGTGTAACATGACAAAGTTGAAGAGTATAGAGTACAATGCTAATATGGAAAGTTCTGTATCAACATCTGAAATTATTGATTTTGATGCACAAGCACAGGTTGAGTCCAAGTTGGCTCTCAGTGATTCTTTTAATGCTTTCCGTTGTAAGATAAGTACCCAGTTTTGGAAAGGGCTAAGTTATACCATTCGGCAGAAGTTGGGATGTATTTTAATTCAGGTGATCAGGTCTGCTGTCTTTGATATAGACATCTTGTTTACAGACCAAGCTTCTTTGTGCTGTAAGTGGGTGCTGGATGTTCTTCAACTCATTTGTCTGGATCATGATGAGGAACAAAATATTCTAGACCAGCTGTTATCTGAGAGAGAATTTTGGCCTATGTGGGTGGCTCCAATTGTCAAAGAAGGAAGAAGATCAGCCACCGTCAAAGTGGCAACTACCAATGCTGATGTTCATGTGAGTGATCTTGTCTTGTGCATTTACTGTTTAATCACATCTTGATATATATATATATATAGGGAGGTGATCTTGTGAGAGACACTCTCACCTTACTATGAGAGATAAGGTGGGGGCCCTCACATTTAAGTTGTTGACATTGGATATGGATGTGAGGGCCCCCACCTTATCTCTCATAGTAAGGTGAGAGTGTCTCTCACAAGAGCACCTCGCATATATATATATACATACATACATACATACATACATGGGGCCAGCTCTCCTAAGCTCAATCTTAGGATAAGGTAAGCTCAAGTGTGTGGTGGGGCCCACTTGGGGACCCACATGGGGATGGGGGTGAGGGGATTTCAAGGACTCCCTAGGATCTTCCTCTCTGCAAAAAATCAGCCCCAACCTTGATTTCTATCATATCCATATGGGCCCAAAAGTTTAATGGTCAATAGTCCATTCGGATTGATACATAGTCAATCCAACGGTCCAGTAAATTTGGATCTAACCAAAAGTTGGTGGACATGTGCAATTTAGAGGGTTCATGTGTTTGGTCCATTTGGATGACCAAAGGTGGGCCCCACAAGCATGTGCTTACGAAATTTTCTCCTAAGCTTGAGCTTAGGAGAGCCTTGCTCTCTCTCGTTCTCTATATATATATATATTTATATATATGGAAATGCTCCTATGAGAGTAACTCTCATACTACTATGAGAGTAATATCATGTCTTGTGCTTTAGTTCTTTTTGTTATTATTATTATTATTATTATTTTTTTGTTTTTTGAATTCTTCTTTTTGGCGTATCATGTTTAATTGGAGGGAGGTGGCTTTATTCTAAATTTGTTTTGTTTTTCTGCTTCGTTTTTTTTTTCCCCTTTGGGGTCCCTCTTTTGAGTGTAAGTTGATCAGTATATTTCTCTTGGACTGGTTTTACTTATATTAACAAACATTACCATTAAAAAAAAGAAGGCTTATCAGCCACTAAAGGTTAACATGCAACAAGAGAGAGCTTTTGTTGAGTTAATACGTGACTATTGTGTGATCTACTTGAATAGATTTTCAGTCATTCTTCTTTGACTGTGCTAGATCTAACTGAAGTTGATGCAGCATAATTTTTCATCAGAATCTGATTTAGGTTTATAGTGGAATAAACAAGAAAAGAGATTGAATGGAGATAAAAAAAATTCTTCGTGCCAAGTGAGTCAGCTTCTAGTTTACTGCAAGTCAACTTGAGCCAAGTACACGTCTAATCAGTCTGGTTTACTTTGGAACAATTTCTGGAATATGTCTCTGTTGCGCTGCTGCACTCTTGGTCCCCAGTTTTTCTTCATTTCATGAACGGGAAGGCCTTTTTTTATATGTATCAAATTTTCTATTATATTTCATAATACTGTCCCATGTGAAATGGATTCTTAATTGTCATTTTTCTGTAAGAAAATCCAATTTTTCCTGTTAGACCTTTCTAGTATCTGTTTGACATTCATAATTTTATTTACTATAATATTAACAATTGCCCTAAAAAAACTTGAGTTCCTCTGTGTTCTCAATCTTGTGTAATTTCCTCGTATGTAGGAATGACAAAGCAATATCTATCTCATCTTTCAGGAATCTCTCTGCTTATTGTTACTGGTTTGTTTCTAGATTAGAAGTATTTATCCTTGGTACCTTTCTCATATTTAAATAAAGTGCACTCATTTGTCTTTTTATCAAGCTTCACCCTAATATTAACTTGAAAGCTCAGAACATCACAAACCTTTTCATCCAATCTAGGTTTGATAAGGTGATACCTTCATCCCTTTATGGATCTAGCTATTTCATGTATAGAGGGTGGTTTCAAAGCTTCAATGTATGATAATGGTTAGATGTTATTGAATGAACAAACTCATAATCATATCAAGTGAGATCTAGTTAATTCTTTCAACAGATTGATTTTGTTGTGGAGTAAATGGAGTAGTAAACTGATGTACCATTCCACTTTGTTGACAATGCTTTTTGGACTCCACGATGAATATTCTATGAGTCTGATTTCTCATGAGTTATTTTCCACCTATGATTTTGGAGAGACTACATTTTTGTTCAGTTATATGGACTACTATCCAACAAGAATGCCATCTAAATTTGATAGACTCCTGATAACTATACTGCAACTTTGTCTTTTGTGTTCTCTTTGTATTCAATTAGATCTAAGCCAATGTTATTAGGGTAGCTTTTGCAGGGACCTGTCTAGATTGTATGCTATTAGGGTTTGTTTTGACCTTGTGAATGTAATATGATACTAGTGGATATTTCCTCCTGTCAAAGACGGTATCTCAACCATCAATCAATTTTACTGCATATGCTGATCAATATGTGAGGCCAGTGACAATGACAACATGCAGCAAACTACTACAGGATCAATTTTAGACTACCACCACCACTAATAAAATGCCTTTTCTATTGTTTTCTCTGTGTGGGGTGTTTTTTTTTTTTTTTGAGCGGGGCGGGGGGGGGGGGGGGGGGGGGGGGGGGGGGGGGGGGCGCTGGGTGGGTTTTTTTTTTTTTTTCTTTTGAAGCGGGGGGGGGGGGGGGGGGGGGGGGGGGTGTTTCTTCTAGATCATTAAATCACTTACCCAATAGCTTCGCGGGGGGGGGGGGGGGGGGGGGGGGGGGGTGGGGGGGGGGGGGGTTCTAGATCATTAAATCACTTACGCAAAGCCATTAAATCACTTACCCGATGGCTTTGATGAAGCCATTGATTTTTTGACCTGTGGTATTCATTGTTGCAACCTTAAGCTTTTCTATTTGAGTTACATTAAGATTAAAAAAAGAGGGCAATCAGTTCCATGGGAAGTAGTAAAAATGTCCACCCAGGACTTAGGATTGCCATTGTCCAACCAGATTGAAGGAATTATCTCTACTGGGCTTGGTCAGTCAAAGGCCTGAAATTTTTATTAATAACAATGAACAATTATTGGACAGTGCACAGTCACCGAAACCTCACACAACAAAAGAATTTGACAAGAACCCATCATCTAGATAGAGGGTGCTAACATGCAACAAGTAGAGATGATAATTGAAGAATACTTTGTGACTTGAGAGTTTAAGATGGCATTGGGAAGAATTGGACCATTATTAGCCAATATCTGTCACTGTTGAGGATGTTAGAATACAGAAAGAGCAAAGAGGGGTTTTCAAAGGTAATATTCTTTTTGCCACTTTCCCATAGGTATCTTGACATCTGCTTGATGAATATGCATTTTGTTAGATGTTAGGAGAGTAATTTGGAAAGTTGAAATTTAAATATTTGAAGTTTCTTCTCTATCATTCCTTCTATAAACTTCTTCTATAATTTTTTTATTGAAATGTAGTGTCCCTTGAAATTTTTATTGGTATCAGAGCTATGGTGGGGTAGTGATCTTGTGATCAGCTGATCATGGTCCTGTCTCTTAGGTAATCTCACCCTTTTTTTTTTTTTTTGGACTCTACAAGACAGAAGGTGGTCATGAGCAAAAGATGGTGATCATGCATGATAAAGAGAGGTCAAGGGTTTGTATCCTTTTTATATTAATGATCAGGTGATCCTTTTCATGAAGGGAACATGCGAGTCCGGGAGGGTGTTACAGATAGTAGAAGAGAGATATTAGGAGATAGGAGAGATAATAGGAAAGTTGAATTTAAATATTTGAACTTTCTTCTCTATTCTTCCTTTTATAAATTGGGATTTTTTCCCTCTTTGATTGGAATGGAGTATCTCTTGAATTTCTTCTCATTTAGAATCTCTAAAGGCTAATGATCAGGGACGTGCAGTTGTGCACGCTCCATGATGATTAGTAGACAACTCAACTTTTCATTTGCCACATTGGAGATTTGATGCCTTCTAATTTCTACAACTTCACATCTTTTGTTGCTTCTCTTCTCTATCCAATTAGAATCTCCAACTATGGCTTCACTTTAAGCTTGTTGGTTGAAATAGGTATAATGCTGAGAGCTCGAGTAATCTTGAATATGAAACTGACGGGGAAATGAAGGATCTTGGAAATCTTCAAGGAAACCAAATGGACCTAAATGAAATCCTTTCATGTAGTTGAGTGGTTGAGGTGAGGATTAAGAGCCCTTTATTGATTTTAGGTTAAACTCCTTTATCAACCTTAATGGGTAAATAAGTGAATATGATTTAATGGAGGCGACCTAAAAGGCAATCCATATTCCATAGTTCATTTTTTCAAATCCAGTGCCATAAACAGTAGTCAGCCGCCTGGTTTCGTTCTATAATGGGCGAAGGCAAGTATCTATCTTAGGCACTTTAAGTTTCTTCCATGAGACAACTACTCTATCCTTTTTGTATGGCCACTTGTATCTTTTTAATATGGTCACTTGTATCTTCATTCCTCCCAACCTGCTAAGATTTACCAAGTTTTGTGTTCCTCTCCTTATAATGATATATGGTGTTACTAACTCATTACTGCTGTTATAAAATCCATCATTTTTAAGTGTAGCATTGAAAACAAATCCTTTGTCAATCCAAGAAATCTTTACTGCCTTTGGTGTTTTGCTAAATCAGACACTTTGTATTGGTGTCCAATTCAAACACGTGTGCCCTAGCCATCCAATTTAGGAGTTTTAAAAGTTATCTTGAATTTTTTTCTTGAATTTATAGAGTTCATTCATTGACAAAATGCTTTGTTTACTGTAATTAGTTTTAAGTTAATGTAATAATTTTACAGAGTTATAGGACTTGCTAACTCCAAATACTAAATGCAGGAGGCTCAACAACATCACCAGTTTGTTGCTTTTGTTCAAGAGCTTATTTCAAGTTTTGGATTCAGTAGGATTATTGCAGGTTCTGACTTGAGTCCTATCACATCTTCAGTGGAAGAAGCACCAACGTATCTGGTCCCATCATTTACTTATTCTCGTGGCTGGCTTGCTGCTGAAATGCTGTGCTCATGGAAGTGGCATGGAGGCAGTGCTTCAGTATCTCTCTTACCTTACTTAAGTGGATACGCAAAAACTCTAAATTCTTCTCTTGAAGATAACCTGGTATATTCTTTGGTAAACACATTACTTGATGGCGCCCTTGTCCAGGGAGCTACTGGCCACACAGGTTTCTTCAATGTATGGACTGTTACAGATGATGAGGTAGATAATATTCAAGGCCCATTCTTGAGAGGTCTTGTATCCATTTTATCATCTCTAATGATCAATGGTAGTACTTGGGGCAAGGATGAGGCTTCTACACTTTTCACAAGCATTGTAAACAAACTTTTTATTGGTACAACAGTAAACAAAAGCTGTTTGAGGATTCTGCCTTCTATTCTGAACGTTCTCATTCAACCATTACGAATTAGGAGCACTGGAGGTTTTGGAGGAGAAAACCTTAGTGATGATGTTCCACATGATCCTACCAAGGAAGAACCAGTCCACGATATCGTTGTGAATTGGCTTCAGACAGCTCTTTCATCACCTCCTTTGGTTACCTGGCAAGCTGGAGAACATGGTATATGAAACGTTCTTAGAGAAACTTGATGTTGTCTGTCTTGATGTTAGTCAATTTATCTTGATACATTTGGCACACAGGTTCAACTTTGTGGGCCTGCTATGTCAAGGCAGTCTGCATCGCACTGAACTGACAATGCTTACCCTTAAGTTGGAATAGAATTTTATGGGAAACATTGACAATCAATAGAATTTTGATATTTTTTCCTTTTTTATCATTAAGAAAAGATTTTTCTATCCTTGAATGTTTTCATATGAATAGGATGTTCATAGGTTCTTTTTTTATGCTAAGGTCAATCCTATGTAGATCAACAGTTTTAGATGATTGGATCCCTTATTCATGAGCAATGCGAACTAAAGTAGAATTGCTTGTATCTTAACAAAATAAAAGCTGTCCCTATTTTGTTATTAGTTCTCTCATCTAAAAATAATAATTTCGGTTAGCAGCCTTACCTGTTCTTTACATAATGGATTCCATGGCATCTTTGTTTCTCTTATTGCAGATTTTGAAGAATGGATTCAAGTGGCTTTATCTTGTTTTCCTTTAAGTAAAACAGGAGGAATAGGAACACTTAAAATGGCATTGTCCAGCAATGTTAGCCAGGCAGAGAAAACATTACTACTGGGTTTATTTCGAAAGCATAGATGTGACAATGCCTCAACGATGCCATTGTCAGTATCGCTAGAGACAACACTATCAAGGCTAATAGCAGTTTCAGTTGGGTATTGCTGGCAAGAGTTTGATGAAAATGACTGGGCCTTTGTGTTATCTCAGTTGCGGAGGTGGATAGAATCTGCAGTAGTTTTAATGGAGGAAATAGCGGAAAATGTGGATTCTCTCACGAATGCTTCCTCTTCTAATAACTTGGAAGCTTTGGTATCAAAACTTGAAAATGTAGTTCACATTTTAGATCCTTCTCTTATGGATATTGCAAGAACTGCCCTTTTCATATTAACTCTATTCTGTGGTCTTTCTGAACTACAACAATCTGAAGATGCTGAAATTTCCCAGCCATGGAGAGCAGAAAGATGGGAGCATCTAAAGGAGCGGATACTTGAAGGTGTTCTTCGCTTGTTCTTTGCTACTGGTGTTGCTGAGGCCATTGCAAGTTCTTATGGTGAAGAGGCCTCATCTGTTGTATCATCAGCTCGGCTTTCTCATTCTCATTTTTGGGAACTGGTTGCCTCTAGTGTTATCCATTCGCCTCATGATGTTAGAAATACTGCAGCACATTCCTTAGAACTTTGGGGGCTTAGTAAAGGGCCTATTAGCTCCTTGTATGCTGTTCTTTTTTCCACCAAAGTTATTCCTTCCCTACAGGTTGCTGCTTATATTTTCCTCTCTACAGAGCCCATCTGGCATATGGCCATCACTAATGGGAATAGTGCTGGCAACCAGGAGATTGGTCCACCTCATCATATTGAATCATCTGTTGAAGAGCCCGTCCTTTTGAGAGTTGAGATCTCTGACATAATTGAAAGACCACCAGCTGAGATTCTTGAAATGGATTTCATATCACAATATCAGGTAGTTGTAGTTGGTAGACAATTGTTTGGAGGTTGTGTTTTAACTTTTGTCCAGCATGCTAATTCACGTTCCATTATATTAGAGAAATTGATTGCAATTCTCTGAACTAAGTGAGTCTATAATATGCCAAAGGCCTGGCAAGCTTGTTTCCATTGATGTGTACACATTTTCTGTCCAGACAATTGACCCGATGTGATTCCCTAGAGTGGATTTAGGATACCCCTAAAATCTCCAAGATTGGTATATCCTGATCCTTCACTCTTTCTATTATTTATCGACTGTTGATATATTCGCTTTGCAGATTGTATTTGTTCATTGTTCAATCTGTATCTCTTTTGGGGCATCTCCTTTCCAAAATGGTTACCATCAGATTGTTTTTTAAAATTACTCAAGCAGATGATCATGTATTCAAATGGGGGCCTCAGCTAACTGTAAACTTGCTGATGCTCGGACCTTAAATTTGTGGAGTTTCATTCCTATTGGCACTATTTGGCAGTCTGATGACAAACATGCATCCTTTAACTGTAGGTAAATGCCTTCATTGCCTGGGCTTTGTTGCTTACTCATATACAGTCTCTGCCACCATCATCACCTGCAAGGGAGAGACTCATTCAGCGCATACAGGATTATGCCAGTTCGGCAATATTGGACTGTCTTTTCCAGCACATTCCATTGAAGCTAGGTTCAGCCCTTAACATGAAGAAGAAAGATGTTGACCTTCCAATGGAGGCATCTAAGGCTGCTGCTGCTGCTAAGCGTGCCATCAGGACATGCTCTTTGCTGTTTGCTGTAGAGTCACTTTGGCCTGTTGGGACTGAGCAAATGGCGACACTTTCTGGTGCAATATACGGGTTGATGCTTTGCCTTCTACCTGCGTATGTGCGCAATTGGTTTACCAGTTTGCGGGACCGTCCAACATCATCCGCAATTGAGTATTTCACAAAAGTTTGGTGTAGTCCACCGCTTCTTGCAGACGAGTTGTCCAAGGTATGTGAATATAAATTAGTAACCTATGGCTAATTTTGATTTGAACTGGATATCCATGCTAATAAGGTCATGAATATTTGGTTGTCATAAATAGTGAATGAACGTAGTCATATACACTTACATATCCAATATGCAGCTTGGCCCACTTTCGTCAAGGAGCTTCACTTCCAAAGTGGGTCTGATTGTGTTCACGTCTGTAGTCTGCCACCTGTGCAAGTTGGAAGCTGGAGTTCATTAGCAGTAGAGATAGTGTTAGGATGGTTATCTAATATAGTCTGGCTGCTGTCACACTGATACTTATTACAATTTATTATAATATTGACCAGTGGTTTGAGAAGCCTGTGTGTGTATAGGTCCAGCTCATCAAAGTGCACAAGCATGTCCTTGATGAGACTTTTGAGAGAGCCAACCTATCTTTCTGGTGGGTCACACTCACACCTATGAATGATATATATATATATATATATATATCAAGGAGAGTTCAAAGGTCCACCCGACGAATGTTCCTGCCTGTTCTTTCGGTGAGGAAATCATCTATGCCGGAAATAGTTGGCTAAGGGTGTCTATATACCTAGTATGCCCCCTAATAGTGTGTTGGTGGCCTTTTTTTCCGATTTAGGCGTTCCCTGTTTATCTAGCATGTTGGGTATGGGTTCTTTATCCATTGATTTACTCTTGAGGAAAACCGTCCATCTTTGATATATGGGGCTGTAGGTTATTTTATTGATTTCATCAGTAAATTAGGATTTTCTTCTTCTTCTTTTTTTCCTTCGGCTCATAAGATGTCTCTAGAAGAACAGGTAGAATACTTCTCCTTTCAAATTAACATTTGTCACATTTCTGGTAGGACCTGAAGTGTTTTGGATGTTAATTTGCGGTGAAAAGAGAGTATTGATCAACAGTGCCAAGTGCAAGGCCGAGTCCGAGGTCGATCCACGAGGAGCAAAAAGGAAGCAATCAACTCGTACCTGTTCTAAGGAAAATCTAAAGCTATCCTTAAAAGAAGCTATACAAATCCACACTACTAATCTGAAAAATTAAATTAATTGCAGTTCTTTACAACCAATAAAAATTGCCTAATCTATAAAACCTAGTCTAAAAATCCTAAATAGTAAGCTGCAAACACTATGAAAGGCATTAAACTAACCAATTGCATGAAATAAAATAAAAACCAGAATATTAAAATAAAAATTCAGAGAAATAAAAGTAGCTGGGAATTAAATAAAATCAATGTTTTCTAGGGTTCAGGGTTCTTCCTTCTCCTAATGATTGGAGGTATACACAATCACTGTGTCTTCCCATGTATGGGTCGTCAATTCACACCGTAGAAGAACGAAACTAATGTCCTTTTAATATTAATTTCAGAGATGAATTTTTAATCTATTATTGGTACCAAAGATGTTCATTTGCTCATGCACTCATTGCCTCCAAGCATGCAATGTATCCGGAAAAAAACAAAGCAGAAAAAAGGTTACAGTACATGGCAACTAACTTTAAAAACATCCCTCTACTTTAATAAAAAAATACGACACTCTTCTAACTCATTATTGTCCATAAAACCAATAAAATTACAAAGGAATCACCCCTACACCTAGAAAACGAAGAAAACTAGCCTAACCATGGTCATCTGAAAGACTTGAAAATTTTCAGAACTTGCACAACTTGAAGTCGAGGCCTTCAATGAGGGCTAGAAGGTGGTAATGGTGGTGGAACGGGCCCAAAGTGGTGGTTGGCCAAGTGGGTGGCCCTTTGGGTGAGCTACAATGGTAGAAAGATAGGTGGAGAAGGGTGGAAAAAAGTGGGCTGTGAATAGTGCCCCCTTTTGGTGTATTTATAGTTGTTGCTATGACTTGGGTTCTAAGCAATTGTGGTTCGGGAAGGTTTTGGAGAGAAACAAGGAGATTTTGAGGGATTTAGAAAGTCTTTCCTTACTTGATTCCATGTTGTGCTAGAACTTTCTAATTTTGTCCCCACCTCTTGCTTCTTTGAAATCTTCCACCATGGGCCCCACTCGGGTCGTGCAAGGGGCTGGTGGTCCCCCATTAGGCATGCCATGCTACATCGAAGCTTCTCCCCTTCCTTGCTTGACTCCAAGTTTCTTGATCTTCTTTTTCTCAAATTCAAAAAGTCAAATTTGAATTTCAAAATTTCAATAAAAATGTAGAAAGAAATCTAAAATTTTTGCAACAACTCCAAGCGGACCCCACCATGGCCGCCCCATGCATGGGAAATCACGCCGTGGCCATGGTGGATCCCATGTTGAGTTATCTTCAATTTTTTTTCTTTTCTATTGGATTTCCTCTTGAATTTCTCCTCACGTGGGTTCCCTCTTGAAATTATTTTTCTACAAAAAGAAATTAATTATATTAAAAAGAATAATTTTATGTAAAAAACTATCATGCAGTGCATGGGACCCAATTCACACGTATGAATGCATGAGTATACCACATTGATTGATTTTTGGTGTAGAATGCAGTGGTGCAAAGAAATTATGCATGTTTATGCGTGTGAATTAGAAGTTATTCAATACGATAGTTCAATAATCCAAAAGAACATTTCATAAAAAAACATGCAATTTTATGATTTTTGACCGATTTTCTCATGAAATGCACTTTTGACACTACGATGCATGAATTTCTGAAACCCAATGATTTTTACCTAAATAAGTCCATAAATCTAAATGAAATGATGCGAATGAGATGCAGTTTTATGGACTATAAAGTATCCACCTTAATAGTTCACTCCACTTCTTTTAGTGGTTGTTTCATTACGGCAAGATGGAAACATTAAAGAAAAGAATGTCCTGCCATATCCATCTCCATCCTTGTCTAGGCATTGTAGTCTCCACTGCTATTCATTATTAATCAGCCCCCTTATCCTTGCAGGCTCCACTTTGCCTTTGTCGTGCCATCCACACCTCTTTTTTTTTATAATCATTTTACTTCCTATCATCAATGTGTTATCCCGGTTGTCTTCTCTTGAAATACCCTCCACTTCATAGGCCTTGAATAGTTGAATTCTTAACTTTCCTCTTCCCAGTTTGCAAGTCATACTCTGACAAGCTCAACATATATATTCAACCAAAGCTCCTTTTTTATTTTTTATTTTTATGGATTACCTTTTCATTTCTGCTTTTCCAAACGGTCCATAATATTCTACATTGTTTGCTTACCTAAATGCATTGGTAAAGGATAACATGTTATTCTGACGTTTGTTCTGCTAGTAGTTGGTGACGTTCATCCATGGTCACTGTGTGTAAATTGTGCGTATTCAAGTAAATAATTTTGGATATGTTTGTCTCTATTGCAGATCAGAGATGCAGTTGTTGTAGATGAAAACTTTTCAGTTAGCGTGAGCAAGTCAGCATATGAGGTAATAGCTACCTATGAAAAGGAGGAGTCTGGAATGGATTTAGTTATTCGCCTACCTTCTTGCTACCCACTGCGTCCTGTGGATGTTGATTGCACAAGGAGTCTTGGTATCAGTGAAGTAAAGCAAAGAAAATGGTTACTGTCTATGATTGCATTTGTCCGCAATCAGGTGATCTTTTTTCCTATTATATTTGTACTAGTAAATATTTAAAGGACCTTTTTAAAGTTTCATTTCTCACAATAAAAATCTCATTTCCCTTGTATAAATCTCTTGTATTTTTCGATCAGTTTCTTTCTATTATAGCATGAAAATAAGGTAGTCCAATGTGGGCATTTTTTGTGGCTAGGTCTGTCCATGCCCAGTCAAACTGGATGACTGAAGTTATGTTTATAACTTTCTGGAATTGCTGCTTCTGTCTCACTTAGATATTGGAAGTGGATAGCGTAACTCTGTTGACAGTTGTATATAAGTAGCTGTGGAAGGACAGAGTTGTCTCTTGCTGATTAGGGATTGCTGAAAAACTATCCTTACTGGAAGAACATAGAATTCATTTTTTTTCCTCAGCTTTTTATCATTATTATTAGTTAGATTGTAGTCACTCTTACCTTCTTCACAAAGGTTGAAATCATCCATGTGGAGATCAAGGAACCCCAAGCTAGCAAAGCCCTTTCACAATAGATCAGTGTTAACATGATCCACCCCAATTTGAGTCAATAATTCATTGTTGTCAAATCGACATGATCTGCATGTGAGAAAAGTAGCTAACTTTCTTTTCCTGTCAGAACGGAGCCATAGCTGAAGCTATACGCATCTGGAAAAGCAATTTTGACAAGGAATTTGAAGGCATTGAAGAATGTCCCATCTGCTACAGTATTATCCATACTACAAACCACAGCCTTCCTCGTCTTGCCTGCAAGACTTGCAAGCACAAGTTCCACTCAGCCTGCCTCTACAAGTGGTTCTCAACTTCTCACAAATCAACATGTCCATTATGCCAGACTCCGTTCTGACGTGATTCCAGTGTCTTCTGTTTCAACCTGAAGACAGCGAGATGCTTGTTCAACTCCTGTTGGCAGCATGTTCAGATTATTGATACAATGGTTCCTTGATTTCGCATGCAATATTGAACTGAACAGATGGGCCTTTTTCTCTGGAAGAGACAGATTGATACCCCCTATTTTCTCAAGTGGCACCACAGCAGAAGAGGACAGGAACTGCAGCTGCATCTTTTTCTTCTTTTTAGTTTTATATACGAGCAAAATGCATATGTTACAAACGAAAATGATTCTGAGGTTGGCAAAACTTTGTAGAAGAGAAAGTAAGCCAGCATATGTAAGTTATTTGTTGAAATCTTGATCCTTAATTGTTGTATGTGAAGTAATTATATATGTATTTTATTCATTTTTCATCCTAATGTTTTTAACATATGATCTTTCTTTATGTCAGGTTTGGAAAATTTTGTCAATTCTTGTAGCGGCGGGAACATAATTAGTTTTTGAGTTTGTTATCCTGTGGATATGGATTGGAAGATGCATTATATCCATCTGCAGCATGACATAGCTTTTGACATGTAATATACATGGACTACAGTTTGGCTGGTCGATCCAGGACCTCTTCAAAGGGAGAATTATTGACTGGCAAACAGTCAGCCCCTTGCGATTCACGCTGAATACATGGTTTGGGGAACCTTTCTCATTTGGTTAAGAGTTTTTTGTGGTGGGACACAATTCACCTATTAAATTAGGTGCGGCGAGTTCTGTCAGATGAATATTTAGAATGTCTGGCTGTTTATATGAATTTTTTTGCTGTCCATACGCATGTAATGTGTAAGAGAATCGGCAAAGTGGAGATAAGCTCTTAGAGTGATGTAATTGCTGAATTTCAATTAGGAGTGTTCAGCCAGTAATTGTTAGATACTAAAGCTTATTGTTAGGGATTTGTGTTCATAATTAGTACTCTGGCCCAAATGTTAATAAAAACAGTCTTTGATGTTGGTGATGATGATTGTAGGGATCAGTGTTGGGAAAACAATTTGATTAATCTGTCAGTGGTGCCAAGTCCAATACGGGCCACCTTCATTTAGACCATTCAGTTTGTTAAAAAAAAAGAAGAAAAAGTTGGGTTTTGTGGACTTTGCTGACGTTCGCGGAGGATTGTTATGCCGGACATTCGTGGACCAGTTGAACATAGTATGTCGCTTGTGGAAGTGCATGGGAGAATCTTTTGTCCATATGATCCTTAGGATCCACTTAAAACAGATGTCTGAAGGTTAGGATACAGGCTGTAACTGTTCTTTGCCAGTGCAGATATGGTGCAGCATCATTATCATCATCATCATCAAAGTTTTATTTCAACTAAGCTAAACTGTGTTCTTTTATATGAATTTTGTTTCTTCATTTTGATTTATTCTTATCTACGTTGTTTGATGGGTTGCACTTTAGATCTATCATGTGTATCGTCATTACCATTATTGCAAAGCTGCGTCCCAACTATGTTCGGGTTGGCTTTGTGGGTTTTGTTTGTCGATTCTAATCAATTTTGAGTCAAATTCTCCTATGGGTTACACTTTGCATGGAAACATGCCACAATGGGGTTTAAATATTAGTAGCACACATGTGCTCTTGGGAGAGTTTATTGAGTGGTCCATCTATTAAGCAGATAGAAAGAATAAGTTGGATCCATCTGGAGTGTGCAGTGTAAAGCTTTTTGTAGACTCGAAGGACAACAAACAGTATCCAAGCTGCTCTATGCTTCCTATGACTTATGAGGGCTTTGATTCCAATCCATCATTTGATTTTGGCCATGCCTTAATCGAGATACTTGTTGCTGCTAAAATAATTCTTAATGAGACAAGTATCTGACGACAACATGTATCTTGTGCTGATGTTAACAGCTGGACATCTGAAATTGGTTAACCATGAAGTTGGTTAATCTGATCCAGATGAACAAGGTAGTAAATAATCGAAGGAAAAAAAAAAAAAGAAAAGCAAAGTAGGGAGACGGCCACAATCTGGAACTTCTAAATCTTTTTAGACTCCAAAATGGGCACCGCTGGATTGGTAGTCGACGTCGACCACATGCATATTCAAATGGACTCAGCCATTGTGCCCATATGCATGCCTATCCATTGATTCCAGCTCACGATTATGTGGGGCAGGGAGGGGTCCATCATTCAGAGCGGTTTGGATCTGGTGAGTCTACATGGGTTAAGTGTTTAACGGTCCGGATTATCTATGTGAGCCTACATTCCTAGTACGATGATGGAGTTTCAGAGGCGTGTAATAGCTGCGACTGCGAGAGAAACCGGACTTTCGTCTGTCTTGGTTCTTCTTGAAAGGTCACACCTTAAAACGATCTTTTCAACGTTTTCATTTTTGATTCCTTCTACTGCAAGTTTTCGTCCTCCTACTCTCCTCCTTGTTATCTATCGGTAAGCAGTAGCTGAAGAAGAAGAAGAAGAAGAATTCAAGAGAGAGGAGGAATAGAAAAGAAAAAAAATGGGTGATCAGATGGCGAAAGGGGAGGAGATGGAGAAGAAGGCCGAGAAGAAGATCAACGGTTGGGGCTTGTTTGGATCCAAGTATGAAGACGCTGCTGATCTCTACGATAAATCCGCCAATTTCTATAAACTCGCCAAATCCTGTATATCCATTACGATCCCTTTCTTTCTCCAAAAACCCTTCTTTTCCATTTTTAATTTTAAAAACTTCTTCTGACTATTTGGGTTTGGGGGTTTTGAAATTGAGAGACTCCATCTAAATTCTAATATCCTTTCCCTTTTCTGAGAATTATAAGAGTACCTCAATGGGTTTGATGAGATTTACAGTCGCTTTTACAACATTCTTGAAATCAATTTCATTCTTTATTAGGCATGCATCAAGCAAATCAATTTTTTGTTACAAGTTAAACATCATGTTACTGATAATCTTCCCAATAATTATGTACTTGAATGATGTTTCAGGGGACAAAGCTGGAGCAGTGTATATCAAGCTAGCAAACTGTCATTTGAAGGTTTATAGTTCTTGTTGTGTGTGTGTTCAAGCTGTTTGCTTGTTTGTGCATTGTTCTAATGGTACAGTTGTTGATTTTCTAATTACAGTTAGAAAGTAAGCATGAAGCAGCCTCAGCCTATGTTGATGCATCAAAATGTTACAAAAAGATCTCTGCTCAAGGTTTTTATTTTTCCAGCTCATAGATATAGATAGATTTATCTCATTCATGTTGATTCTCATGGTTTTGAGTTACACCTAGGAGTGTTGTGTAAATGGGTCAGGTCCATGTTATACCTGGACTCAATTTTCCCAAGGACCTGGATACAGCTCCATACTGCGGTCTGACTCATACCCGAAACCCACGTCTGATATCACCCACCTTATAACTGAAACCCACATCATCATCATCATCATCATCATCATCATCATCATCATCATCATCATCATTAAAGCCTTGTCCCAACTATGTTGGGCCGCATCATCATCTGACAATTTTTTTATTTATTATTTTGAAAAATGAACAACAATTATCCATCTATCTATTGATCAACCCCGAGGGTTTGGGCAATTGGTTAGGACCATGGCTTAGGAACCGGGGGTTGTGGTTTCGAAATCAAGCTCTCTCCATGGGGCCACTTACCCAGGCAAAAGCTTGAGTTACCCCTGCATGGGGGGAGGCAGGGACTTCATGCGCTCGGGGGAATAATCAGTTCTCGAAAGAGGACGGACACCCTCATCAACAAAAAAAGAAAAAAAAATCTATCTATTAATTGACATCATTTAATATGAATTGTTCTCTTCCTTGTCTCCTATTTATAACAGATACTCTAAAAATGTCATTTGCAGAATCTATAACATGCTTAAACCAGGCTATAAATCTTTTCATGGAAATTGGGAGGCTAAACATGGCTGCAAGATACTGCAAGGTTTGTTCGAAAATACTACTGTGGAAAATCTTTCAAAAAAAAAAAAGTGTTGTAGAGAAAAAAAAAAAGGCTGAATCATCCAAAAACTATTTGGTTCGGAAAACCCCTACAAAATATTAGGTCCGAAGTTTGGGCTTGTCCAGTCAAAATCTACATTTTAATGTGGAATTTCTTGATAAAATATAACCTAAAATTTTAATTTCGGCCAAGTGTTGTGAAAATGTCTTTTTTTTAATTCTAATTTATTGACAAAAATTTCCAGCATTGGGGCAAGAAGTCGGATTATTTTTTGGGTCTCTTGTTAATGGGAAGGGATTTTAACGCCCCCTTCCCATCCAAAATCCTAGATTTATATGGTTTATATTACTGGGATATAGTTTATTAAGGTTTTGCCCTATTTTTTTTCCTTTAAATATATAGTTTACTCACCTTTTTACCATTTTCAAATGTGCATTATTGAATTGTTAATATTTCCTGAAACAATATTAGAATTGAAATCCCAAAATGTCGAATTAGCCGAAATGTTCCAATCTGGAGTCAAAGAGACACAATGCCATAAACAAATTTGCCAACTATGTGTATTGTCCATGGTTCCCTTCTGAGAATGTTGCCCACCTCGTTGGTTGATCATCATCTTCAACATCCTTTGGTTGCCTATTGACATCATTCTCTTGATTTTGGATTGCACTTTATCAGAAAAGTGGCTTAAATGTAACAAAGCTGCCATTTTACCTAATAATCGTCATTTGAACAACGTATGTGCTGTCGTGCACCTTTGCCCTATAATCAGCTTCAAGGAGAAAAGGGTGTTTTAAAGAACCAGAGTAGGGGATGTAAGGTCAATGATGCCTGTTTGATAATGTTGCCTAGTTGGTTCACGACCCAGCTTCGATATCCTTTAGTTGCCTATTGAAGCTGTAATAATCCTGATTATAGACTGCTTTCTTTTTATTTGGCTGGATGGGTGAGCAGTTCACCACCTGTGATACAATCTGCCTGCCCAGGGATCTATTCCTGGCATCTGTGTGAGATGAGACACCCTTGCCACCGGGGTGTCTCGAGTTTCTCGACTGCACTTTGTTTGTAAGAAAAGAGATAAAGATGCCCATTTCACCTAATAACTACCATCGGAACAACTTATGCGCTGTTGTGCACCTTTGCTCTATAATCAGCTTCAATGGAGACAAGGGTGTTGGAACCTGAGTTCAGTTTTAAAATGTGCACCCCACTTTTTGGAGTCCACTTCGTTCACTTCCTAATAGTAATCGGCTTATCTTTCTTCATATGAAGTTGGCAACTGCTTAGTAGAGGCTTAGTTTTGGTTCCCACATCTTTGTGCAGGAAATTGGCGAGTTATATGAACTTGAGAAAAACATTGAGCAGGCCATGGATTATTATGAACGTTCTGCTGATCTCTTCCAAAGTGAGGAGGTTACAACTTCCGCTAACCAATGCAAGCAGAAGGTTGCACAATTTGCTGCTCAGTTAGAACAGTATGTCACCTTTTGCCAAGAATAAATTGTTCTCTTTTTCATGGTTCCATAGTGCGTTTACTCTTTAATAGGTCATCTGTGAAGTCCACATTTGGCATCATAAGAACAGACACCAATGATAGTTCTGGAATATCAACATTGCCTTTCCTTTGGTAATAATCTTGAAAGAAAATATCATGACACAGAGGCATCTCAGGATCTGAAGCTAATGTACAGCGAGAATATCTTTCTTTCATTCAGGCTGAAATATAGTCTGGAAATACTTCAGATTTTTATCACATCCCTATCCAGAAAAGTGTATGATGCTTTAGATGGTGTTGAATACAATCTGTAGCAACCAAAAAATCAGAAAAAAAAAAAAAAATCAGCAAGATCTATCTTCCCTTTTTTTTCTTATGAATTTTCTGACAATTTAGGAATGTTTCCTGTTTGTAGAATTAAGAAACAATCACTTCAATCTATTCAAGTTTCCAAATTGACTTCATTTAAAAATTCCTAAATGCTGAGCAAGCATAAAGGTATGATTCTTGAGTCAAGAAGACAACCGCACAGCTGCTGTATGTGTAACGCCCCAAAATCCGGGCGCCTCGAATCTCGGGGCGCTACGAGAAAGTACCTAAGAGATGCGGAAAATCCAATAATATAATCAAGTGTGAATCTCATATGAGCAGGTAAATGGACAAGGCCCTAAAATTTTGTTTCACTTTAAAAGATTACAAGGTACTTTCCATAATTAAACTAACTATTCAGTCCTAGGCCAACATGGCCAGCTACAAGAAAAGGAAAGAATAGAGATCTATATGATAGACGCCTCACGATGCACCAAATGCATCATTCTCTGAACCCTGCGGCAACGGATCAGTCGCCAAACAAACCACCAATCAAGAAAGCGGAAGAGAAGATACCTGAAAACACCAAGGATTGGGTCAGGCTCGATGAGCCAGGCAAATAGGCATGTTTAGATGGCAATACATTATATCATTAGATAGGGAAGAAGACCATACCTGATCCCAGCTGTACCTGCATGATTAGTATCTCGATAATAATATAAAATATCAGAGTGCAACATAAAACAGTGTAGAGTGTAGTGCATGAACGATAATCGAGATATTGATATAACAGATGTTTGATACAACATAACAAGTAGATAAGAGAAGCCATCATCATCAAAACATCAGATAAACCACACAAGCACATCAGAGTCACCAGTAGCAGAAGTAAACAGAGGGAGTAACATTACCATAGTCGTAACCATCGCATCCAGATCCAACCGTATTAACGACGGCAGTTAAAGACGATAAACAATGATATCCATAATATATAATATTCATACATCCAATATACATACATAGAAGCACACAACGGTACGTCCACAGTTGAAGTACAAAGGACGTGGGGGGTCAGGGCCAGCCCATCGTCATCGTCCCAACAACTGTCGATGGACACCAACCATGGGGGTCATAGCCACCCACAGCTGCCGTCACGTCGAATAGGAGCGTACAAGAATCCATCAATGTCCATAGCCACAGCCAAGTCACAGCCATTGGTCTTACGTGCTATCTCAACCAACAATATCCATAGCCACGGCCAAGTCCCAGTCATTGGACTTACGTGCTAGATCAATATCACCATCCATCCATATACCCGGTCCGAGTGCCGGCGGTCTCAGTACCCCACCCATACCTGGTACCTACTGTGTCAATCACATCAAATATCAATGTCCATGCCGGCATCATAACCCTCGGCAGACTAATCAATAACAATGTCCATGCCGGCATCATAACCCTCGGCAGACTAATCAATATCAATGTCCATGCCGGCATCATAACCCTCGGCAGACCAATCGTACAACCACAAATCTACAGATCACTAGGTGGGGGTACTCCGAACTAGATAGCCTTATTATCCTTAATATGAGATGATAATAGTCAAGGGTACGAGGCACGGAGTTCGGATATAGCTAGTCCATCCTTGTGGTTCCCAACAGTTAATAATGCATACCCTTGTAAACTCCGCTTCTCTATACGCTTAATTAGTATTATCTCAATATACAGTCTGTCTATCAGTATCCACCGTTAAGTTCCCAATATTATCGGTCAGGACTTCAAGTGCCATGTCCTGACATCCCATCCAATACGGACCGTGATCCTGAATCAGAGCCTAAGTGCAATGCCCTGATTTATAGTACCTCTCAAGGCCTACATCCAAGGTTCGGATCTACCAGCCAGCCTTAGTGTCCGTTTCATCAACATAGATACCACATACTCCAAATCCATCGATGATCGCTGCCCCTCTAATCAGGTCCAGGGTCCCACTTCACCTAAGACAGTGATCACGGAGTCCTAGATGCTTATTAAGTATCCTTGGTGCTCCTGTAGGTATTTAGCATCATAAGACATCCATAACCCTTGAATCAGGTTCCATTTTACAACCCAAGACCCTACTTAGATGGCTACACGGGTCAAGGTTAAGCCCGGCCCTTGACTCGCGTATAGCGTATCCCAAATAGTCCAAATGGAAGGTCAACGGGGCCCACACATGATCAAATCATAAAAGGGTACAAATCTGGGAAATGTCAATGTATACACTGAGCTCGGCCAACCTACTCTGAGCTCGGCCAACCAGACACTGAGCTCGGCCAACCAGGCACTGAGCTCGGCCAACTGTTCTGAGCTCGGCCAACTAGGCACTGAGCTCGGCCAAACTGCTCTGAGCTCGGCCAACTAGGCACTGAGCTCGGCTAACCTGCTCTGAGTTCGGCCAACCAGGCACTGAGCTCGGCTAACCTGCTCTGAGCTCGGCCAACTAGGCACTGAGCTCGGCTAACCTGCTCTGAGCTCGGCCAACCAGGCATTGAGCTTGGCCTGCCTGCCTAGTTGAGCTCGGCCAACACCTGAGCTCGGCCAACTTGCCTATCGGAGCTCGGCCTGCCTAGCTGAATACTGTTGCAAGTACCGTAATTCCTGGATTTCTCCATTTTCATTCCAATATTCACCAAACACTTCCAAACATCAAACACATCTCCTATATCATGATCTCATCACAAGGGGGCCATTGATCTTCCAAATGGGGGATTCTCATCCATCAATGGCCAAATACACATAAAAAGAGCTTAGACTAACAATTCTATACATCTTATCATCCAATCAACCATCCAAATACAGAAATCATGCCAAACATCCATAAAAGACAGTAATTACCAATCTAAGCATGTTAATCAATTTAATTAAAGAATCTAAGCATGTCTACTTGCCTTTCGTTGGAGATGCCCAAATCCAAAAGCACTAGCTCAAAGCCCAACAAATCAAACCTAAGGAATAATTAGCAAAGTAAAACTAAATTAAAACATAAATTAAAAGAAAGGGAAGCTCTAAGCTATCTTAACACAACTCCATACCCAAAGCACATAAACCAAACCTAGGGAAAGGGGAGCTTACCAAACAGAGAAGGGAATGGAGTGGTGGCTTGCAAATTAGAGATGGGAAGCTCGCGGGGTCCACGCGGAGATGATGGTGATCATCAGAGGTTATGGGCAGCCTCTAAGATCAATTCCCAGCAAGGTGGGTGAGAAAGATTGGGAAGGAGAGAAAAAGAATTGAAAATGAGATGGGGAGGTTGTGGGGCCCACTTGATCTGTGGCCCACTAAATTGGTGGTGGTGGAGGGTCTTTGGTGGTCCATTGGATACAAGAAGGAGAAGACAGAATAGAAGAAAGAAAGAATGGAGCAAGAAAGAGAGAGAACAGAGAGAGAATTAGAGAGAAAGAGAGAGAAAGAGTGAGATGGCTGGGTGGGTGCACATTCACGTTGACAGTATGGGGAGTGAAGAGAGGGAGAAATAAAGAAAGAGAGAGAGAGAAATGATGGAATGAATGAGATGGGTGAGGAAGGGGAAACACATCACATCGGCAGTGAGTGGAGAGAAAAATAGAAAATGATATGGGTGGGTTAGTCCATGTTGGTAGGGAGAGGTGGCGAGGAAGAGAGAAAATGAATGAAAGAAAGAGAAACAAGAAAGAAAACAGAGAAAGGAAAAGAGAAACAGGGAAGGGAAGAAGAAATGAAAAATGGAGAAAAGAGAGGTCGAGTGGCTGGCGGTGATCGAGGAGATCGCCGACGGCGATGGCGATGGTGCCGTGCTCGAAGTCCGGCGGCAGTGGGCGGCAAGGGTTGGGAGAAGAAGAGATGGATGAGGGAGATGAGGGAATGGAGAAAGGAGGGGCTGCTGTGTGTGGAGTGAATGAGAAGAGAAGAGGGAAATGGTCTTGTGACCTAAAAGAGGGGAATGGGAAAAGGGGAGATGGGTCTCACGTGGGTGAGGGGATGGGGTAAGATGAGATTGAAAAGATGAGTGGTGTTCACATGGGATTAAGGTGGGGTAGGGTTTGACTAAGGTGCCCTCATAATTAATGGGTAATGGGTTAGGCCATGGGTAGTTGGGTCATCCTAAGGTTAAATTCACAATTCTCCAAGGGAAGCCCATCTGTAATTAGGATAACCTATGGTTGACTTGGTCAAATTGGGTCCCACCAGGTATGTCTAGGGACGGGTCCTCACATTCCTCACAGTATGTCCTAGGAAACTGTGCATATGGATGTGTTCTCAGCAGGGACTAGTGAGCAATGAAGAGAAAACAAAGGAGGAAGATTGGGAGAAGATGGATAGAGAGGAAAGACTTCAGAAGTTACAGAAGAGCTTATGCTCTGGTACCATGTCTCAAAAGAAGGAATATTATTGAGAGATTGCAATCTGATTTCCAATCCTAAATGAAGCTGTTATAAGCTCAATCTTTTAAAAAGCCTGTTTTCATTTTCAACTCATCAGCTCCCTCTCCAAACAAAGAAATGGGGAATGGAACCCCATGCATTTAATGACTAGGCGATATTAGAGTGCAACTCGACTTGCTAGTGACCAAGGCTGAGTTGACTCGGTCAAGTCGACTTAGACTCAATTGAATTTTAAAATCACGTCCTATATCCTTTTGGAATTAGAGTCTGGAGATATTGGAATTACTTTTTGGTTTATGGGTCTTAATCCGAATAGACCCACATGGTGGAGCCAAGGGGGTTGAGGGGGGCAATTTCTCAACTCTTTCTTTGCTTTGATTAAAGAGGAGAAATTTTAGGAATCGATATAGGAATTTTAATTTTATGCCCTTTTGCCGCCTCAAAATTCTTCGCTCTTTACAAAGAAGAGTGAATTTGAGAAATAACAAGGGCGTCCTTGTCTTTTGCTTTCTTCTAAAACCTAAGAAGCAACAAACTTTTCATATCCCCTTTCGTACCGCAGAAAGTTTTGCTCCTTATTCTTCTTAATGTATGGGCAAAGCGGACATACCATATCTCAACGGTTCTTTTAAGTATTTTCTTTTGTTGGAAATCCTTTCAAGTAGAGCTTTGTGAGGCTCGAGTGGAGCCCACTTCTGAAAAACGAAAATAGGCCCTTAATGCAGATCCTATAGGGCTGATCTCCTAAGTGGAGTCCAATAGAAATAATCTAAATCTTACAAGAAAAATATCCTATAGGGCTGATCTCCTAAGTGGAGTCCAATAGAAATAATCTAAATCTTACAAGAAAAATGCCCTATTCTCTATTAAAAATTTAACTAATATGATCTGTGCCCAATGTCAAATCGGTTTTTATGAGACATCTGAATTGTTTTAATATTTTATTTGAGTATTCTAAAAGTTATCAATATGAAGGTGGGTCATTTGGGTTAAATTTGATATGTGGACTGTATGCTACATCGGGAGGCCTTTTTTCAATGATTTCGAAGTTTCATCATTGGGCTGTTTTTCCCATCTCCACCACGTAAATAACATTGTGGGGCCTTGAAATCATTAGTAGGCCACAAAATAAGTACCCCCTTTTCTATGAGAATTTCACTCAAATATAATATAGGGCTACTGTCAGATCGATCGCTACAAAATATTTATATTTTTATAAAATTTATGTTCAGTGTTCTAAAATTTACCGTGGAACATTTAAGTCAAATATTATGAAGACTATAAGGGAATGGGCCATTTTTTGAATGGTCTAGATTTTTCATAAGTCCACTAACATTGTTGATTGATCATCCTTGCCACACCCCCAACCAGAAACTGAACCGACAACGTGGGATCTGACCTTATTAATCATATCCTGTTATCTTGGCCCACCTCTGACATGAAAAGAAAAAGAACATCTACGGGATTGATCAGGTACTCGAGCATCCTTTTACAAACACAGATATTTTCTTTGTATAAGCTCCTGGGTAAGACCAATGAATATATAGGGAATTGTTGTGCTTGGATGTAATTACCTACCCTATGGGAGGGATGAGTTCTCATTTTCTGTCGGTATGATGGTCAAAGGTCACTGCAATTATGCTATATATCTTATCTGTTGTATGAGGCTAACTAACCCTATTCGAGATTTCCAACTTCGAAGTGGTACATTGACAATCTAATCATATAATTTGCTCTTCTATTGGTTCCATTGCATCTGCTTGATATATAAGTGACATGATTGCCTGTCACAACGCAATGGTGGCATGTCTACATTACAAGTTCACAACAGGGTTATCTTCTGTTTCCTATGTTTTTTCCCCTTGTATATACTCCATATTGGAGTTTTCATCAAGAACCAAATTTCTAATTATGCCTCCAGTACAATTTTTTGTATTTCAATTTTTTTAGAGTATGGCCGTCATAAGTTGCTGAATTTTAGCAGTATTAACTTGTATTTAGACCAGGTACACCTATGGAAATTGACATATTTTGCTTGGAGCTGCATTCACTATTTTTCTGCAGTTAGAATATTAACATGGCACAATTGGATATGCATTTTTTTTCCGGTTCCAGATACCCAAAAGCAATTGAAATTTTTGAGACAATAGCGCGTCATTCTATGAACAATAATCTTCTCAAGTACAGTGTCCGGGGTATTCTTCTCAATGCTGGTCTCTGCCAACTTTGTCGAGGGGATTTTGTTGCAATAACCAACTCATTGGAGCGATATCAGGTCAGTGTGGGTTTTGTTCATGTTCAAATTGATGATTAGTGCATGGAGACGTGTCAGGACATTCGATAATTTTGCTATTGCTTGCAGGAACTTGATCTAACTTTTTCGGGCACACGTGAATACAAGTTCTTATCTGTAAGTTAAATTTTTTTTTTTATTGGTGTCCTGTTTCTGTAATGGTTTTTTGGTCTCAATAAACTGTTATTGTTACTGATAAAAAAAGAAGAAGTTATGATTAATCTGGAATCCGGTTGTGATTTCTTTTTAAAGTACTTCACATGTTTTTGAAATTGTGAAGCTCTAGTGCAGGAATAATCTTATTGGGAGTGTGGCTGAGTTTGTTAAATCATGTTTACTCTCTCTCACAACAGCATTTAATGCCTTCTTCCGATACATCAGAATAGAGAAACAGAATTCATGTAGTGGGCCCCAACCTAGTTGGGACGAGGCTATGATGATGATGATTTAATGCCTTCTGATGTATTTTGGTTATACAACCCTGAGGAGTAAAGACTTTTAGATAAATTTACTCATTGCATAAAATTCACCCTAAGCATGAGGAGAGGAAGTTCTCTCAATTTATACAAGGCAATAACAACAGTAATTCAAATTCAAACTCAAACTCAATCCTAAAATCTCTAATAAATCTCTCTTTTATCTCTAATAATCAAAACCAACCTAATCCTATCTTGTCCTTTGATAATAATCTCTAACAAGGAGTTCTTGAAAATTGGCCATTGAATTGTTTGAAATCATTTATTAGAACATAAAAGTTGAAATTATGAAAGTTCACCAAGGTAGTAAAAAGAGTTGTTCACAGATGGTTTCTTTAGTGAGGCAGGCTGAAATCTCTCTCTCTCTCTCTCTCTCTCTCTCTCTCTCTCTCTCTCTCTCTCTCTCTCTCTCTCTCTCTCTCTCTCTCTCCCTCCCTCTCTCTCTCTCTCTCTCTCTCTCTCTCTCTCTCTCTCTCTCTCTCTCTCTCTCTCTCTCTCTCTCTCTCTCTCTCTCTCTCTCTCTCTCTCTCATGGATAAATCTCATTATAATTTAGAAACAGAGGGACGGGTAACATGAACTCATTGTATCACAATGAAAGTTGTGCCTTCAGTTTTTCACAGCTCAATCCTAAAATAATTGGGATGTTCCCAATTATTCAGGTCTATTTGCATTATGAAGTTAAATTGATTATGCAAATGTCCAGTCTTTGTGTGGAAACAAAATGTGAATGTTTTCTTCAAGTTGCTATTTGAGGCTAGATCAAATGACCGTTCATTTTTTCAGGATTTGGCAGCTTCAATAGATGAGGAAGATGTTGCAAAGTTCACTGATGTGGTCAAGGAATTTGATAGTATGACTCGGCTGGTATGCTTTCTTTAGACTGGAAATAACTGATAGATATATCATCACATGCAAACACAGATAGACACATACACACGATCTGCTGATGCTGAGCACTGTAGCTCACGCTTGTCACAAGCAACAGCCTCTGGGGTGCCCACTTACATGCATGTCAAGGATGGAAAAGTGATAAAAAAAAAAAAAAACATAAAACCCAATGGAAGGTTTAGTCCAGGTGAATGCATTCAAGTTTAAAATTCATAATCCAGAAACTTAATTTGATTTGAAAATTCAACGACGATGGTTCATTTGTTTTGCTTCAAGTTTTTTCTTATTCAGAGTTTTGAGTTTGACGAGTTCAATGAACTAATTCCGTCTGCCTGAACTATAAACCCCTCATTAGGGCCCAGATCTGCACTTCAAACTGCTCATTTTAACTGTCATTATATTAACTATGGGCCAAAGTTCACTCTAATCAGAGTTGGACCCACCATCAGATTAGTCACTTGTAACATGTGATTGAAATAAAAATCAAAGGAAGTAAATCTCATGTTTTACAAGTGATCAATCTTAAGGTGGGGCCAGCTCCAATTGGAATTGGAAACGCAACTTGTTGATCTATATGTTTGTCATGTGTGCTCATGTGTGCGTTTATTGTTCTTGCATATTATTTTGAGTTCTTTACATGGCATTTTGATGTGCTGTGCGCAGGATACCTGGAAAACTACTCTCTTGTTGAGAGCCAAGAGTGCACTAAAAGCCAAAGAAGTTGAAGAGGATGATCTTACCTAGCTAGTCTGTTCCCAAACTACTCTGCTTTTGGTTATATTGCTAATCTCACTGACTAGCCAGGGTTATTTCTCAGTGTTGCTTTCTTGCATCAGATTTGTTTGGGATATATAGCCAAAACTATTATTTGATTGAGCTGTAATGTATGTATAGAGTTCATAAATTTCTTTTGGAAGTGTTCCGTTTTGAGTCTTTTGGTCCTTGAATGATCTCAAGTTGGCATTCTGTGTACATGGTAATTTCGGCAGAATGCATGACCGAAAGGTGCAGCTATGTGCTTCTTCGGGGGCTTTTTTTTTTAACTTTTACTATGTTCACTGTAGAAATGACTGCTCATATTTGAGATTTTGAGGTATCTTGGTGTATACTATTTGCAGATGATGTAGTATTAGTCGGGGGCGGACCCATGTATTGGCACGTGGGTGCATCCGCCCCACCCAAATCGAAAAAGGCCCCATAGAGGGCTTTGTACCATCTGGCCCATGCACCCGCTGTTCAAAATCATTCGCACCACCTTTCTTACCCTAAACAAGAAGGCTTCTCCTGTTCTCAGGAACTACTACGTCTGCGGCATGGCGCTGCCTCCCTTTCCGACTGGCGGCCCAGTAAGTATTTCCCTATCTGTCTCTCTCATACACACAAAGGCCACAACCAAACCATACTCTTTCCTTTATCCCTAAATTTTTGAACTCCAATGCTTAATTATAACCCTAACCATAATCCCCTATTCCCTTTTCCTAAATCTTAATACCTAAACTACAATCGCTAAATGCAAACCCTAATCAGTTATCTCTTTCCCCAATCCACAATCCCTAAATCTTGAAACTCAATCCCCAATCCCTAAATCTCTAACTGATGCTCGATTAAAAGCTATGATTTCTACATATTTTGATGGGTAGTAGTGTTTTTTTTTAATCCAATCTAAATAGGAATCCTATATAATGAGCCAAACAGAGTTGCCATTTGTTTATTGATTGTGTTGCAAGTGTCATTCCAAGACTTAGATTGGGTAAGGAATAATGTTCTCATGCCCTGAAACTAAAGTGGGTTGAGACTGTTGGCTTATGCCGTTGTTCATCCATTTGGACTCTGAGTATCTAAGCAATACAAACCTCAATGGCTTTGTTGGATCAGTTGAAAACTTTATTAGTGAAAGAAGAAATTATTTAGATCGTCAGCTCCATTTCATCAATATAATTTTCAATATCTGGAAAATGAAATTATACTTGGCAATTGCTAGAGACCGTGGCTTCTCTGTTTAAACATGTAATACAATATTTGGTTTGTATCTTGACTGCTACCTTTTTTTATTTAACTTCTATTTTATTAGTGATGCCACTTTGATGTTAAAACTCCATTTGTGACTTGAATCTCCTTTTATGAATTTCTCAATCTAAGAACAACTTTTTTAGCATTCTTGTCTGTGGCATTGTATGCGTGTAACAGAAGGCCTGTCTCTTATAGTTTGGCATCTTCCATTCTTTAGTAAATGTTTAGAATTATAATCTTTTTTTACTTTCAATGGAGGATTTATGTTGAAAATGTATGCAATTGTTGTAAAAATCTTCCCCACCTACACATTCACCATGAGCGTCATAAAAAATGTTATACATCAATTTTTCTGTGAAAAGGAAAAACCAGAAATGAGGAAAAGGTGTGGAGTACTAAATTTTGGTGAGAAAATGTAAGTGAGTTGATGCAATTAAATCGTTTGCATCTATCTAAATTTTGTAATACATTTGCACTTTTGCCATTGGTAATATAAAGAAAGTATAACAAAATACTGTTTGGTTTTCTTATATGACTTTCTTTTGTCTGCCCCACAAAAAAAAAATCATGGGTCTGCCACTGGTGTTAGTGGATGAATGAAGAGATAGTGTAAAGGCGAGACTAGAGCCAAGGGAGAAGACTCTCTGAGTCTAAGTCATACGAAGACAAAAATATATGAATTTTAACTTTAGTGTGAATGTAGATAAAGACGAAAATCCCGTATATATTAAAGATTAAAACATTCCACAAAGAGGAGAAATGTTCTCCTATGAGCTATAAAATAAGCAGTCCAGCTCTGTGGGACCTGCTTGGGCCCACTTTTGATTTGTGCATAGTCATCCCACAATGACCTAGCGCTAGGCACAATTTCACTCTCAACAAGCTCTTATCTGCTGTTGGATTGGATCTCAAATAAATCTATGGTTAAAAGGTTACTGAATATTAAGGCTATTAAACTCGTAAGATTGCCCCAAATTGTGATGATTAAAAAAGTTGCTACACGAGAGATATCTTGGTCGGGCCCATTTAGCCGCACTAAATATAGAGAAGCGTCCAAAAGCAGGTGATTGCTACCATCCAACTGATTTGGATAGGACCGTGGATCTCCAGCCCAATCGGACATTTAGCACGAGTCCACGTCATTGTCCCTTACCACCTGGTGAGGGATGGATGCTAGGAATACTCCCCTGTTTCTCTCTCTCTTCCTCTCTGGCATGCATAGCAGGGATCTATTCTATCCTCATCTTCATTCCTCATGCAATTTTCATTCTGTAATGTTTTTAATGGATGCCCCCCTTTTTCTGTGCTAAACGCTACATTGCTTGGTAATGTTTCTGAGCATAAGAGTCAAAGCACTGCAACCATGGGCTGTCTTCCACTTTTTTTTTCAAAATCATATGGATTGTGTTTTATCTATTTCAGCAAGTGGTGTCTTCTCTGATTATTAATTTCAATAAAAAAAACGTTCTCTGATAAAATTATAGTGCAAAAGTATTTTATTGTTTGTCGATTTTTAGTTTGTTATGGCAGAATGTGAAAGACATTTGCTCATCATGTGGTTGTTCAAAGTGTACATGCCAATGAGGCAAATATGTGTTGTATCTAATGGGCCTCACTTGATGAACGGCCTCAAATGCAGTGAACAAATTGGTAGGTTTGCCACATTGGTTATTAGTCTCAGAGATATTAGAGTGCAACACATCTATTATATTTGATTATTAGTCTCCTCATTGGTTATTAGTCTCAAATTTGTGCTGGCCTCACCTATGATTTTTTTTTTTACAAAACAAAATATAGGTGGAACCAACTACCTCTTCAGAAATTAAATCATTTTTTTCCAACAGTTGATGATGAGAAATGCCCAAACGTTAGGATTAAATCTTTTAAGGAAAAGGCACAAAGGAAAGAACAATTATACCGCGGGTGTAGCAGGAGAGGCGTGTTACATGATCGGCGCAATTGTTCTCTTCTATTGAAGAGGTAGCACATAGAAGTCTACTTTTTTCTGCACAACCCAAGTCCATAGAACATAAGAGAATATAAACTCTGACTCATACGATGGTGAGTCTTTGGACATATCCACTTCTGATGAGGAACGCTGATCCGTCCTACAACCCTCTCATGGGGAGATGATGAGAGCCTAAAATGTATCTCAATAAGGACGCTGTTATACCATCGAATGAGATTAATTAGTTTAATTATGTTATTTTCATGTTTACAGGTGTTTTAGGTGAAGAGAAGGGCTTCAGAGTTAAAATTGGAGAAAAATGCAATGAACCAAAGACACCCATCGCAACCCTAAGATAGAGATTTAGTTATACATGGCGAGAGGTTGACGAAAAATTTGACGAAATCCCCATTGACGGTCTTCCAAAGCTCCCAAACCAGCCTCCAAAACTTCTCTCAAGATGTGAATTCTCCAAAAACGAGTTTGGGGCTTTTATTTATAGGTTTTTGGATAAAAAAAACCCTTCAAAACGCGGAGGGAGGCGGTCCTCACCCGGTCCGGGCGTCCGGTGATCTGGGTGTCTTCGGTTCATTGCATTTTTCTCCTATTTTAACTCTGAAGCCCTTCTCTTCACCTAAAACACCTGTAAACATGAAAATTACATAATTAAACTAATTAATTTCATTCGATGGTATAACAATATCCTTATTGAGGGGCCTAAAATGTATATTTTAGGCTCTCATAAGGAGACCCTCTCAACACCCTACTTGGCTAAAGCATCCACAATCGTGTTTGCCAATCTAAATTGGTTTCAAAAGACAATGTTAATAATGGTAGATAAAGCCCATATTTCATTAAAGATAAACCAGAACTTCCAAGGATTAGCCTTTCAATTATAAACCCAATCGACCAATCGCTCTCCACAATAAAAATACCATGATACAAGTTGCATTATCAAAAAAATGTGTTGCATTGTTCTAATTGGCATAATTTCTTTTCCTTTCTTTCTTTTTTTTTTTTAAAGTGTTCTTGGTATAATTATGATCCAAAAATACACACCACCCATGATGAAGAAGATGGACAAGAGTGCCAAAATCACAGAGCAAGACAACAAATAAAGGATTCTGTGCTAGCAAGACTTAAAATGTGCAAATCTGATATTACATGGGAGTCCTTGAAATGTAGATTACGATATTGCTTTTGATGGAAAAATAAAAAGATAGTAAGACTGCAACAATTATGTGGTTTAATGAGGTGATGTACAGAGCATGGAGCACATCATTCTAGTTGCATCTAGTTGTGCTGTGTCTATAAGTTGATTTCCACTGGTTTGGAATCACCAAAGTCGGGATTTTTCACCAGCAAGTTTTCAGTCTCTTCTATATTGCTGATTACCCAGGGATGTTCTTGAAACCCTCTTAGCCCTCGGAGCTCCACTACCACTTCCTTCATTGTAGGCCTTTCCTCTCCTTTAAGTCTTATGCAATGCTTCACAAGCCGAGCAATTGCAGTGAGTTGTTCTTCTCGACTTTCTTTTAGAATTCGGCTGTCTACCACTTGGAGGAGGCGATTCTCTTTCATTGCCAAAAGAAAGTACATAGCTAGATTTCTTTCTTCCTCGGTCCTATTGAAACATACAGGCTTCTGTCCAGTTAAGAGCTCTGCCAGAACCACTCCAAAGCTATATACATCGCTCTTAGAAGTCAGTTGACCTGTTTGGAAGTACTCTGGATCCAAGTATCCAAATGTCCCTTGAACCAATGTTGCTATTTGAGTTTGGTCAATAGGGACCAATCTTGAAGCTCCGAAGTCGGACACTTTGGCATTGAAATTATTGTCTAGGAGTATGTTAGCAGACTTGATATCCCTGTGAAATATTGGCATTGAAGCAGCAGAGTGTAAATAGGAAAGTGCATCTGCTATTTCTTCAGCAATCCTTAAACGATCTCTTAATGACATCAACGGCACATCGACCGCATCATGGATGTGCTGGGAAAGGGTCCCATTAGATACAAATTCATATACTAGCAAGGGGACTTCTGCCTCTAAGCAACATCCCAAGAGCTTCACCACATTCCTATGGTTGATTTGGGACAAAATGTCTACCTCATTTATAAATTGCTCAATTTGACTAGTATCTACAACTTTGGATTTTTTAATGGCAACTATCCTATTATCCGGTAGAACTCCTTTGTAAACTATACCATACCCTCCTTGACCGAGTACTTTGTTCACATTATAGTTATCAGTTGCCCTTTTCAACTCTTCTGCAGTAAAGATCTTGAATGCCTCGGCTCTATGAGAAGATATCTTTTGCTGTAACAACATACCTCCATTCTGTTGGAAGAAATTTTCTTTAAGTTTGTTGATCTTTCTCTTTCTCCATAGCCAATATGTCCAAGTACTTCCTATGAGTAAAAATAGGAAGCTGAAGCCAGTCCCTGCATTTATTTTTGCTGAAGTTAAATGCATTAATTTTCAAAATAGATATAACAATATATGTATTCAACAGATAGATCATCATTTGGAAAGTCCACCATGCATAAGATATAGTCAAAAAATTAATCCAATCATATGTTACAAGTAAAGGGATTAATAGGACTGTGGAGTGTGGATCATCTGATTGCCCACAGCTTCATTATAAACCCTCGCTTCCTCTATTGGAATACAAATCTCTCTCTTACCTGAGTGTCATCGTGCAATTTCACTGTGATTTTTTGACAATCATGATAAATGGAAATTTGTTATCATTTTGCTTTTTGCAACTTAGATTGTGGTATTACCTAAAACGACCTTCAGTATTGGAAATCCTTTGTCATCCTTGGTGCAGCCTTCTCCGTCTTTTTTACCATCACCATGGGTGCCTTTTGGGCAAGTGCAATAGTAACCCCCTTCTGTGTTTTTGCATGTTGCTATAGCTTCACATAGATTGCTGTCTTTCTCTTTACATTCATCAATATCTGCATACCCAACATATACAGGAACATGTTATGGCACAGCCCAACCATAATGCAAATTAAAGAGAAAGTTAATGAAACTAGTTTATACCAAAAGATTTGCTATAAGAAGCTTAGTACTGTAAAACACTCATGATATGAGGTTGGTAACAACAACTCCTTACATGAAATTCGGCTTCAAAGTGGAGTCCTCGATCCCAATGATATGAAGTAATTTTCATTAGAGGTTGCTAAATGTCTAATCAAAGATAGAGTGGTTCATCATTATCATAGTTGAGAAATTTGGAGCCTGCTTAAAGCATTGTAGTCTAAAGTTCTATGAACAAAAGATCTTATCTACGTGACTAATCAAAAGAAACATCATGAGTCTCAACCACCCACACCCCATATAAAAGTAAATAAAACAGAAGTCTACCTTGGCATCCTTTGTTGACATAAGGGTTCCCTTCGTAACCCTTGGAACAATTGCACCGGTACCCATGACCATTATTTGAATTATAGCAGTAGCTATGCTCACTGCGACAAGCATATTCAACAGTCTTGTTTGTTTTAGCCTCTTCGCATGTCTGTCTCTCTGCCACCCAGTCGACCACCACTTGCATGTCTTTGCTTCTCTCATAGAAATTAGTCCCTCGAAGATCTGATGTGGAGAAAGTGAATTGCTCTTGGTCCACAAGGAATGTGAATGTGCAATTACCGTTCTCCTGGGAATCCCAGCCCCGGGTGAAGCCCTCGATAGTCTTGAGGCCGTCAGGGATGGAGAATTGGCAGCAGCCCGAGCCAAAGCAAGCCCCTTCGGCAATACCAGCTCTGGCTCTATCTCTGCAATAGGAAAGGCATGATGTCATCCAATAACGTCCGTCCTCCTTCGATCCCTCCAAAATACCGAAGAAGTCGCAACCAATGGCCGTGAACTTGTTGCGGGTGTTTGATAATGTATATGGGCCGTCACCCAAGCTGATATAAGGCACGCTAGGCACGGTAGAGGGGATGGATTTATTGCCCGGACATCTTGCACCTATGGAAGATCTAATGCTCATGTGTCCTAGCACTGATATGTACATCACCTCCACCTTGCTGCTCCCTGTAAGTAAAATGGTTTTGTAAGGTGTGGTGGAATTGCCCGTGCAATTTAGCAAAAACTTTTCATTTCTGAAACATTTGGGATCATCGGAATCAAAACATCTCCACATTTATCTTGGCATCTTTCTGCAGTTTCTAAACCTTGTGCATCTGTTAGAAACCAAAATACTAGAAGCAATAAAAGCAAAGCCATCTCTTTCTTTCTCTCACAGCAAACGTGGAAGATGAAATGCATCTCTCTCTATATGTATCTATATAACATTTGCTTCCCTTCTTCCTTTATATAAATATATTGAAAAAGCACTAGAGGAGGAGATCCGTTCAGATACAACTTATTTGAGTTAATAAGAGTAGTGGAATGAAGCAGTCAAAAGAAGACCTACCAGCCTGGTGTCCTTTGAAAAGTCCATGGAAAATTCGCTTTGTGAAAAGGATTTATATAGTTTTCAGATGAATATATTTATAAGAAATCCATATTTACATGCATATATAATAATGGGGAGCGGACTAACTGTAGGTGTCTTTGACTGAGATATGACTTTGAACTTTCTTTCGTTCGCGTTCGAATGGGAACCACGTATTCATACATGGAGTAATGGAGTTCGCTTCTTTGGAGGTCATGTCATTCCTTGATAAACTTGAGAGAATATTAGGAGAAAACTGTGTCTCTTCCTTTGCATGAAAGTGGGGCGTTACAAATGGTATCAGAGCCGACTCTCGACTAGTTCTAGTGTGGGTCCCCTGCCGTGCTCTGGTGCAAGTGGGCGGACTTCCATGTGGGCGGGCCAAGAGGGCTGGCAGGCTACTGCACAGGGACGTGCAGCCTTAAGGGGGGTGGAATGTGACGCCCCGGAGTCCCACATCGACTATAGAGAGGAAAGTGATTGGGATTATATATAGAGCTTACACCCTTACTTAGCATGAGGCCTTTTGATGGGTTCAGGCCAATGCCATACCAAAGCTGAGTCTGCAACTGTTGAATTATTTGCTTGAATACTACGAAGAGGACGAAAAAGATAGACCCCATTACACTGCTCCCCCGCTCCAATCAGGTTCCTCAAACTCCGGTCCTGAATAGTACATAGCTTGTCAGTGAAAGAAAAAATAAATTTCTGTTTTTCTAAAAATTGAGACACAGACAGCAAATTACAATTTAGAGCAGGAACATATAACACATTTTCCAGAATTAAGTGTTCACTTAATTTAATACGACCTTCTTTAGTTGCAGTAGTATGTTTACCATTAGGAAGACCAACAGGTTCCGAAGAAATATCGTGTACATCAAAAAATAAATCAATGTTACCGGACATATGGTTTGATGCACCTGTATCAATAATCCATTGCTCTAGATTTCTCTTACCATGCAACTTTGGAGTCGAAGTCGAGACCTTAGAAGAAGTTAAAGCAGCCACCAATTGCTAGATTTGAGCATCAGATATGGTAGGTACACTTGCACGATCTACCTCACTAGCACCATTCAACGAAGCCTGACGAGTGCTGTCCACAGCAGCAGCAAAACCACCTCTCCCACGGCCTCCTCCACGGCCATTATTTCCCCGGCCTCCTCGGCCACTCGACCTACCACCACCACGACTACCACGACCACCATTACCAGCCCACTCGGGCCACCCAATCAACTCAAAACACTTGTCTTTCTCATGACCTTTTCGGCCACAATGAGAGCACACACGAACATCAACACCACCCTGCACCCTACTTTGCGCCACACCATCAACCGCAAACCCTACCACATCATTACGAGAATCTTGAGCATCAGTCACAGATTGATGTCTCTCTGCAGAGAGCACCTTACCATGTGCATAGGAGAGCGAAGGCAAAGGATCAAGCATCAACAAACCAGAAGCAACGTCACGATATTTTTTTGAATCAAGACCCATTAGAAACTGATGCAATTTTTCATTTTCTAATAGGATATTGTACTCACCAGCAGCGGAACACGTGCAAGAAGGTAACTTTATTGCACTAGCCAATTCCTCCCACAAAGTACGCAATTCACCATAATACTCAGCAATAGATCTACCACGTTGTTTGCAATCAGCAATCATATTTTTGAGTTCATGAATACGAGGACCATTACGAAGAGAGTATCAATCACGTAGATCATCCCACAATACTTTAACTTGATCAGGAAAAGGAACAGTTTTTTTAATTGAAACATCAAGAGTGTTAAAAATCCAAGCCACAAGCATAGAATTAACTATTCCCCATTGATCATAATCCGGAGATTTAGCATCCGGTGCAGGAATAGTCCCATCAACAAATCCTAATTTATTTTTAGCACGCAAATTATGGCGAAGGGAACGTACCCATTCATCATAATTATTCCCTTTCAATAAAATAGGACTAATCACAGACCCCGTACCTTCCGATGGATGAAGATAATAAGGAGTAAAAGGGTCATATCGAGAGGAAGGCGATGGAGTTTTATCATCACCAGTCATGATAGCTGCACACAACGACAAGCACCAACAAATTCCAAGAACACGTCTTGGATGACAGGAGTACACACCTTCACAGGATCGAAAAAAAATTAGCCTGCTCTGCTACCATGATAAACTTGAGAGAATATTAGGAGAAAACTGTGTCTCTTCCTTTGCATGACTTCTGTAATAAATAGTACATTACATTCTAAGTTTACAATCGACAGTATCAATTAAGAATGATGAGATCCTAAATCTATGAACTAAATATAGACGACAGTATCAATTAAGAATGATGAGATCCTAAATCTATGAACTAAATATAGAATATACACTTGGTCAAAGATGTACATGAATCATAGAAAATCTACAACTAATCTAATAGGATATTTACACCACTATTATTCCTTGACTAACAACACATCACTTTGGAGTTTGAACTATTCTTCATACGCGTTCATACGTGGAACAAGAAAGTTCCCCTGGTCCGTGTTGAAACTTGGAATTATATGCTCGGATGGTAACATCGAAGTGATCAGAGAAGGAATATAAAAAAAAAATCACACTGTTCACCTATATCAACAGTTCCAACACTACAAGAAATGGAGGTATTTTACAACGGTCGAAAACCATTGTAAAATATAGTAAAACCCTTGCAAAAACAATTCGCAACGGTTCGTGAAACCATTGCAATTGCCACCGTTGCAGAATCGTATTTGCAACGGTTTATTTTCTTTTTGTAATGCCTGCTAAAATTGTTACAAACTAGGAAATTTGCAATGGTTTTTTATCCTTTTCGCAACAGTTTTATGACCGTTGCAAGTAAATATAATTTGCAACGTTTCATCACCACTGTCTATTGTGACAATTTGCAACGGTTATAAGTATTGCAAAATTGTCCTCCGCAACGGTTTTTAAACCATTGCGTGCAAAAGATGCAACGGTTGCCTAACCGTTGCTTAACCGTTGCATACAAAAGATGCCACGGTTCTTAAACCGGCCAACACATCAAAAAAAAAAAAAAAAAAAAACACCTATTTTACATAAATAAGAGTTTTCTTAAGGCCAAGCACTCCGATAATTTTATCAGATGCAGGTGGAAGGGAGAGTTTGCAAGCGCTCCTGGGGATGAGTTTTCGGCCATCTAAAATTGAGTGTTATTTGGGTTCATGGGCAAACGCTCTTCGACTTGTTAGTATGAGATACGCTGAATTAAAAAATGAAAAAAATGAAGAGTTTTCTAAATATAATACAAATTTTTTGAATGTATACAAATGGGACCTCTGCTTATGATCTAACTGCTACTCTGATAGGCTCAACTGTTGAGGGACCATGAAGATAAAAGCTCTAGAGGGACCATGAAGATAAAAGCTCTATCATATTTATTTTGATCGGTGCTCTATCGGATTGTAAGATCTCAGCCATCCAACATTTGGCCATCTGTTTAGGAAGCCATTTTGGGGGGAATTCATTTTTTTTTTCTGAGAAAGAGGAATATATATATATATATATATAGATAGATAGATAAAAGGGAGACATAAATTAATCACACAACAACAAAACAACCCAAAAGAACCCATAAACAGACAGTCAGACAACACACAGAACAAACATAACACCACCCAGACCATCCAACAACTACCACTAAAGACTACCCACAGATGCCTGCATTAAACCTATGCAACAACCATTACAAAAGGTTCCATTCAGAAGGTCCTTTGGAAGTGGACCCTATATCATTCACCGAAAAGCTGCCCATTCTGTTGACACATTCAAAAGCAAAAAGTCTACCTGGACATATATTTTTTGCATTAATCTTGGACAAACCCGGTATCGAGTTTGTCCAAGATTCATGTCAAAAAATATGTTTAGGTAGCATTACTCATTCAAAAGACAGTAGCGAAGAAGAAGCTTCAGCACATTATTCAGAGAACTTGAATGGGTGTGCAAATCTAGGTGGGCCCACAAGTGTGTGGCGAAAGAAGCTGCACAATTTTAAATCTGGACCATATATTGGCTCACACTTTATTCCATGCCGACAGCTAAAACAAGACCTTGACTTGATTATTGTGGGATGTGGGTAGCTGCTACTTTGCAAGAAGCAGGTTCTCCTTATCTAGGTGGGCCCACAAGTGTGCGGAGAAAGGAGCTGCTCAAGTTCAAATCCGGACCATATATTGGCTCACACTTTATTCCATGCCGACAGCTAAAATAAGACCTTGGCTTGAATATTGTGGGATGTCGGTCGTTGTTTCTTAGGGTCCGTTTGGGAAAGGGGTAAAATGAGGTAGGAAAAAAATGAAGGGAAAATAAAAATTAAGGGTGTTTGGGAAAGGGGTGAGGGAAAGTGGTGGGAAAATGAGTGAGGGGCCCACTCCAGAATTTTTTCCTAAAAAATGGGAGGAAAATGAGGGATAAAAAGGGGAAATGTTTGAAATTACTAAATTGCCCTTTTGTCTAATGGAAACTTTTGCAAAAATAAGGATAAAATGGTCTTTGTTCTTCTACCTCACAAACAAATAAAATCCTACCTTTTCACTTTTCTTCCCCCTACTTTTAACTTCCCAAACAAGAGGAGGTAAAATTTATTTTCCCTCTCCCCCCCTCCCCTTCATTTTTCTTCCCCCTCAAATTTTTCCTCCCCTCCCCACCCCTCCCCCCTTCCCAAACACATCATAACTTTCCAAAAAGCAGGTTCTCCTTATCCAGGTGGGCCCACAGGTGTGTAGAGAAAGAAGTTGCACAACTTCTTATCTTTTACAAGGGCAGTAAACTATTAAAAAAGTTTGTATCCCCATCACGGCGCCCATATAGCGATAATGGGGACCGTTTAAGGTGAGTCTTATCTCCTCTACGCTATATTCTAAAATCTCCATTCAGTGGGTCCCACTTCCAATTAAACACATGATAAAACCGTGATTAATGCTACACCAGTACCTTGTTATGTTTTCAATCATGTTCTCAATCAGATGGTTGTCCCTAATCATATTTCATTAAAATTTTAGTACATATGAGATTCATCTTGAACGGTCTGAATTATCTCTATGTGGGGCCTTGCTTGTGTTCTATGGTTTCGGTGTGATAGCTGCAAGGTGTGTGGGGGTTCCAGACTCCTACTCTAATTGTCCAACATAGCTAGTATAATCTGTTTTTTTTTTTTTTTGGCACAAAGAATACACTTTATTATGTAAATTTATATTCTACATCTATTATATATAGGGCCAGGCTCTCATAAGCTGCAGCTTAGGGGTATAGTAGTGTAAAAATGGGTCACATATGCGCTCACACATGTGCCGTTTACACACTGCAATGTAGGATACCCTCAGCTGCAGCTTAGGAGAACCTGCCCCCTTATATATACATATATATATATATATATATCATATACAATATTTCGGATTAACTACCTGAACACTCCTACTCAATTTGACCATTCCTATCCTCTTATATCTCACTTGGGTAGAAATCTGGTTCGGTTTATGTTGTGTCAGTGTATCGGTGCATGTTTAGGCCTTATTCTGGTTGGGATTGAGTTTGGGGTTTATACATGTATGCAGTCTGATTGGGTATCATTTATTTGAGGGGCAATTTTCTTCTGTGAACATTTCGTCACACAGGACCAGTGAAACTCAGTGTGGAGGTCCTGCCTTTAATTTGGTGATTTTTAGAGAGTGAGTGTGTAGGAGAATATTTTTCCTCATTCGAATATGTTTGAGTACGTGTGTGCATGCACCCCATAAACCCTTAGATTATCTTCAGGTGCAGCTTAAGTTGGCTGAATAGCTGACTCGTCTGAGTTGCACCCCCTAAAACCTTGATATGATCTGGTTGGCGTTAGTTTTTAATATATGGTTTCATCCAAAGATTTTAATAACTAATATTCTGTTGGAAATATATGGAGTTTGAGATATGGTTTTAAGAAATACGCATTTACATGATTGCAACTAACCGCGTCTGTTACTGGCATATGACTTTGAACTTCCTGCAAATGCAATCAATTTGCACTGTCCGAAGAGTGTTTGACTGATCAATACAAGACTGGGAAAAATGATCCATTATACATGTGGACTGTGGAATTTTCCTTCTCGCACGTGAGGGATCCGAATCCCCTAAGAGAACTATTTGCACGAATCGGGATAGCCATGCATGGGGGCAGGGAAAGATAAAAGCAAGTTATCAATATAAACAGGACGAAATATGGGATCTGTTCCGGTGTTGAGACTTTGACGTGGAGTTGCTAGACCGAACGACTAACCACGTATTTTTTGGCCTTTTCCTTTTTCTTTTCACACAGGGCGAACTCCGAATTGTAAACCTCCCACTGTAGTGCTCCGAGAGTGCTATCAAATCGGTGCTCCACCAGCACCAGGAGTTGGTTCTTGACACTTTTGTCGAGCCCCTGCCACTGACCGTCTATTGAAGTCATCGCAGTCTCAGTACATAAAAGAGGTTGAGCTGGTGGCATTATGTAGGCTAAGATATTATTAGAAGAGGTAAGCTCCCTTAAACTCAAGCTTAGGATAAGGTAAGCTCAAGTGTGTGCTGGGGCCACATGGAGATGGGGGTTGGGGGAGGGGTTCAAGAACTCCCTAGGATCTTTCTCCCTGCAAAAAATCAACCCCAACCGTAATTTCTATCATCTCCATATGGGCCTAAGAGTTTAATGGTAAAAAATCCATTCGGATTGATATATAGTCAATCCAACGGTCCAGTAAATTTGGATCTTACCGACGAAAGTTGGTGGACATTTGCAATTTAAGAGGGTCATGTGTTTGGTCCATTTGGATGGACCAAAGGTGGGCCCCACAAGCACGAGCTTACGAAATTTTCTCCCTAAGCTCAAGCTTAGGGGAGCCTTGGCCTTATTAGAAATATTCTTTTCTTAGCTTGATGATGATTATGCTTGTTATTTAGGTTGTGTTTTCTATTTAGGGTAGGAATCTTGCTTAACAAATTTGCTTAGGGTTTTTCTATTTATATTGGTAAATGTTATGCAGTTTGGTAGAACGCAATAAACTCAGTTTTAATTGTGTTATCGATTTTCCTCTTCTTTCTCCCTCATTAAGTGATATCAGAGCGGGTTACAGATTCCGAGAAGATCAGGTGAGTTGAGTGATACGATCGTAACTAATTTCTCACATTCAGTAGATTTTGAAGAACGTACACGTATAGATCCAAGGATGGATTGTGTGTAGATCAGTAGAGACGTCGAGGCGCGATCAATTTGTGATCTGATCGATGGAAAATGTGGGTTAACTTTATGGAATAGGGGAGAGTAAAGGATAGTAGTTCGAATTATGGGAATTCCGGATTGTTGATAGCTTGGATCTATTTCGGAGACAAAAGATCAGGTAGGGATGTCAAATGGGCCGGGCCGGTCGACAACGACCCATGGCACGACACGGCCTGGTCAACGGCACGGCCCATGCCATGGGCCGTACTGGGCCGAGGGAGTTGGCACGGCCAGCTCGTTTTGGCACGGCCCGCTATGGGTCAACCTGTCCATAACAGTCGGACCGCCAGGCACGGCTCGCCTAACCCGCCTTGGGCCCTATTTTCTAGCCTGATAATTAAGTGGACTATGGGCCTTTAAATATTTAAGGCTGAATATTACGCCCAATACTAGATAGTTGGGCTTAGACAACCTTCAACGTGGCCCATCCTTTCTCATTAGCACATCTATTAATAAATGATTAATATAGATGATCGAGATTTTCATGTAGGAGACTGATGGAAAATTTTCTCCTGTCACGTACTCCTATTATCATATTCTTCATATCCGGTCAAGTTCATGCATGCCACGAAAGGGTAGAGGAGATGGAAAGGTCTTGTTGTAAATAAGGATTAGGCAAATGATTAGCTCGTTTAGATTATCCTAATACTTGATTTAATATCCTTAAAATTTAATCATCTTTTAATAAAATATTTCTTAAGATGCAATCAAACTTTGAGTAATGGTAAGATGAGTTTCGAGTTGATCGTAGTGTCAATTCACATGTAGGGGAGGAAATAGTTGGATAGACTATCTACAAATGTAACTATTCATGTAGGGGGACATGTTTGTTTCATGTAATTGAATTTCAAGGCATTATAAGACTTTGTATTTTTATTAGTACTTAAAAATGAACTATCAATAATAAATATTCAATGAGATATATACATAAAATGAACGATCAATAATATAAATCATTAAAAAAAAAGATTTCTATAGTTTTCAGATGAATATATTTATAAGAAACCCATATTTACATGTAACTCGTCTTTGACTGAGATATATACATATGACTATGAACTTTCCTGCGTTCGAGTTCGATGAACGCTTATATAACTAATCAAGAGAAGAATGGGAACCGCGTATTCATACTTGGGAGTTGGGAGCCATGGAGTTTCCTTCTTGGAAGTCATGTCATGCCTAATTTCTTTGACTAACACATGACTTTGGAGTTTGAACTTTTCTTCATACGCGGAACACTGAAGTTCCGCTGCTGAATGTTGAAACTTTGCACTTTATTTATTTATTTATTTTTTTTTTTAAGAAGGGTTCAAATTTGGACTTATTCTTGGATAGTAACATCGAAGTGATCAAAGAAGGAATAAAAAAAGCATCACTTTGTTCATCGATATGAACAAATTAAAAAACCAACTATTTTACAGAACATATTATGAACTTATAAGAGTTTTCTAAAGATGATATATATTTTTTTTTAATGTATACAAATGGGGCCTCTTCTTATTATATTATCGAGGAATTTACCTGAAAAAGGACATTAGATGGTCACTAGACGAAAAAAGGGACACTAGTTTATATGCTATGAAACCGGTATTCCCGCCAAAAAATATATATTTTTTGTTTATTTTCTACAAGCGACGACGTCGTCACAGATTAACACAGTAATTTTCGCATTAGCTTCTCATTAGCTTCTGTGAAGCAACGACGTCGTCAGATATTAAAGCACACTTTCTTCCACTAGCTTCTGTGAAGCAACGACGTCGTCAGATATTAAAGCATACTTTCTTCCACTAGCTTCTATGAAGCAACGACGTCGTCAGATATTAGAGCAGACTTCCTTCCAAATTTTATCTTCTGTGTGGCAATGACGTCGTCACTGACCATTGCAATCGAAAAAAATGATGTGTATTAGTTTTATGTGCGAGCGCAATACAAGATATGGACATACAAACTTCGTTTCTTGCCATAAAAAATCACATAACTTGGCATTCAAAAATTCATATTAAAACATTCAATAATCCACCATAAAGTAACATTCAATAATCCATAACAAGCGAACGGTCTCTCCCAATAATGTTATGGATTTTTGTATATTCAATAATCCATAACATTCTAATAATCTCTCATCTTGTGTGGACTTGTGTTCGTTTGTGGAAGGATGAAAGATTCATTGTAGGTTGATTAAGGTTGGATTTGACTTGAATGTTTATGTTGGCAATTTGCTCATCTCTATGTATGCCAAGACTGTGTGTATTGACTTTGCAGAGAAAGTGTTTGATGAAATGCCAATGAGGGATTCTGTTTCTTGGAATTCGATGATTGGTGGGTATGCTTTAGATGAGGATGGGTGGAAGTCGTTGTGCTTCCAAGAAATGATGGAGTACTGTGGTATCGAAGCTGATCGGTTCAGTGTAATCAGTGCACTTACTGCTTGTTCTTTGATGAAATCAGTGAAACATGGGATGGGGATGGGTGGAAGTCAACTCACGTTGACAGTGAGTGGAGAGAAAAAGAGAAAATGAAATGTGAGGGGGGGGGGGTTAGTCCATATTAGCAGTGGATAAAGTGAGAGAGAGGAAGAAAGTGAAAGAGAGAAACAAAGAAAGAAAGAGAAACAGAGAATGCGAAGGGTGGGAAGGAGGGGTACATCAAGTTCGCAGGGAGGTGAGTGAGGAAGGAAGGGGGGGTACATCACGTTGGCAGGGAGGTGAGTGAGGAAGAGAGGAAAGAAAGAAAACAAAGAAAGAAAGGAAAGAGAGAAAGAAAGAGAGAAACAGTGAAGGGAAAATGGGGAAAAACAAAAAGATGGGTTGGGGGGTTTCGTCGGAGATGATGGTGGCCGGCGGTGATGGTGCTAGTAGTGGTCGTGGACGGCGACAGGGAGCTCCGGGAGCATGGCTGGGTGAGAGAGAGATAAGTGAGAGAAATGAGAGATGATAGAAGAGAGGAGCTCAGTCATGGTGATGGCAGCGGCGTCGTCCGACGGCGGCGAGGCAGCGAGGAGAGGGAGTGGAGAACGAGAGAGAGAGAGTGATGAGAGGAAGAAAGAGAATGAGAGGGATGGGGGCTGCTGTGTTGTGGAGAGAGGGAAAGGAGAGTGGTCTAAAAGAGGGAATGGAGGAAAACGATGGGAGGAAGATGGGGAAAATGTGGAAAATCATGTTTCAAGAGCGACGACTCGTCACAAGTTTCAATCATTATTAAAAAAAAACGAAAGTGGTTAACCACTTCCGTGCCATATTTACTAGTGGCCATATTTTGGTTGTAGGCCATCTTGGGGCCTTGTTTAGGTAAAATTCTCTATATTATTTAACTGCTACTATGATAGGCTCAACCGTAAACTATGAAGATAAAAGCTCTGCGTAGGCTCAACAGGAAAGGAGGACTGTATATTATTATTAATCACACGACAACAGAAGTGAACAACCCAAAAGAGTTTTTAATCACACGATAACAGAACAACCAAAAACTAAAAGAGCCCCAAACAGACAGGCCTGCAACACACATAACAAATATAACACAATCAACACATCAGGACAAAACAGAACAATCCAAAATAGAACAAACATAACAACACCCAGACCCAGGGGCGGCTCAGCTATAGGCAGGATAGGCAGTTGCCTAAGGCCCCCAAAATAGGGAGGCCCCCAATTAAAAATTACTTCAATCAAGTTAGGTAGTTGCCTATTAAATCTCAACCATTAACTCTTCAAAGATAAGAGGCCTATTAAATCTCCTTGATTGAAGTAACCATTAACTCTTCACCCTTAATTTTATAAAACCTCTTGCATATTAAATCTCCTTGATAAAAGGAACCATTAACTCTTCAAAGATAAGAGGCCTATTAACTCTCCTTGATTGAAGTAACCATTAATATTTTTACCGTTGTATACATTAATTAACAACTAAGAATCTATCTTTAAAAGGACTTGATCTATAAACCATTTCACAATTACGTGCAACAATATTTCAATTGCTGGTTAAGTACAAAAACTACTTAAAAATCTTCTCAAGTTCAACCATCCTATTTTATCTCCTCCTTCATTGGTGCTTTCCAACTCTAATCTTCTGCATCCTCTCAAGTTCAACCATCCTATTTTATCTCCTCAATTATTGGTGCTTCCTAACTCTAATCTTTGGCATCAAGATCACTCGTGGTCACTAAAGTCCAGGTGCTATTATTCTAAACTTTTTATTAAGTAGTTTTATTTGTTGTAGTTATAATTATTTGTATTTTTATATTAAGTTTGTGTTTGTGATTTGTTTAGGTTTCATTATCTATTTTAATATTATTTTGAAATACTATGTCTAATAGAAAATATGAATCTGGTTATGAAAAGTTAAAAAAGAAACGAAAAATTGAAAAATTGATTCAATCTCAAAAAGGAGCACTTGATAAATTTATAATTAATCAACCAAATAATACTTCAAGTTGTAATCAAATATTAACAAATGAAAACTCCCCCCCTTTAGAATTGGAAGACAACTTTGAAATATCAAATAAAAATAACACTAACGATGACTACAATATCGAAACCTTGGAAGAAACAAATAAAGAATTAGAAAAAGATGAGATAAGTGAAAAAAGTGTAAACAATGATCAAATATCAAAAAATATGGTTAATATTTATGATCCATGTAATTGAAAAAATATTGACATAAACCTAAGAGATTTACTAATAGAAAAAGGTCCAATTAGAGATAATGATTTAAATTTTCCTAAAGATGAAAATAATAGACATTTCTCAATAACATATTATATCCGAAAATTACAAAATGGAGAAAAACACGATAGAAGATGGTTAATATATTCAAAAGATTCTGATAAAGTGTATTGTTTTTGTTGTAAATTATTTAGTTCAAAATCTAACATTAATCAATTAGCCAACGAAGGAACTAGGGATTGGAAAAATCTTAGTTTTAGGCTTAAAAGTCATGAAACCACCAATGAACATATTAATAACATGAATACATGGATTGATTTAGAAATGAGAATATAAAAAAATTCTACAATAGATAAAGACATTCAAGAACAAATCAACAAAGAAAAAGATCATTGGAAAAAAGTATTATTAAGAATTATTGCTATTATAAAAAATCTTGCTAAAAACAACTTAGCATTTCGCGGTAAGAATGAAAAAATTTACCAAAAAAATAATGGAAACTTTTTAAGCTTAGTTGAAATGATTGCAGAATTTGATCCTATAATGCAAGAACATGTTCGACGTATTAAACATAGTGAAATTCACAACCATTATCTTGGACATAATATACAAAATGAATTTATTCAAATTTTAGCAAGTGAAATTAGAACTACAATTATTAAAAAAATCAAAGAAATGAAATATTTCTCGGTTATACTTGATTGCACTCCCGATGTAAGCCATCATGAACAAATGACTCTTATATTACGATGTGTAAATACTTCAAAAAGTCCAATACAAGTTGAAGAATATTTTCTAGAATTTAGGGGAAAGGCCTTTTTAATGAACTTATAGATATAGTAAAAAAATATAAACTTGATATTAACGATATAAGAAGACAAGGATATGACAATGGGTCTAATATGAAAGGAAAAAAATAAGGTGTACAAAAAAGACTATTAGATATAAATCCTAGAGCATTTTACACACCTTGTGGTTGTCATAATTTAAACTTAGTACTTTGTGACATGGCTAATTCATGCCCTAAAGCTATATCTTTCTTTGGAGTGGTACAACGTACGTATATATACATTATTTTCTTCCTCTACAAAATGCTGGAAAATTCTGCAAGATAATGTACCTATATTAACTCTTAAACCACTATCACAAACACGTTGGGAAAGTCGTATTGAAAGCGTGAAAGCAATAAAATTTCAAGCTTCAAAAATACGAGATGCTTTAGTTCATTTAGCTGAACAAAATGACGATCCTAAAATAAAGAGTGAAGCCACCTGTTTAGCTACATATGAGTTTGAAAATTTTGAGTTTTTGTTAGGCATAAATATTTGGTATGATATATTGTTTGCTGTTAATTCCGTTAGTAAGAACTTACAATCTAAAGACATGCATATAGATGTTGCTATTGATCAATTGAAAGGTCTTCTTTCTTATTTAAAAAATTATAGAGAAAATGAATTCACTTCTGCTTTGAATTCAACTAAAGAAATTGCAGTTGAAATGGGAATAGAACCTATATTTCCTAAAAGGCGAGTAATCCACAGAAAAAAACAGTTTGATGAAAATACTGATAATGAAATAATACGATCAGTAGAAGAATCTTTTAGAGTTGATTATTTTATTTATATAGTAGATCATGCTGTTTCTTCAATTGAAAATAGGTTTGAACAATTTACAATCTATGAAAATATTTTTGGTTTTTTATTTAATTTGAAAAAGTTGAAATCTTTGGATAATGATGATTTGAAAAAACATTGCCTTATACTTGAAAATATTTTAAAACATGAAGATCATGCTGATATTGATGGTTTAGATTTATTTTCAGAATTGAAAGTGTTAAAAGAGATTTTAAAATTAGAAACTAATACTCCAATTGAAATATTAAACTATTTAAAAAGATTAGACTCTTTTCCAAATGCAAGTATTGCTTATAGAATATTACTGACAATACCTGTAACTGTTGCTTCTGCAGAAAGAAGTTTTTCAAAACTAAAACTAATAAAATCCTACTTAAGATCAACTATGACGCAAGAAAGATTAAGTGGATTGGCCATACTATCAATTGAAAATGATATATTAACAAATTTAGAATATAAAACTTTGATAAGTAATTTTGCATCTCAAAAAGCTAGAAGAATATGTTTTAACTGAATTTTTTATTAATAATTTATTTTTTAAATATATTATTTTTTAAGGCCTCATTTTGGAGTTTCGCCTAAGGCCCCAATTACCTTAGAGCCGCCCCTGCCCAGACCATCCAACAACTACCTAGACCCTACATCATTCACCGAAACGCTGCCCATTCTGTTGACACATTCAGATGATAATAGTGAAGAAGAAGCTTCAGCACATTATTGAGAGAACTTATATAGGTGTGCAAATCTTGGAGATATTGTTCAGAGAACTTGAATAGGTGTTGGGAGTTCAGGGTTTCGAGGAGGAGAAAAACCCAAGATAGTGGAATGTGAGATTTGGGTTAGGGGTGCTCATCGGCTGGGCCAGCCCCAGCCCAACCCCGATCAAGAACTAGCCCACTTTGGGCCGGGCTTGGATATGTAATGAGGGTCCGATTATGAATTGGGCCGGACTTGGATTAAGTGATAGAAAGCCAATAGCCTGGCCCAACTTGTGTCATGTAATTTAATTTAATTAGTGCTCTGATTCCCACAAAAGTGATGAAGAGCCAGGTTCGGCCAGGCTTAATTGACTAAATGGGCGGGCTCAGGCCTAAATTTATGGCCCGTGTCGGGCTTGGGTCACTATTCTAAAGCCGGGACGAGCCTAGATATGCCTTAGCCCGGCCCATGAACACACCTAATTTGGGTATGTTTTTGGGGGTTTTTTTTTTTTTTTTGTCTTGATAAAAGGGGTTTTGTGGGTGAGAAAATTACTCGTTCCAAATCGACCGAGTCACTCTGCTCGGTAAGTCATCTAGTCAGGTGAGTCGAACGAGGGGGCAGAGTCAGATCTTCACTTAGTACAAGGCCACGCTCGCCATGTTTAAGGGCTCGGTTTTTTGAGCTTTTAAAAGTAGAAGGTGCATGGTGCACCCGGAACTGGGACAACCTGGATCTAACCAACCCAACCTGACCAAAAGCCAGACACTCAGGTTTGGGCTTTCTTGGTTCGGGTTAACTTGGGTTGGAATCGACCTGAGTTCATCTGATTCAACCGATCCAAGCCCTAAGCTCAGCTAGAGTATTTTTGGGTTCAGGTTGGGCTCGGCATTACTTTTACAAACTTGATTTGAGTTTTGGTGGAGAGGATCGGGTTGAATTCGGGTTCATGTGGAGTTGAACCCATTTGACATTGTAAAACATGTAAATAGAAACTGGGGATGCAACTGGGTCAAGCAAGACAGGTTAAAGTTAGATTTGAGTCGACTTATAGGATTCAGAAGGTTTCGCTAGGTCTATAGGGGGGGCCCAAGTGGTACCAGGGTAAGTCCGTTAAATCTCTTATTCAAGAGGTTGCGGGATCGACTCCTGGGGAGGCCCCTGGGGCTGGAAAAAATCCACCCCGGGACAAATGCATGATTACGGAACCTCGTCTCCCAAAGTGTACACAATAGGCCCGGGGCCCTCGGCTCCAGCCTATACCCCTGTGGGGGGAAGCACCCCCTACAGGGTCCAATCAAGTTCATATTCAGGTTGAGGTTGGCCCATATATATACTTAAGGTTGGATTCAAGTTTTGCACAAAATCTAACCTAACCACCCAACGGCAATGCAATCCTAGTCTATGGGGTCAAATTTCAACGGTAAAATGATCATGGACTTTGAAATATGTGTGAAAAGATCATAGCCTTGAGACCTACTTGTTTGGACTTTTATGGCTCCAGATAAAGATCTAAATTGTTTATCCTCTTTGTAAGGCTAAAAATAGTGATGAGGTCATATCGCATTATAGATTTTGATAAATTTACGAGAAATCAGAAACCATTCGATGCAGTTAGAAAATGAAATGTGTTTCACATGTGCTCCAAACAGTCTTTTTATAAATAATTTATCTCAAATAGCTCCATTTAATGCAGATCGGCCCTTAAATTTTTAATGAAATTTTCAATTATCATTTTTCTTTAATGTTGCACCAACTTTATGTGTGACTCTGTTTGTAACGCAAGCACAATAAGACTTTCCTGTCTTTTAGGTGGTAAGAGTTTTTTTCTTGTGTAAAATTCTAGGTTTTAGAGTTAGATGGCTTTTAAAGTTATTATTACAACTATCTTCAGAATTTGGAAAGCAACAACTCGACTAGGAAGAGATTTGAGAAGGGTAGTAGTTGGTTGTTAATTTGGATGTGATGAGAGACTTCTCTTAGAAGAGTAGAACTAGCGATTATGGTTTGATGAGGTAACTAAGATAGGGCCCTGGGCCTGTTTGAATAGGCAAAAAATAGAGTAGAGTAAAGTTAAATGGGCCCTAACAGTCTAAAATTTCAACTCTACTATGTTTGGATGAGTCTAGCCTGATAAATGAAGTAATGTTGTAAGCTACATATACTCCATTTCACTTGTTCCATTTTCTTGAGTAAAAGTAGATTTTACTCCAAACCTTAACTTCAAAATAAACATCCAAATGGAGTGAAGTGAAGTACTCTACTTTAACTTCAACCTACTTCTCTTCCACTCTACTCTACATGTGAAATCCCCTTCATTTTACTCCGCTCCTCATTTATCCAAATAGGTGAGCCAGCTCACCAACAAGGATCACTTTATCTGTCCCTGGGAAATGGCAGTGTGCCCAAACAACCATTTTAGCCCCTTTCAACTCTCTTCTACTTTATTCCCTGCCAAACAAACATGCCCGCTCCTGTTTGGATATGCAAGACAGCTGAAGAAAACTATATAAAAAATAATACAATCCTCTATTTAAAGAAATCTGGATATTAAGTATTTTTTTGGGTGCCCCAGCCAAAGGTGCTGCTGGGAACTAAGGTAGCCCACACATGTGGGAAGGAGAGCCCATACAAGATGGAAGAGGAGCCCATGCAATGCACGGGTTAAATCTAAGCTTTTGTATCGTATGGCTTGGGTGATTATTGATGCCTTTGCTTGTTGATATCTCTCGCTTAGTATATATGAGTGTTAAATGTCTCTTTTAGATGCTCTCTTACTAATTCTGCAAACCTGTACCTCTCATGATAAACACAATGATTTCAGTTTGGTGGTAAAACTTGTAGCACTGTTACAGTGAAAGCACTTGAGCTGTAGTTTTGAACTATAGCTAGCCTTTTTATATATTTTGGTTGAGTTAAAGGGAACAGTTTACAATGACTTTTTGTAAACATGCCCCACTCATAATAAAAACAGTGTTTGCAATTAAGTAAACCTTGGAGCACTGTTTTGGTGGAAGTTTTTGAACTGTAGTTCGAGCTCCAGCTAACCTGTTAAGTACTAAAATAATATATTCTTGTCAGCTATCAGAGACCCCCATCAAAATTCAGCCTAGACTCAGTTAACACAGTTCTAGGGGCTAAGTGTATAAAAAGCTATGACCTGTCAGCAATAATCTGAAAAGGAGATAAACCAAGTGGTGATAGAATGAGATGTGTTTAAGGCAACAGTTTACAATGACTTCTTGTAAACATGCATCTCTCCCATAAAAAGTACAGTGATTGTTTTAGTCATTTGTTCACTTCAGCCGAGAAAACTTCTGGAGCAGAAGTGAACATGACAGACCTGATGCATAGGCTCCAATTTGAGTTGTTTCATACAAGTATCTGTACACCGTCCGGTGTCAAGCTTCTAAGTCTTTTGGTAATGCCTAACCATTTCTCAGTAATACATTATGCATGAAACTACATATAAAATGACAGAGAAGAAGATCACCAGAAAAGTGAATAAATATAACTCTCACGCACACAATTCAAAATTTTGTATTGATACAATAAAGTGTATAAGACACAAAGGAGATTGGTTCGAATTAAACTCACATAAACATACTCCTTCAGATCATGTGTCTGAATCTAGTCCTTCATTTAATATTGAAGCTATGCCTTTCAAATCGGACGCATCTGTTAATCTTTTGTTTGTATTGATGCAGGAAAAGGTGGTGTCATAACCCCACCTTTAACAGATGACTCTTCATCGACCACGGGCAACTGGCCCTCTGGGCCATACCGAGTAGGACTCGGTGAGTTTGCAATTCTAAATCTCGATGGACTGGTGTTGCTCCAAAGTGGGGAACTTGGGCCTGATCTGAACAGAGGTGATCCGTCTTCACGAGGCAGTGGAGACAATGTGGGCTGTATGCTATCATCTATTTGCTTTCTGTAAAGCCTATCATCCACGACGTCATAAAAATCCCCCGTCCGCACCTCCTGAGCAAGAGAACACATGGAACAGCAGAGCCATTGTGCACAGTCAGTAAGTGATGGATAACCGCAGCAGAAATTATTCTCAGGAAGGTTGAATCGCTTCCTCATCTGAATTCTCCAAAAGCCCCCATACAGCAAACCAAACACGCATAATACAATGCCAGTCACTCCCAATGCCTCTCTAACAAGCTCATTATCAATATTGATGGCTGCCAAGTTGAAGATCCAGTAAGGAGCCATGCAGAAAAGAAGAAAAGTGGCCATATGAACATACATGTTACCTAATCCAAGTCTCTCCATATTCCATCCAAACACACAGAAGCCACAGAAAAGAGAAAGATAGGCAACTGAAATATCGTCCCACAAATCAAACAGTCCACCTCTCCATGTGGGTCTGCTCTCGACAACCCTATGATCCTCTTTCACTGCAAACGAATATCTTTTCTCAAGTGACTTCAACCCCATATGCATCTGTTGGCTGCGATCAACAAAAGCACTCTGATTCTGTTCTTCCTGATCCACCTCTAATTCGTATTCCTTTCCGAGAGGGCTGAGAATGCTGTACAATCCAGCAATTGCTGGGGATGAGATTGCTACTGCAAGGCAAAGACCTACTCCAATTGCTGGCCGCTGTGATCTCTTGTAGCCCCAATTAAGACCACACAAGGCATACTGGGCAAAACAATTCAAATGAAGCAGAATGACAACTACCATCATGTGCATCCATTCGTGGGGTTTGTAAGTTCCATTTTTACAGTATATTTTTCGAAGCTTAAGAATGTCATCTGGTCTCCATCTGCATAATAGCACAAGGTGGTAAAAACGTTTCGGATGGTGATACAGACACATGAGAGTAAACAGTGCATTGAGGATTTGATTATTGACCTCGAACCAGGTGTCTCTCTCTGTCTTCTTGGGTAATGCTCGATCTAACATTCCAGTCATGACGAGGAATAGTATAGCACCAGAGACAGCAACACAGATGATCCAAACAAGAAGAGCCATGTTCATGGGGTCTCGGATCCATTCCCTGCACTTCTTTTTTAACGAAACCCAACTAATCTTCCCTACAAATGGTACGCTAAAACCTTCTTGGCTACCTTCAGTGGAAGAAGGGACCAAGCGTGAGACCTCATCTCTTTCCCGGGCAATCTGTCGAAATTTTCCAGAAGGGGAAGTTAATGAGCCAGAGGATCCAATTTTCATAAACCTAGCTCTACTGGGAAGAGAAGTTACGATGCTCAAAAATCCATTTTTCAGGTTTTTCCGGCCTAAGAGTCCCCTTTGAGAAGTTGAGATGTAAAGAGGGATCTGATCCTTGGCCATATAACCGTTTGCAATTGTACCTGACACTGATTCTTCCTGAATTTCATTTGTGTTTCCATTAGCGGCTGAAACCATTCTTCACTGTATATAATTAAATTTTAAATTAAAAAAGAAGTGTATTGGATGTTTCCAGAACTCAATCAGTAGATTGTCAATACTCACAAGACAACCATTTTCTCATTATTTTCATCAAGGTCTTATCCCATGCATCTGGGGTTGTCAATACAATACTCAATTCTCCCAAGGTCTGCTCCAAACTAAAACAAATCAATGTCCCCTGTTATCTACTTATCCTCTTCGAAACATAAGTTGGCACTGAAGCTGTAACCTAAATTTTCCAATGTTAAACTACACCCTAATTGTCTTAAATTCCCTAAACTTCTCCTGAATATGTTAAGAGGTCCAACCCCTAGCTCGACTGATCTGCAGATGAATCTCCTGTAGATCTTAACATGATCACACTGCATCAAACTACTCCAAATTCAACTGGAGATTTTTATCCAACTGAAACAGATAACAAGAACCTGATCCATAAAGCAGAAATAAACTTCAATTCTCTATCAGAAAGACAACTGAAAGAATAAAAATGAATCAATTACTAGTAGATTCCAATCAGAAGCCACGAGACGAGTATAGCCATTACATGCTTAGAAAAAAAAATCTTGGCAAAATAGTAAGGAATCTTTTTTAAGAAGGCACAATTTTTAAGTCTCCTAATCAATCCAGCAGTTGAAGTACAAAAGCATCAATATTTTCCTTTCCAACTAAACTTAGATTTAAAATGATCAAGATAGCAAATAAATGGATTGAAAATAGCATGGATTAGATTATTTTTTTTTAAATTTTTTTCATCAACTATGAGAAAAAAATAAAGAAACATATCTACATCTATTTCAGTTGGAATCAAGGATCAAAATAGCAGTTGCGGTGGGTGAAGCAGCCGGTGGCTTAAAGGCTATGCAGCGGGTTGCGGCGACACATAGCAGCGTAGCCATAGCGGCATGAATTTCTAAATTGGTTAAAAGAATTCAAGTCTTGTGTAGAATCCAAATCTTTTAGTAGCCAATCTTGTATTTTTTTAGTGATTTGGAATGGTATATGGGTAAAGACAACTTTAGGAAAGAGGAAAAATAATATTTTAAATTAAAACTGATTGGGTCGCTATTTTCAAAATAGCATAACTGCCTCAACCACTAAGGCCAATAATGTGGTCGCTATGCTATGTAACGGCCGCTATTTTGAACCATAGTTGGAATATTGATCAAATCCCATAAACCTAGCAAACAGTGTGATTCAAAATAACAAAAAATTGGCATTACATAATCAATGTATGCATTGGAACAAAGAAATCTAATCATCACTTATTTCTAGTAAATTTGATCAGAACTTATCGCCTAGCAGAATTCTGATTCAACATGGTATCAAATTGAAGCTTCACATTGACTCAAAAAGTGGAAGACATGAACTGATTCTGTTTTTCATCATCGCCAAAAGCTTGATTCTTAACCTATTTAACGCTAATATTTTAACAAAAACCCAGCAATGATGACAACTAAAGTCAAGTCAAGTCCAAACTATCATTAATATTTGCTATTGCAACAGATGCCATTGACAACTACCACCATGCAGCAGGCCTGATCTCTTCGGACCGTGTTCTGTTGGGGACACACAAAACACTTCCCCCTAGTACTGATAACACCTTAGCAGAGTAAGGCTATCACTTACTGCAAGCTACTTCCCTTGACACCAGTTCTTCTCATAGTGTTTTTGTTGAAATTCGGAGGACTCGGGGAAAGGTAACCTTTTTGTGAGAATATCTGTTATTTGCACTTCTATGGACATTGGCACCCATATTACCTAAAATCATGCAATATCTACTTCCTTTGACACATGTTCTTTTCATAGCATTCTAGTCGAAATTGGGTGGACTCTGGGGAAAGGTAACCCTTTTGTGAGAATATCTGTTATCTGAGCTTCTATGGACTTCGGCATCCATACTAGCTAAAGTAATGCAATTTGCAAATTAGGCATAAGATTCAAAATCAAATCGCAAGAATAATTATCATATCACAAAATAATTTAAAATAGAATATAAATCATGTGATTTTATTATGAATCATAAATCAAGTTATCCCTAATGTCATTCGCAAAGAACTGAACAATTTTCCCTTTCTTCCAAAGTTATAAGATTATTAAGGGTTTTAAACCATGTTCTGGGGAACTTATTGAGACCGAGCAGTTGAATAGACCAAACAGGTCTAAACAAAAAATCTTGCAACACATAAGCAAATTTAAACAGGACCACAAATTTTTTTGATGGACCCAAAGAATGCTAGATCTCTACTGTTGCAGTTAAAGCATAGACATTTCGATTGGGATTTAATAAAGAATCTGATCCAATCCAAAGTCATGACATCATTGTTCAGCCACCATGGAATAGGATTATGCAGAAACCTACAGTCTAAACTCATTTAACAGCTGAAATTTCAACCGAAATCGATCGAATTATTAGAAAAAAAAAAACCTGCCCACAATTGCTTGGAATTTGGCATTTCCCAACAGGCCTCAAATAGTAAAATACCAGAAACCACAACCTTCACTTGTTCAAACTCATCTAAATAATCAATGATCTTCCCCAAATACCATGGAATTGAAATTTTCTAATAAAAAGAAGCAGTCAAATACAGAAATAACAATCCAAGCTTGCATAAAAACTAGATCTTTACAGAGAAAAAAAAAAAAAAAGCCAACATAGATATCATCGAATTAAGAACTCTGAACGAACCCAGAAATTAAACTACAAGATTTGAAAGTTTGGCCAAGACCCATTGAAATATCAAAGAATCTGATCAAAATAACATGGGATTGGATTTTTACAACCCAGCCAGAATCTGAAATGGAACTAACCAAATCTTCCCCAACACTTCCTATTTAAAATAGCATGAAACTGAAGTTCTGGATGACATATGAAGTGAAATCAAAGGACCCAAATGGCCAAATCAAGAAAAATTGAAAAAAAAAAGAAAGAAAGAAAAAAAAGAAGATCCATACCTCTCTTATGCTTATGGTGATATGGGAAGATAAATAATCTTTGAAGAAATATGCTGTCTGTATCCGCGAACAAGTCTCTCCCTTTGATTGTGTTTTTGGTTTGTCTGTTCAGATTTCAGAGATTCGAATTACATAACAAGTTTGAAGTCCAAAAGGGGCATTGGATCTTCTGAGCAGAAGATACAATTCATTTCAAAAGCAGAATAGTTCTTCAACGGAGGAAAACGAGAATGATGCTGCAATGATTTCCCTTTTTTTTTATTTTAAAAAGCGGGAAAAATAAAACTGTACCGTACACCTCGGGAGCAAATTCTAAGTTGTAATTTTCTAGCCAATTAGTCTATACAGACCGATGTCATAGCCTGATTTCTTGACCGATCCCTCGTGGAAGTTGATGTGGCGCTGAGGTGTACCAAGTGAATGAAAAAATTTCAAAAAGTCCGCCAGAATGAAAAACAAAAACAGAAGAAATCGTTGTGGAGAGAGAAATGCCCTAAACACTCTTTTTCTTCTCCCTCCCAAACACTCCTCCACAACCTCCACGAAGCCCCTCCTCCAAACCCGCTTTCTCCTCCTCATCATCTTCTCATCCATCCATCCATCATCTTCACCAGACCCCACACCATCTCCATGGCCCCACCAGTTCCATTCCATCCTCATCATGAACTACAGTGGGGCCAACCAGATCATCGACCTCTGGCATAACTGGCCCAACGGCCGGAACTTCAACATCATCCAGCACCAGCTCGGGAAGCTCCTATACGACCTTGAATGGAACAATGGCACCTCCTTCTACACCCTCGATTCCACAGATGAGTGCAGAGTGGCCCACCTTGATGTGGGCATCCTACGGCCCAACTGGCTCGATGGGGCCAACTACCTGGCCAGGAGCATGTGGATGTGTTCCTCTGCAATGTTTGGGAGAAGGTGGATTTCATTTGGTACTATGAGGATGTTGTCACCAAGAGGCCTGTGCATTGGGTGTTTTACACAGGTGGGGTTCTGATTTTTTTATGATTGTGGAAATGGGTTGTGGGGTGATTTGTGTTTGGGGTATGGTTTTTTCAAGTAATTATGTTTTCTGTGGAAAGTGGGAAATGAAATGTGCTCTCCACCAGTGTCAATCTGTATCTCAGAAAATTGGGGAAAATATTTTCACCATGGAAAGTGGATTGGGGAAAAAAAATATGCAATGAAATGTTTTCATCATACTTTCTTCCTAAACTTTTATTTTGCTTGATATTAATTCAAGATATTTCGTGTTGCATAACCAAGTTTTAGAAGAGGTTCTTCACAAGACGGATTTTTGGCACATGCTGTGCTATTTTGAACTCTTTGTGACAAATTTTTTTTGCGTTCACAGGGAAAATCTTTTGTATAGACAATTTTTAGATATCTGTTAATTAATCTCTTGTATATGAATGGAGCTATCTTTCAGATTGGATGTGATGAATGTAATTATTGTAAATTCGATTGATGTAAGTAGTGCTTAACCAGAGTACTTGCCAACGTAATTAGTCCCCTTTTCCCCTTTTATATTCGATGTAAAATCTTGGTATTAGATGGCAATGTGAAGGTCTAACAAAGCAAATTCACAGGTTTCGATTCTGTGTACTAAGGTTGGATGAAAGAAATACTGTGGTTTCATTGTTTCTTTAGCCAAGAGAAACCCCTGTATTCGATATAAAACCTTGGGGCATATGTGGAGATCTGACAAAGAATATTCATAGGTTTCAATTCTGTGTACTAAAGTTAGATGAAAGAAATACTGATGTTGGAGTATTTCATTTAGCAGACCCCTGTATTCATATAAAATTTTGGATATTAGATGGCATGACATATTCATAGGTTTGAATCTCTATATACTGATGTTGAACCCAGTTTGAGAAGGTTATATGAATAAAATATTGAGGTTTCATTGTGGCCATTAGGCAAAGTCCACCTCTATTTAATATAAAATTTATTTATTAGATGGTATTCGTAGGTGTACAGAAAAAATTCACAGATTTCAATTCTTTGTACTAAGGTTGGATGAAAGAAATACTGTGGTTATAGTCTCAGCTTATGGCATTATATACAATGGTTTGAAACATGATATACTGAGGTTGACATACAACACTGTGAGAAGTTTGTCCTAAATAAAATACTGATGTTTCGGTGACTCATTAGCCAAGAGACTTATTTGTATTCGATAAAGAAATAGTGCTATTAGATTGCAATGGTTTGCACTTAACAAAAAGGTCCAATGTTAATAGAAAGGTCTAAAGAAGTATCAGACCCATGTTAAGGCATCATATACTATGATTTGAATTGTTATATACTGAGGTTGAAACTCAGCTTAAAAAGGTTGTTTGGATGAAATACTGAGGTTTCAGTATTTCGTTAGCCGTGATAATGCGTTGATGTTTCCATTATTAATTGATCAACATACGTGCATTAACGATTAATCAGTGACAATCAATCAACACCCAGTACCAAAATCCATTATCAAAGATTGGCTTTTTCTTCTTGAAGTTAATTTTGACACCCACAAAGACGCCAAGTTTCCCATTACATTCAACTAATATAATTCAATAAAATTACAATATCTCCATATCAAGTAAGCCTGGGTTGTATTCAACACAAAAAAGGGTTGAACGACTGAAGTTCTGAAAACCCAAAATATTACATCATTATTTCAGAATCTGTTGAACTCTCTCACATCAACACACATTTCTACTTCAAGATTATGTACGCCACCTGCAATGAATATGAGATCAATGTTAGAAAACAGAAAAAGAATCATCGGACACTAAAAATGTAAAAGAGTATTAAGTTCTACGAAGAGGAAATTGAAAGCATTATAGAAATAAGATTCCACATAAAATTGCCATGGGCGCATGACTGTTTTCTGCGGCATTTAACTTCTGCAATGATTTCATTTTCTGCAGAAAATAAAAAACCGTAGGCTTTATTTTCCCCAGCACCAGTTTTCTATTAATTGGTTTAAAAAGTAATCCATTGAAAAATGTATTTAGAATTTCTACCACTTCGTAGAAAATAGTTCTCTATCTCTTGAGCCCAAATCTTCTTCAGGAAAAAGTTACAAAAATAAAGAAAATAATTTTAAAAAACAAAGGTTTTCACCAAAGAAAAATGTGAGCAAACCCCAAAATGTCAACTTGTAGCAATGGAAAATGGTTTACAAGAGAGAATGATCTTTCTGTCGTTCCATATTAACCTTCTCCATAATTTTCATTTTCCAAGGTGAGTCTTGGCAATTCTGTGCAAAAGCAGGTTAACACCAAGAGAGCAAAACCATTTTGTATTGTCTCAGCTCACCCAAGGGGTAGAAACACATTTCACCGTAGAAAATATTGCTTTCCGAGCCAAACAATAGAGACAAGAACCATAAAAACGAAATCTTTGGCTTCTACATTGAACATAAAGAAGAAATTACTATGAATACAAAACTCTGCAAATTAAATGTTAAAATACGCCCTAATGAGGGTACGTTCACCCGAAGCATTTTTCACAGAAAATGATTTCCCCCCATTTTCACCAGTGCGGATCAAGACCCAAGTGTTGAAAAACACACTTCATTACAGATTTTTTCCCCAATCCACTTTCCATGGTGAAAACATTTTCCCCAATTTTCTGAGATCCAGATTGACACTGGTGGAGAGCACATGTCATTTCCCACTTTCCACAGAAAACATAATTACTTGAAAAAACCATACCGCAAACACAAATCACCCCACAACCCATTTCCAAACCAAACCAAGCCTTTTCCCACTAGGTGGGGTCGGCTATATGGATTTGACGACGCCAATCAAATCTGTTTAGGGCCATGTCCTCCGTTAGATCCATGTAGGCAAGATCATATTTAATAGTTTCTTTCCAACTTCTCTTGGGTCTCCCTCTCCCTCTCCTACTCTTGGCAAACTCCATGCTTTCACACCTTTTAACAGGTGCCTCTGTTGGACGCCTTCTAACATGGCCGAACCATCTCAGTCGATTTTCTCTCATTTTATCTCCAATCGTTGCTATTCCTACTATGCCCCTAATCTCCTCATTCCTAATCCTATCTCTCCTTGTGATCCCGCACATCCATCTTAGCATTCTCATCTCCGCAACTTCCATCTTCTTGACATGATTATGCTTTACTGCCCAACACTCTGATCCATATAACAACGCTGGCCGTACCGCCACCTTATAATACTTTCCTTTAACCTTGAGGGGGACTTTCCGATCACACAAGACCCCCGAAGCACTCCTCCATTTGGTCCACCCGGCTTGAATCCTGTGACTTACATCAGTATCAATCCCTCCATCCTGTTGCACCATAGATCCAAGGTACCTAAAGTTTTCTTTCTCTACTATCTTTTGTGTGCCCAAACTTACTTCTATGTTACTAGGTGTCCTACTTTGACTAAACTTGCATTCCATATATTCCGTTTTGCATCGACTTAGCCTAAACCCTTTTGTCTCTAATGTTTTCCGCCACAATTCAAGTTTAGCATTCACTCCTTCTCTCGTCTCATCCACTAAAACAATGTCATCTGCAAATAGCATACACCACGGCACCTCATCCTGGATATGTCTTGTAATCTCATCCATAACTAGGGCAAACAAGTACGGGCTTAACGCTGAGCCTTGGTGTAGACCAATCGTGATAGGAAACTCCTTAGTTTCGCCGCCAGTCGTCCTTATAGATGTCACGACTCTATCATACATATCCTTTATCGCCTCAATATAAGCGACACAAACTCTTTTCTTTTCCAGAACTTTCCAAAGAATCTCCCTAGGAACCCGGTCATAGGCCTTCTCCAAGTCAATGAACACCATATGTAAATCTCTCTTACCTTCTCTATACTGTTCCATTAACCTCCTCAGGAGAAAGATAGCCTCCATGGTTGATCTCCCAGGCATGAAACCAAATTGATTCTCTTAAATATTTGTTGTTCTTCTTAGTCTTCTCTCAATAACTCTCTCCCATAATTTCATCGTATGGCTCATCAATTTAATCCCGCGGTAGTTCGCACAGTTCTGAATATCTCCTTTGTTCTTGTATATGGGTATAAGAATACTTTTCCTCCATGCATTAGGCATCTTCTTGCTCTTTAGCACTACATTAAAAAGCTTTGTCAACCAACTAATACCATCCTCCCCCAAGCACCTCCAGACCTCAATATGGATACCATCTGGCCCAACCGCTTTCCCATTCTTCATTCTTTTCAATACTTCTTTAACTTCTTCCCTACTGATTCTCCTATAGAACATATGATTCGCTTCTTCTCTAGAAATGGTAAGCTGCCCCAATTGTATGTCACTACTACTGCTTTCGTTAAATAACTTGTAGAAGTAGCTCTTCCAACGCTCCTTTATCTCCTCTTCCTTTACTAATACATTTTCAGCCTCATCCTTAATGCATTTAACTTGGTTTAAGTCCTTGGTCCGCCGATCTCTAGTTTTAGCAAGCTTGAATATCTCTCTTTCGCCTTCCTTAGTGTCAAGTCGCCTATATAGCTCATCAAATGCCTTTGCCTTGGCCTCACTAACTGCCTTTTTGGTTTCTCTTTTTGCTTCTTTATACCTCTCCAAGTTCGCTTCAATTCGATCCTTTTGCCAAGTTTTAAAGCACTCTCTTTTAACTCTTATCTTGTCTTGGACGGCTTCGCTCCACCACCATGCCTCTTTCTGTACTGGAGCACCCCCTTTAGATTCTCCTAAGACTTCTTTCCCTACCCTCCTAATACACTCTGCTACCTTATCCCACATATTATTTGCACTCTCTTCTGTCGCCCAAACGTCTTCCTCTAGTACTCTTTCCCTTAAAGCTAGTTGCTTATCACCTTTTAGGTTCCACCATTTAGTCCTTGAGCATCTATACAACTTCTTTTTTCTAGTCCACCTTTGTAACTGCACATCTATGATCAACAACCTATGTTGGGAAGTCAAGCTCTCCCCCGGTATAACCTTACAATCTTTACAAGCTAAACGGTCTCTTTTCCTAGTTAAGAAGAAGTCAATTTGTGTCCTCGATGAGCCACTCTTATAAGTCACCAAATGCTCCTCTCTCTTTCTAAAAAATGTGTTAGTTACCATGAGATCATAAGCCACTGAAAACTCCAAGATATCCTTCCCTTCTTCATTTCTATTACCGTACCCATGTCCCCCGTGTACTCCTATGTATCCATCTACGTCACGTCCTACATGACCGTTCAAATCACCTCCTATGAAGACCATCTCTCCTTGGGGTATCTCTAGTAGCACTCCTTCCAAGTCCTCCCAAAACTTCTCCTTATGTCCATCTCCTAAGCCCACCTGGGGGGCATAAGCACTAAATACGTTCACTATCTCTTCTCCTAACACTAACTTAATTGCAATAATCCTATCTCCATAGCGCTTTACATTCACTACATCTTCCTTTAAGTCCTTGTTTACCACTATGCCGACCCCATTCCTCGATCTATTAAGTCCCGTATACCATAACTTATACCCGGTCCTCTCAATCTCTTTAGCTTTGTGTCCCACCCATCTTGTCTCTTGCAAGCAAGCAATTGCGATTCGTCTCCTTTCCATTGTATCCACCACTTCCATAAGTTTCCCAGTTAGGCTCCCAATGTTCCAAGTGCCCAATCTTAGCCTTCTATTTTGGACTAGCTTCCTTACCCCCCACACTCGCCCAATAAAGTGTGAGGACCCTTGCCTATTTAGCACTGCACCCGGGCGCCGATGCAGCGGTCCTTACTCACTTATCACTGTACCCGGACTATACAGCGCGTCGCTAAGTAGGGGACGCCCCAACGAAATTTCATTAGGTCTCAAATCCATAAAAAAATCCGACTGAATATTGTGCTGGCTGTCGGCTACCTAACGCACAACCCTCCTCCTTTGTCCGGGCTTGGGACCGGCTATGTCAAGGATACCCCAACATAGGCGGAGTTAGGTACCACAACCCATTTCCACAATCATAAAAAATCAGAACCCCACCTGTGTAAAACACCCAATGCACAGGCCTCTTGGTGACAACATCCTCTTAGTACCAAATGAAATCCACCTTCTCCCAGACATTGCAAAGGAACCCATCCACATGCTCCTGGCCCAGGTAGTTAGCCCCATCGAGCCAGTTGGGCCGTAGGATGCCCACATCAAGGTGGGCCACTCTACACTCATCTGTGGAATCGAGGGTGTAGAAGGAGGTGCCATTGTTCCATTCAATGTCGTATAGGAGCTTCCCGAGCTGGTGCTGGATGATGTTGAAGTTCCTGTCGTTGGGCCAGTCATACCAGAGGTCGATGATCTGGTTGGCTCCACTGTAGTTCATGATGAGGATGGAATGGAACTGGTGGGGCCATGGAGATGGTGTGGGGTCTGATGAAGATGATGGATGGATGAGGAGATGATGATGATGGAGGAGGACGAAGCGGGTTTGGAGGAGGGGCTTGGAGGTTGTGGAGGAGAGTTTGGGAGGGAGAAGAAAAGGAGTGTTTAGGGCATTTCTCTCTCCACAATGATTTCTTCTTCTTTGTTTTTCATTCTGGCGGGCTTTGAAATTTTTTCATTCATTTGGTCCATCTCAGCGCCACATCATCTTCCACGTGGGGTCGGTCAAGAAATCAGGCTATGGCATCGGTCTATATAGACTAATTGTTTTCTAGCAAATTCTAAATTGTACTTTTCTTTACTACTATTCTAAAAGAAACAATTCCATACCTTCTCTTAGGCCACGTGGGGCCATTTTTTCTTGACCTGGCTGTTGATATACTAAGTATTGGTTTACTACGCCGCGATTCTTCGTTAAAATTTTAGAGAGTTCGTACATCTTTAAATCTATTTTTACTATTTATTTATATTTTCTTTCATATTTTTTTTGGTGGGCTATTAATTGACATAAAAAATGAAAAAATTAAATTAATATATAATCTCAAATTTACATGCATTTTTCAGAATCTAAGAGTGTAATAAATCCAGTTGGGAACAAGGGCCATCAGGTGTGATGGCTTGAATCAAACAAAGATAAGCCCAAGAGAGGCCAGCAGAAGGGAGGGTATAGCAACTGAACTCTCATGCAATTCATCAAATTGGTATGAAACTGTGGCTTAGTGGGTGGATTGTTAAATTGAGGTCCATGCTGTAATTTCTAACTGGTTTTTGTGGCACTTGCAACCACAGTGAATGACTGGACCAAAATGCTGTATCATGGATTATATTTGGCCTAAATTTCATTGTGGCTTAATGATTATAAGTGTTGAATCAAGGACATAATGATTATAAGTCCGTCCCCCCCCGGGGGGAGGGTGGTTTGGTTTGAAGAAGAGAACTCCTGGACTTGATTCTGAATGGCCACCAATAAGATGGATGTGGGGGGAAAGAAGAGAACTGCTGGACTTGATTCTGAATGGCCACCAATAAGATGGATGTAATTATCAATTAGTGACACTTCAACCAATATGATCCATGCATTGATCACCACCATGAGCCTAGCCCACTTGCAACAAAATATCCCTTCATGTTGACTTGACTCAAAACTTGGGCAAGTCTAGGGTGAGCACGTGGTTGACTAGTTAGAATAAATTGTTATACTTTGATGACACGTTGAAGGTTCATTTGCAAACCCTTTTTAGTACTAAATTCTTAAAATCTTAAAATAATACTTAATTCAAACAAGTGAATTCTAAAAGGATAAAGAAAAAAGAATATAAGATGGATATGTAGATGAGATTTTTACATAAAACTGATTGATAAGGGTGAGAGTGGAGAAAATGTTTACAATGAAGAGTTCCTTTGTGCAATGAGAGAAATTCTTAATGGGAGAAAAAAATATTTTTTATTATTATTATTTTTTCAGCCTCTGACTTTTTCTATGCTGACATTAAAAAAAAAAGAAGAAATGGTTTTTCTAAATAAAGAGGATTCAATTGATTTTTCTAAAAATGAATCCTTTAATTACATAGCCACATTTGTTGAAAAATACTATTTGATACTGATTTGTAGATATTCATCTTTATTTCTTCAAACTAAGCCTTTTTAATAATAAAATATTATATGAAATTTATCGAATTCCAACAAACAACTTTCTCATGTCTCATGTTCTATCATATATCTTCCTCTATAATGTACTCTATAAACGTCTAACTTGAGCGATTTCTCTCTATTTTGGGGTATTATTACAAACGTCCAACTGCAACATTATCACTCTAAGAAAGTATGATAATTCTGTCTTCTCATCTGCACTTGCATTTCGTAGTATTGTTTTCAAATTTTTTTATATTATTATATAGAGTTTGGTACACTCGGAAAAGAAGTCCACCGAGGTGGAAAGAAAGCTCGGCACACCCAAGAAGAAAGCCCACCGAAATAGAAAGAAAGCCCGCATATACACAATTACACTTGCACAAATATATAGGGGGGAGGTCAGGGGTTAATAAAAACCCAACTCCTTACCAGTGGAGTAAGGTGCTGTTCTTAATGTTATTTTCAGTTGATGACTGCAGCCCCACTCATATGCATTGAGCCATTGATTGATTGCATTCTTAAAAAACAGAAAGAAAGAAAGAAAGGTGTATAGGATTTCAAGTGCTCCCACAGTGTACAGTAAGCTGAAGGTCGTTGAACTGAAAGGTTGGTCAACGCCTGAAATATCAAACCGTGACCAACTCAAAATTGGTCAAAGAAGTTCAAGCGCGTTAATTCCAGAAGTTTTGAAGAGTGGAGGGCCGGAGGCTAAAAGGGGCCAAAAAAGCTGCTGTGTGCATTTTTACCCTTTTCCCCACTTCCGTAGGTATACGTGTGGGGCCACATTGATTGATGAAATCAACCAGGACCGTCAAAAGATAAAAAGTATGCCTATAGGATTTAACCTTAAATAAATTGGGCCCACTCACCATCTCAAGCCTTTGGATTCTGGACGTGTTGGCCTGACCCGATTGACCCGCAGCTACTATATTTAACAGTTTGGTCCAACCAAAGCCCCTTCCTATCAGGTGAACCGTCTGCGGTTGAGAGAATAAGCATCGATCAGTGGTAGAGCAATTGGCTGCAGATCACTATTATGTCACGGGCAAACTCTAATCTACTTATTAACCAACAGTGAGAACCAATCGCAACATATCTTTCTGCAGGGCCCACTTTGGTCAGCGGACCCCTACTAATGGCCCAAAGTTGATCTTGAGTGGAATGATATTGACGATGAATCAAATCACTTCTAAGAAGTTACATCCTTGAGAATATTACAAATATATTTACTGCATGGGATTGGCAAAATCTTACAAGGATTTGAGCTGCATATATAATCCCACAAACCCAAATTTTATTTTGATATGAACATTTCTAGAGACACTGAACATGTCCTTGAGGCTCAGATCTTCCGTAGTCTAACAATGTTCGGGCAGTACTTGAAACTCTAGTTTATAATTGCCTAGTTCCCTGATAATAAGGCCTTCAACTATCAGCACTTTATTTTTGAACAATTCACATTCGACATAGGAAGTGAAGTGCTAGCGAACCACTCTTGTGAAGTTTGCTAATTGAGTCTTATAAATATATCCATGAGAGTTCACTTAAAAATTCAAATCGCTCAAAATCACTGCATGCATGCTTTCCGTTCCACTTCTATTGCAATTATATTATTAGCCATCAGATTGATCATGTGAAACAAATGATCATGTTAATTTAACAGTATTAAGCGGATAAACCCGTCTGCACCAAAAAAGCAGAGGACCCAGTACCCTATGGAGAAAAGGTATCTGTTCCCTATCTTTTATCCACGGCTTCTCTGTATAATATCATGCAAGGCCAAGACTGAAAATAAAACCATGTTGCACGTTTTAAAAAGTGAACCTCATTTTTAGTCCTTACGATGGGCCACTTACTATCAGTCTAAATTCCAGACCCTTGGTACTATTTCGAGCACCATCCACCATTGGAGTGAATCGCAACTTTAAGACATAAGACATGAAATGCATGAAACTTCCAATTCATGTCACAGTCAAAAGAACCACACTCATGCTCCATACATATCAACAACGAAAGGTACAAGGTAACCCCTTCACATATTCTAAGTGCGAGAAAAATACAGAGATGATTTTGCATTTGTTGCTTTGGGTGTTATGGTTTCTGTTGGGGGTTTTGGTGTTTCAAAAATTCTTAAGGTGTTTTTTGCAAAAGGTGTTTTGTCCTTTAGTGTTTTTGCTTTATGGGTAGTGTAGGCTATTGGAAACAATACATCCCACATCGCTCAAGTTCAACTTTTGAAAAGAGTTTATATGTGTTTTCATTTCTTTACCATTTAAGAACTTTTGTAGGCTTTCGGCATGGACCCTGAGGTGATGGGTCCGAAAAAAGTTTAACCGGGCATGCGTCTAGGCCCGCTGACCTAGAGGGACCCATATAGAAATGGCAACCTTTTGCCATTATTTTTATTTATTTTTTAAACCGATTTTAATCAGCGATTTAATGTGGATTAACGTTGTGATTTAAATGATTTTAAACGTTGAGGATTAAACAATTTTTAATCGCTAATTTAATGTGGATTAACGTTGAGGGAGATTAATGGACTTAATGGGTTTTTAAAGTTGAAGATTAATGGCCCAACGGATACAAATCTCCATATAAAGTAGGGTCATCTCTGTCATCGAAAAATACCTTAGAAAATCGAATTTCTTCTTCTTCTTTTCCTCTGTTTTTCTTTGAGCATTCTGAAAAGGAATCAACTGTTCAGGCTAACCGTGTGACCGGACCTGAACGAGAAGGCCGTTGTATCCTGGAGGCAGTTCTGCTTAGAACCTTTGCACCTTGATTTTATTCGAAGGGGTGGAACTTGTCCTAAAAAGAGCATCATCAGACGTGCGTCGGCCACAAATCTGCTATCGCTGCTGCTCTTCGTTTTCCGCCAATAAATCACAGTTGCAATCTTCAACAACAATCGGATACTATTATTTCTTTTAAATATTGTTTGGCAGCAGTACCTATTGTAGGTTTTCCAACAGTTTCCAGCAGAAACAGCATCAGCATCAGCTTCGAATCCCAGCTGCCAAAGGAGATGTGGCAATGTGGACATCCCCTACCCCTTCGGCATAGGAGACCCCACATGTTTTTTAAACAAATGGTTCAATATAACATGCGAAGAGGCGGATTCCACGAAATCCCACAGACCCAAGTTGTATTTAGATGTGAATCATGTTACTGAGGTAGAGATCATGAACATATCATTGCTCGGACCAGTTTTGCAAACTTTCTTTTTACCTACTTCTTGGTTGGGCTAGCCATGATATGTTCTTGTTTGTCACGGGTATGCAGACATTAATGGGTGCCAAGATACAGACAACAATCCGTGTGTAGGGATTTGCATCAACATGGCGGGGAGTTACAATTATTGCACTTGCCAAGAGGGGCACCCATGGTGATGGTATAAAAGACGGAAAAGGCTGCATTTGAGGATGCTAAAAAATTTCCGATACTGCAGGTCGTTTTATGTAATACACTAGTTTAATAGCTCCACACGATTGGAGGGAAGTTGTACAATGAGACTAAAGTGTATGAGATACTAATACTTCATTTCAAAGTGCTTATAAAACAGAGATATGTCCAACTGTTTCTGAATCCATTCTGCTAAATTAAACCCTATAAGAATGAATTCAGGCTCTCAAATTTCACTCCTATTGGAAATTAAATTATTAGTTATCCGATGGGTCATGTGAAACAATTGAGTTAATCATGGTTGGCTTTTACATTTGAGCAACCCTATGGCGACATTTGGGCACAGAATTATAATTGAGAGTAGGGTTTGACTAAATGATTTGGGTTAACAAAGGGTGTGCTATATCATTATTCAATGATGAGCACCAAAAAAATTGCTACGGCCATCAGTTGATCCTATTATTTGCATGGCTTGTCACATGTGATTAATTTAACTTTTAGCTTATGAGCTTATGAATGGTGGAACTTTCCAGATGAAGAGATATACTTTGATATTTGTAAGTTTAACCAAGAAATAACTATGCAAGGACAGGGTTAAGCATACTATTTTTGCTCATAAGAAGTAGTTGGACATATTCGACATGGAGAAAAAGAAAGATTAGCAAACTCAAGGAAAAGTTCTTCCAACAAAATGGAGGAATGCTGTTGCAGCAAAAGATCTCTTCTCGTAGAGTTGATGCGTTCAAGATCTTCATGGTAGAGGAGTTGGAAAGGGCAACCGATGACTACAATATGAACAAAATAGTTGGTCAAGGAGGTTATGGACCTATGGTATAGTTTACAAAGGAATTTTATCAGAGAACATAATAGTTGCCATTAAAAAACCCAAAGAAGTAGATGTGAGTCAAATTGAGCAGTTTATAAATGAGGTGGATATTTTATCCCAAATCAATCATAGAAATGTGGTCAAGCTCTAGACCAAGGTCAACCTATAAACATGACCAATAAGGACTAGCAAGAGAGAATACAGCCTTCATACCCAGGCTCCACAGGTGGTGCTCATGGTAGGAACACCTGTGCCCCAGAGGACTCACATTTCATGGCATGGGTCCCATCACGGATTGTCCTACCATGCACACTGTTCATGATGGGATCCGCCATGCAAACATTTCCAAGGTTGAAGTTCCTAATTTGGTCCCAACATGCACTTCTTAGTTGGGTCCACCAGTGACATGATCTATAATTTCTAAGCCCCAAGCCTACAATTTTGCCTCAGTACATAGTATATACTTACATACAGGGGCAAAACCAGAAAAATCACCTTGGATAATGTAAAAATGCAAAGATTTTGGTGGGGTCAATGTCAAAAAAGCACATAATTTTCATTAACATCAAAGGAGTTTCTTGGGGGCTATGGCCAACTCCAGCCCCACTCTAGTTCTGCCCCTGCCTATATATGCAAGTGGCTCATATATGGGGCAGAGCCATGGTGGATTTGAATTTTGGACTCTGATCTAACTTCATAGTTTTAGATTTGACATGAAACCTATATATCATATTAGATGTTGTTGGAAGTAGGTGGGCATTCTAGATGTGTTTTTAAAACTTTTGACCCACTTGAAGTAAGAATCAAACACCCAAAAGGTCAAGAATCACATCTCAAGATCTAAAACCCGAATATCATGCATTAAGATCGAAGATCCATCAAAAGGATAGATCAAAACAAACAAGCAAAAACAAGAAGATCTACTAAAACAATTTAGAGGTAGAAGTCCCCTTACTAGTATATGAATTTGTGTCTAATGGGACTCTCTCTCACCATGTCTATGATGCAGTCAACATGCCGTTGATTTCATTGGAAAATCGTTTAAGGATTGCTGAAGAAACAGCAAACGCACTTGCCATTTGCACTCTACTGCTTCAATTCCAATATTTCATAGAGATGTTAAGTCTGCCAACATACTATTAGACAATAATTTTACAGCAAAAGTGTTCGACTTCGGAGCTTCGAGATTGGTCCCTAATGATCAGACTCAAATAGCAACATTGGTTCAAGGGACACTAGATACTTGGACCCAGAGTACTTTCAAACATGTCAACTAACCGCTAAAAGTGATGTATATAGCTTTGGCATAGTTCTGATTGAGCTCTTAACTGGACAGAAGCCTATATGTTTCAGTAGAACACAAGAAGAGAGAAATCTAACTATGTATTTCCTTTTGGCAGTGAAAGGGAATCGCCTCTTTCAAGTGCTAGATGGTCGGGTTCTAAATGAAGGTCAAGAAGATCAACTCATCGGACTTGCTCGGCGTGCCAAGCGTTGCTTGAAACTTAAAGGAGAGGAAAGGCCTGCAATGAAGGAAGTGGTGATGGAGCTCCATTGGCTCAGAAAGTTTCCAGGTCATCCATGGGTTAACAACAATGGAGAGGAGACTGAAGACTTGCTGATGAAAAATCTTGACATGGTACCAAATCAGTGAGAATCTTAGTATACTTTCATCATAACTGAGTGGAACTAGAATAATCTGCTTCTAGGCTCGGGACATCACCCCATTACCTCCAATCTCAAAATTATTGTAGTCTTGTCATCTTTTTATTTTTCCATCCAAAGCAATACTTCAATCTACATTACAAGGCCTCGCCATGTAATATCAGATTTGGGTATTTGTCACTGTCAGTCGTGTGTATTCATGGATCCTAACTGTGCCAATAGCAATTGGACAGTTTTTCGATATTGCAACAATTATTCACCTTGGATGTGTTGTGTATTTCTTTCCTCCATTTACATCCACTCTTTTTTTCAAAAGATAAAGGAAGCTTTCTCATAGATTTGTACAAGTTCTACTAGGTGGTCCATTCTGACAAGGATTGTTATGTTGCAAGATTATTGGAATCCTACTCTTGACTTTCTAATAGTTTAAGATGCTCTGTTTTCTGACATTGACATTCCTCATGCTTCTACTCATTGTCAGTAGTCCTATTGCCACTAAGGTTGCACATTGAAAAAAAAAATTAAAAATGTCCTTTCTTGACTGCCCTCTTGAAGTGTAACTCAAAAAGAATTTGGTTGAAAATTCAAATCCATGCTTCCCAATCTTCTGGCTTGTTTGAATCTCTGTTGGAGACTCCTTTAGATGTAGGTATGTTCTGCCCTTGATTAACAAACTGCACATGCCCTTAAATTCAAGAACTAGGTCCTTTTTTGCACTCAGAAGACTACTTCACTTTAGATGGGATAGAATCAATATCATTGGAGAACAGGTCGGCCCCAACAAGGATTATGAACAAATCCGCCCTCCAGAAGAATTTTATTCCTGAATGTATAAAGTCTTAATGAGTGGTGTGTGCCATTGTTGCCCAGATGCCATTGCAGTATTTAAGGCTTGCATTCTTTGATCTCTCACGTTAGAGTTTAGTTCTACTTTTGGATGTACGTAATTGGTTGACTGATAATTTTCTCACATTACCTGTTTGTTGAGATTTCACGTACAACATTTATAGATTTAAACAAGTGCAAATCAAATGATCCTAAAGTGTTAAAACCTACTTGTGTGTTCACTTCTTTGTGATGAAATGGAAAATTTTCTTTCTAAACTATCTTTTATTGGTACCCTATTTAGGGGGCCGGGAACTATTAGAGCACCCCGCACAGGTAGGAGAGGGCACTTGCACAACCAAGGAGAGGACGCTAGCACATGTTGGAAGGTAGCACTTGCAAACACCCAGAGAGACCCAAGGATAGATCCCAGGTCATCCAGGTAAGAGTCAGGGTTCCAACACTCTTTCTTTTTGAACCATCAGTTTACAATCTTGACCACATCGAAACGGTCTCATTTCCATAACTGTTTTGGCCCAGAAAAAATTTGGGTCCAAAGTTGTATATTATTATTAACCACGGTTTCGATTGTCATGGATTTCCTATTGCAGATTTTCGGTTCATGACTCATGGCCCATCCAATGGTGTTCCAGAACCACTTGCCAAACAATGCGAAAATGTGTGCACAAGAAAGTTATTGAATGAGTTGTTTAATAAGTTGCAACAATAAAACCACCAGCCTTGAGAACAAAAATCAGAATAAAATATGCAAAACTCCAGTAATAGTTTTTAAAAATCTTTGGTCATGAAACATTTGGATGAAAATGTTAAAACTAACGGTGACATTGTTAGTGTCTGGTCTTTCCTAATCTGAGTGAAAATCCTAAAATAACTATAGCCACTAAAATGTGGTGCGTCTTGCTGACTGTTTCCTGCAACAAATGTATTTATTCCATGATAGTCGTGACATTCATTGGGATGTTTGAATGGTGGTCGACATGCCTATGGCTATGCACTTGACCTTGGTTGATACGAAAGGCTAGTCCCGGTATGCTTTCCACTTAAAAAGATGGTTCCATAGTTTGTGCAAGTTGGGGATTTTCCTATGGCCTCAAATTCCTATTTTCTCGCGAGAGAGAAATCTTGCATTCTTCTCATGAAAGTGAAAATCCCCAAAGTCAATGAAAGCTAATGCTTGTTTTGCCTTAAGAGGATTACCGCCTCAAATAGTGGAATAGGTGGCTGCATGAAAAGATTCAAAACATTTTTCTCTGAGGGATTTTTTTTTTTGTTGAACGAATGCACCCTCAGATCATGTTTGAATGCACCCTCAGATCATGTTTGACAACTAAATTCTTAAGAAAATAATTTTTATTTTTATAAAGTCGTGAAAAACCCGATTTTGATAATTGTTAATTTCTGAGAATTTTGGTCATCAGATATCCTCACTTATGAGGATTCTTAGGTCTCATCCCCCAAAAGTTGTGGCTCAGCCTAAAGGTAGAATGTATAAAATCCTCACATCTATGAATTTTTCACCTATTAAAGTAAGATTCCTTGGCAATACAAATCCTTGGAGAGAAAAGTATTATTCTAGGGGCATTGTGGAATCCTTAAGTTTGTGCATTCCTCACCTGTTACCAAATGAAACTAGTGGTTGTATTGAGGCTCCTTGAAGTGTGGTATTATTGATCCTACCAGCCAGCCCAACCCACCTAATAATTCAGTCTTCTTCTTGACCGTTTCGTTTTCAGGTTGGATGAGGGCTGACATTTCTAAGTTCTAGCATGATTTATAGATGGGTTCAGTTTGGGTTTGGGTTTGGGTTGAGTTCTGAACTGCTATTTGAGCTTGGCTTGAACCTTCTGATGATGTTCGGATTAGATTCGGGTTGACATTTTCGATCCAATTAATAAATGGATAAGGTGTGGGCTGTGGCCCCTGTGGATGCACTCAATAAGCTTAACTTTTGGCACCTTTACTTGCCTCCAGGTATACCTGATCTTTATCATCAAGTGGATGGGCCATAGAAGTATATATAATTTAACTTGACTTGGCCTGAGTACACACCCACTTCGGTTCAACTCAAAGGGTACTGACTACTGAGTCAGCTAAGTTTGAAACTTTGAATGAGTCTTTCAAAATCACAGACTCAGTACCTGAGTTACATTTTGGTCATTTAGAGAGAGATTTTTTTCTTCCAATGTGCTCCAAACTGTGGATGACCAGTGTGACTTATCACTTATCAGTCATGTCAGTGCTCATTCCATTCCCCAGAAATCTGACTTTATTTCAATTATGTTAAATCGCCCAAATGGAGAACTAAGAAAAGGCCCAACCATGGACCGGATTGACTGGTCCAAATTGAATCACCCCAGCAGAGAACAGTTCAAATTGCGGAAACTGGTATGATTCAATGGTTCAGATTGATTAAAACCTAATAAATTTGCATATTTCTTTAGTTATATCTTATTCAGCCTCTTGCATTGGTTCCATGACTCAACTTCCATTCAGGTAAAGTAATTCTGGTCTAAAGACTAAAGTAAGGGGGGACTGTACAGTGAGTTTCTCTTTTCTTTTGTCTTTCCTCATAAAAATAAAAAACCATCATTTTGTGATAAAGTCATACTTCATCCTATTTCAAATTTACTAATGACAATGTATGATTTGAACAAAAATGATCCTTTATTAGATTTTCGCCCAAGGATAGACTGAAATGGCGAAACAAACCTCATATCGCTAAACCCACTCTAATTGAGACAAAGACTTTCATGATGAAGATAATAATAATCTATTAGAATGAAACATTATTAAAAACATTCAAAAATAGAGTTGCTAATGCAAAATTATCCAAATTAATTAAAGGGCCTTAGTTTTTGGAACATTTCAAAACAGGGCAAACAAATTCCAAGTTTTCCTTGCAAGATTGTTGGCCGAAACCACCCATCAAAGGCTGCCTCAAGTAACATTCTGTTTACTGATTGCCTTTGTTTTTTCCTTCTAATTATTTAAGGATATAAGCATTCACAGAGAGCCGGTGAGCATATGATAAAAATAGTAAGCAGGTAGGGAAAAAGGGAATTCATGCCGGTGGTGGTGCGCACCACATGCAAGAAAACCATGAAATGTCAGCTGATTTCTTTTCTTTCTTTTCTATATTTTGTCTTCCCTCCTTTTCACCCACCATCACAAAATTTGTGGGCGTCATTTTCCACTGTTTGTTTTTCTTTGATAGCAATAGTTACCAGAAAAACGACGTGTCATACATGTATGTGATTCTCACAAGTGTCAGTTGGTTGTGGACGATGATGGTGGTTGGTCCCACATGTGATTATACTTACTTTTTTTTTTTCTTTTTACCCAGCCAAGGGGTCCGGGACCCAAAGTAGCCCACACATGTGGCTGACCCAAGTGCATCTATGTAAGGGCGGATGCACCCGCTGGGCATCGATTTGCTTCTAAAATCATGATGAAAATTTTATCTCTACTTCGAGAATTCATATCAAATTCTTTTTCCACCCCCAAAATCCACAAGAAAGTCATGAGTTTATTTTCTAAAACACCATTGTATGTTTGCGTCCGCACCTTTCAAACAAAGACTCTTGGTATTTCTGAGTTGAGTAATTTACTTGTAAAGTGAATTTAAGTGAATTATTAATTTAAGAGACAAGCAAATAAGATGAGTCTTATAAAAAATTACAAAATTCCATAAGACTCATCTTCCTTTTTTGTTTTTTAAATTGATTATTCACTTAAATTCACTTTATTAGCGAATTAAATTAAAGACCGTTTTTTAGGTTTTATGGGTTGGGACTTGCCCAGCGAGTGAGCAGGTAAACAAGCTTGTTGTTACTTTTGGCACATCATTTTGGTTTAAACTGATCAGCAACCTCAATTGTGTACGAGTCCTGCTACATGTACTAATTTATGAACAAAACCATAGACTAAGCCCATGGTTCTCATCCAAATATTGAATTTCTCTTAAATGAGAACTATGGGTTAGTCCATGGACTAACTCAATGAATTAATCCATATAGACTTTTTGATTGTATACAGCATTTTAAACTCATTCGGTTAGTTGAGTATGGACCCAATACATGAGGGGTCCATAACTGTGGAACCAGACCTGTACCTGAGCGCCAATTGGGGTGAGAATTGATTTTATGTGAATGTCTAGTGGTTGTCCATATTGTCAGTACTGCTGCTTGTCGAAAATTTTTAAAGTTGGGTCGTAAAAGGTGTCCATTGACCTTCTTATGCACATAGGACCCACCCATTACATAACGTCTTGTCTTCTGCCATGTGTTTCCTATCCCATGTGGACCCCAATTTGGTATATAAATGTAAGTGTGAATGAATATTTATATACACATTCACATGGATATTCTAGAAATGCAGATGATATTATTAAACGCACTCATCTAAATCTAACAATCACTTATGTCTGTTGCCAAGTGAGTGTACAACCCCTCCCTCTCTTGAAAATCCATTTTTGAAAAGGAGAAGTTACAGAATTTCCTCTTTCGCGGTATTACACAAATAAATCATAAATCTTATAGTAAAATATATTTTACAGTCACCCATCTTAAAGTTGATGGAGTGATATAAGGCGTAAGTTTGCTCTGTACGTCTTGTGTCCGAGTTGCACCGACATCTTAAAAAAAAAAAAGAATCTAGTAAGGAATGTCCTCAAAATCATTATAGGCATAGATTTTGAATTCCAAAGTCTCAAATGGGAGTTAATTTGTACCGGTAATGGGGGATTTCGGGGTATGAAGGGGGTTAGTGAGAGTGGCTGGATTGATCTAAGCGAACATTTTAAGTAGGTTCTAAATGTTTTTCTCAGTCACAAAATAGATTTGACAAATTGCTTTAAAAAAGTTCATAAGTTTTTCTCCTCTCTCAAATAGGTAGTTTTCGATGCCAATCCCATGGCTAACTTGTTTCCTAAAACTTTTTATAATGACAGAAGTGTCCTTATTTGGAAAATAAATTAGAGTGTATTTCGGTCATTTTCTCTCTCTTATGACAAGAAAAGGAGGTGGCTGAGCTGAGTCCAGATCCCTTTTTCAGCGAAACAGTGAAATACTGTTTCGGCCTATCCTCAAACGACACATGTATAAAATGAAAGCTAGCTAGGTCACCATTTAAGAAAAAAAGGAATAAAGAAATCATGGAGATTTTCAATTTTCAAGGAGTAGGTTGAGAATAGGCCGAAACATTATTTTCCTATTTGGATGAAACAGAGGATCTAGACTAAAGGTGGTTAGGTGGGCGCTTGAGGGTGGAGGAAGATAGATGGAAGAGAGAGAGAGACCGAGGGAGAGAGAGAGAGAAGGAAATGTAGGAAATAAACATCCTAATTTATGTTCTTAAAAAGGGCATTTGCGTTTTACAAAAAGTTTCCGGGGAAAAAGTTGCCTGCACCGAGTTTCCATCGAAAAAGATCACTATTTAAAAGAGGTAAAAAAACTTGTAAATTTCTTTTTAAAAATAAGCAACTCGTGATATTCTTACTGGAAAACTTCTTTTTTTTTTTTTTTAATTAGGATCTATTTTCACTTCCTCTTTGCGGAAATCAAGTTCTTATCTTTACAAGGTTATGTTGAGTTTAAGCAACTTAGAAGGTAGGTAAATGCTATTGCGGATTCTCTAGCTAAAGAAGCGATAGATAGGGTTGTTCCTTTGATTGCTTATACCATATTCTCCAGGTATAAGTCTCCCATACCAGATTTGGTGGTGCATGTGTTGTGTAGTTGTTTACCTTCTTTTTTATTTAATATTTTATTTACGTTAAAAAAAAAACTATAATTGACATTATAGGGTTACTGGGTTGGTTGGAATGTCACAAAGCTACCGGGGACCCCTACTTAGCCTGTAAGAATCACATTTGTCACACATTACATTATTCTAGCGGGCCCCAGTTTCGAGTTCACCTTTCTAATTTCTTTGTTTCCTTTTGGAAAGAAAATGATCAAGGTCGATCGAGTCGTGACACAAAAGATAATATTGCAAATTCAAACGATAGGGGTCCAATTATAGTAGCAAAATTCTTCACTCTCAACCAAGAATTCATCGCCGTCGAACCCACATGAATTGAACAAGACATATGTAATAAACATCTTTTAATATCAATGGTCAATGGTATGGATTGATGTTGAATTTCGATAACATTGCTAGTGAGCTCGAGGTTTTTGTATGAGTACTGGTTAAATAGAATGAGTTCATTCACTATAATTTTGTACGTATGACAAATTGTTCTAACCATTCCGTAGCCGAATGCAGTTTAATCTTAATGTACTGTTTAATCAGTCTTGGGGTTTTTTACCAAGGAAAAAAAAAAACTGTCTTGAGGGCAAATCACAAGCATCAGTGTTTTCTAACTCACAAAATAGATCCTACAATTAAGAAATGGACTCTACCTGATGGAGAATATTGGAAAGTATTTATGCTAACTCTACATACAACTTGAGGTTGGTAGGAATGATTAATTAGCTAAATAAACTTAATATGATATCAGAATCAACCGATCGTAAATAAAAAATGAGAAGTTAGGCACAACAGTAAAAACTTTCTTATAAAAGATCTTTTCTGTGTCTTGAATAAATCCATTTATCTTATCAATAATAGAGTCATCAGAACAATAAGCCATGCTAAGCACAGGTAGGTACAAATATTGCAAACTAAATATTCATACATAAAAAGACTAAACAATTGCAAAGAAAATCAAATTGACATAAAAAGAGACATTTAAAAAGAAAAAACATTAACTCAGATATAGATTCATTAGCTTCTAATGAAAACCTCTAAATATTCCTAAATTTAGGAGAACTAAGTGGTATAGAATGGAAATAGAAGAATTCGAGTAGAAAGATAACATAAGAGGTGAGGCATAAGGAGATAAGTTTAAGGGAAAAAAAAAGGTGGAACCTTGGAAAGTAGATAGTGGAAGTGAGTGGTTTCATGAGATAATAGCAGGAGGAGAATGCGAAGTATTTGAAAAAAAAAAAAAAGAGAAATTAACTTCTAGTCAAAATTGCAACTGACATTTAAAATTAAAGCCAAAACCCTTGAATTTAATATATTATAATTGGTAATTCTATTTTTATATGGTAGTGTTGCAGTTTAACTTTATGTGAAATCAGGTAGAAACCTTGGTGTTGTGCACTTCAATTCGGTAGTATTCCTACATCCACGGATATAAATAAGCTTCTTTCTTTTCACTCTTAAGACAACATTTTATAAGTTACTTTAGGATACGTAACTTTCTCTTTATATCCGATACAATGTCTAAATTACCTTTGATAGTGTGTGGGGTGGATCCTTGCTCACCAAATAAATGATCGATACCATTGACCTAGAATACAAGACATCAAACCAATGTTATAGCAAGGAGCTTTCAGTAATGCTTTAAATATATAATGACATTCATCTGACCAACTAAAAAAAAAAAAAATCTATCATTCCTTCAATTATACTCCCTTACATTTGGGTTTTCAGAGGTTATATCGGCTGAATTAATGGACACTCTATATGCTTTCCTACCTTTTTGGGCTTGCCTGAAAAAAAGGAATTCTAACCTTCTGTCCCTTATATTTTCATAATGCAGCAGCATTATGGAGTTATAAATAATATACTCACCACTGAAAGTCCCACATGCTTACCTCCTATGGTTAGGTATCTGTCCAATAATACGTATCTGCCTCTTTCCCAGATGATACAGAAAGCGACACTTGAACAGGTGCTCCATCAATTGAGTTGTAGCCTTGTAGGTAAAGTTTTTGTGGCAATGGTTTATATTAAACTAATGATCTTAACCGTTAATCAAATGGTCCATTAGCTTTTCATGCTACCCTGAATTGGTCACTATCCGATGGTCATGATCGAGAAATATCTAACCGTGTAATCTACAACGTCCAAGTGATGGCCCATCGATTGTACTAGTGAAAACCAAATCTTGCAAAAAGCAGAGTTCTACTTGGTGTCTAGTGTGAATATGATGCTCTCCACTTGAACATGTAACATCAGATGATAGGGATTGTTGATCAAGTGGGTCTCATTGTTAAAGAAAAATTAATAAATAAATAAAAAATCCATTCTCAGGATGTCGTAAACCATTTGACCACCACCTACATTTGGATGGCGAAGCTGCAAGCAATTGACACCTGTTGTGTAGGCAAAGGAGCATAGAAGTCCTCCAATGGAGAGGGAAAGGTGTTGCAACTGGACCATGCACGGTAGGGCAATTTTATGAATTACGTCGTGCATGATGGTTCTCCTTTCATTTCTTGTATCAGTACTTATAATCTTCAATCTAACATCCTTGGTAGTTGGACCACAAGAGATGTCTAGCCCACCCTGGTGGAATTCACTGCAGTCACATGTTGATTATTATGCAACTGTGCAAATGAACATTGGATGGAATTGATCTAGCTAGGTTGCTTATTTAAAGGCCCCTAATAAGATAGTTGCTGTGATCATGGTGATTAAATGAAAGTCCCTCCTTATCTAACCGTTGACATTGTATATAGATATCAAGCAGTCTCGACAAGGTAACAAGGACTGTAGAGGTCACCTATAGAAAATTAAATTCATTGAGCATTGCAGCCCATTTGATATACAAAGCCATTGAATGACAGCCCTATGGAAGGATAGAGACAGACCTCTGGAGACTGGAGAGTTTATATTCCAATTTACCAGTTTAGGATCCAAGACAGCTAGCCACATTATATGAATTAATTTGGCTTTTGCCAAACGGTCGTTCACAAGGCCTTCTTTTGCCCACTGGTCTGTAGAGTGTAGACCTTACTAAAACTATGCTGGACTTGACCCGGTTTTGAATGGTTCTATGGTGAAACGGTCACTAAGAAGTTGCGTAATTTGCGATGAAAAATACCGGGTTTGTTGAGGGATTTTCGGTCAATCAACTGAAAACCCCATGGACAAGATACATTCTAGGGACACATGGAGATCATGGTAGGCCTCACATAGACCCACACGCCATCAGATTTCTGTGAGGTGGTACCCACATTCTTTCACTCCCATCTCTATAAATCTATTATTGATTTTAAAAATCATTACAATATCCTACTTTAGTATTAAAGAAAAGCAATACAATCTCATCGCGAAATATAGGAAGAACAAAATTTTACATTGATTTTGAACTGAATGAATTTTAAAAGTGGATCTTGCTGAGGAATTTATAGCAAAAGAGCTCACAGAATCCTGATATTGACAAGGCGCACTACCTTCTGTGGCTTACCCGAAGAAAAACAGAAAGGAAAAGTAAGGCCATTTACTTTTTAAAATGGAATAAATAAGATCCAGCCGTTCACCCATGAGAACTAGGCTTGAAAACGAAATATTTTGATCGCCATCATGATAACAGACAATAGTTTAAACCTTGAAACAACAGAGCATTATCTCTCTCTAATCTCTATATATAGATATATATATACTTTATTATACTCAATCTTCCCTTGATTAGGTATTAAGAGGGAAAAAAATAAAAAAAGGCCCAAGTGACGGCATGTATCAAAAATAATGCCAATTTTGCAAGAAAGATGGTTCATTAAAACTCATGCCTTGACTAATGTGGGTGCATTTAAAACCAAGAGGTAGTCCCACACTCCCACTAGAACAACTATTATATAAGAGACCCCATCTCCCTTCCCATTTCCTCCCATCTTCCTTTCTTTGTGACATTCCTTGCAATCCCCTCCTTCCTTGCTTTATCCCTTCTCTCTCTCTCTCTCTCTCTCTCTTCTTTGTTCCTTTTTGTTGGGTTTTACTTGTCTAAGGCAGGGAGGGTTTTTGTGCCAGAACTGGCTAACTTTCGTGCGAGGCTGGAGGAAGAGGAACCCACGAACCAGGGTGTGGTACAAGCCCTGTATGAAGCGTTGAGCTCCCGAGACGTGGAAACGGTGCACCGACTGCTCGCACCAGACATCGAGTGGTGGTTTCATGGCCCGCCATCCCACCAGCATATGATGCGATTGCTGACTGGCCTCTCATCTGACGTGCCTTTCAATTTCGAACCATCGTCCATCAGCGTCTTTGGGTCCACGGTCGTGGTCGAGGGCCACGAGCCAACCCACAACGTTTTCTGGGTGCACGCTTGGACTGTAACTGATGGGGTAATCACACAGGTCAGGGAGTACTTCAACACGTCCCTTACTGTAACCTGTGTCGACAAGGACCCTACTCCATCTCTATCTCCATCTCCATCTTCATCCTCTTCTTCTTTTCCTAGCCTTTGGAAGAGTACCCTTATTGAAAATACTGATAACTCCATGCCGGGTCTGGTCCTGGCTATCTGATCAGTCAATCCAGTGCTTGGATTCTCCATATATTTATCTACATCTACTTAGTTTCGTGGTTGTGAATGTGTTTTGAAAAATAAATCTGGTGGTTGCAGGTATTTGTCTGATGGGCTGAAGGACTTGTGTCTAGAGGGATGTAGGGTGGTGTTGATTTGTGTTTTGGTGGTGCTTTCAGCTTTCTGCAGGGTGTTTCTTGTTTTTTTTTTTAGTTTGTGACATGATGGAGGGACGGTGGTTCTCTTCCAAGTGTCTATCGTTTGTCATGATCTTTCTATCAATAAAATATAATGTTGGGTTTGTTTGTTTTAATTTTTTTTTTTTTATTCTGGTGGCTTGGTTTGATTTTAAGAACATGGGTGGTTTTGGGGGTGTGGGTTTTGGTCGGTGTAGTTTTGGGTAGGCAGAATTGCATCTTGATAGATACAAGAGAGATGGGATTTTTGAGGCAATTTCAACAATTGTTTAGATTAGATATCTAGTATTTTGAGGACATTTTTGTTGGGGACAGGTGATTGTTTGTTTGGAATTGAGCACCCAGTGGGTGACGCAACAGCTATGATCCCACGTGTGTAATGAAGATGCTTCTTGTCTGGATGTGTGTTCCCAATTAAGCCATTTGTTGGTCTGAGCATCTTCCACACTCATAAGGTCAGAGAAAACAGTCACGCTAGGATCATGGGCCACTTAATTTTGAGCCCATAAGTAGACCCTTGAGGAATTGAAGATCGGGCCCAATGGCCCACTAGATGATGATCAGATGATCAGATGCAGAAAATCTGCAGAAAATCTACTCCTAAAGGGAACTGATTTGACTATTTGCATTAGATCTAAAATAAATATGTATAAGGGGAGTATTCATTCACATCCAAATAATTAGTGTTTGAGACGGAATGGCTTCATTCATTCCTTCATTCATCCTAGAGATGGTGATTGATGTGGCAATTTATTTATTTTAGTATGAAATGCTGTTTTCTATTTATCTTCAGTCAAATAACACTAGTAGAAGTGGACAGGTGGGCCCAAGCATCTTCAAATTATTTTTAGTGTGAAATGGTGTTGTGCATTTATTTTCAGTGGGAAATGGCGTTTTCCACTTATCAGCAGTATATTTGGACATTAAGCAAAATGGATGATTATCTTTTGGTCCCTAATCAGAATTGAATATAGGTGGGCTTGGCAGATAAACAACTGTCTGTGGTCCTGTGATCCAGCTTGGGTCAGGTCACATCTTTTTATCCAAGCACGGGGCACGGCTCATTCTGTAATTGGACCTATTATTTATGTTTAAATTCAATTAGAAGGCATTAAAAGGTAATGTCAATGCAAAAAAAAAAATCAGATTTTGTTAAATATGTCCGGCTTTGACCATCTGATAGTTGGACCTTGAACTTGAAGTTCACACACCCTCGAACCGAACACATAGGCCTTGTTTTGATTTACTAGTGTAATGACTTCGGATTCATTTTTAAATATAAGGAGCGATTATTTGATGGTCATTTAGAAATATAGTTTTTAGATTTCCCACGAATAAAATACAGCCATTTTAGGGATGCATTTCTTAGAATTCCATAGAATTCAATCTCATACAACAAACTGGCCTTCGGATAATTAGATCTTTTGCTACATAGAGAAATGATCTTTATATCCAATTTCATAAATTTATGGGGCTTAGCCCGTTCGTGGCGTGTTTGGATGTATGGTGAATTGAAGTAAAGTGAGGTAAACCCTCCAGACAACATAAGAAAATGGGTCATATAAAAAACATACAAATTCAAAATTCTCTCCTTTATTTATTTTTTTTAAAATAGTCAAAAAGCAACATCCTTTATTCACTAAATGATAAAAAAAACATCATCTTTTTTATACAAAAAGTAAAAAAGATTCCCTATTAAGACACTAAAAATAAAAAAACCAATATAACCTCTTATATCTTATTATCTCTTAATTTGATATTTCACCTCACTTTATTTTAATTCACCGTACATCCAAACACATTAAAATAATAATCAGAACAATCATGTTCAAAACACAAGTTTAGAACTTGTAAGTGATCAGCCCAACGCCAAATAACACAACTTGTAAGTTAGCTCAACGCCATAGAAAGTGTAGTTTTCCCACCAGGAAGTTTTCCTTGGGGCCATTATATGGAAAAATGAAATTCTTGAGGGGCGATCAATAAAAAAATGCATAACTTTTGGGGATTCTTTATAAATCTTCCCCGGATTTCCTCCATGGTAATTGTTTTTTTAGAGGCATGACTTTCTCGACCCTGATGCTACCAAAGAATTGATACGGAACGAAAGCACACTATCTGCTCTCGAGTTCTACTCCTTCAAGCTCCAGATTTCTTTAAAATTAGAGAATCCCGATTTATTAGCCTACTCTAAGAAGGACTAGAAGCTTAATCCTATCGAGAAGGATCTGCTGGTGAAATCAGTCTTATCCTATCGAGAAGAATCTGCTGGTGAAATCAGTCTTATCCTATCGAGAAGAATCTGGGATTTACAATCGTGGTGGATTGATTCTAAAAATACAGCTCTTATCTTATATCCTCCCGAGTTTTGAACTTCAATATTGATTTACAGTCATGGTAAACTCATTTGGAATTGTCTTTGTAATCTCCTTTTCTTTTAATGAATGTTCTTGTTATTGTCTCAAAAAAAAATTGGGATTGTCTTTCAAAAAGTTATGTGAGAGAGATTTTCTAAGTGGTTAACGGGCATTGTTTTTTTGTATAAATTCAAAGGAATTAGTCAAGTCATTTCTGGATATTAACCTTGAACTCTTCTTTTCAATCGCTTAAAAGAAATACAAATTAAGTTTCTAGAATTCTAGAAATTCAATTACATGAAATAAACAAACACTATAGATTAATATCTGCTGAATAATTACTTGAAGTTCTAGTGTTTTTCTTCTTCTATCCTTTCTATCATTAGACCCATGGGCGGCGCTACATGGATGTCAATGGGGTCAATTGACCCCACTGAGATCTGAAAATTTATTAAAAAAACTTTCTTTAATGAAATGAACATATGTAAAGGTTTTGACCCCACTCAATGTCTAAGTTAATGGGTCATCTATCTACTAAAATAAAAAATAATAATAATGGGCTCAACTTTTGTTTTTTAAAGAAAATTCCCTTAATTTTTTAGACATTCTGTTATTAACTCTTTATTTATCCTATCTTAACCTCTAACTACGGTATTCTCCCTTAGAAGTAGAAAATCCTAACATTTATATTGAAGCATATAGACTCTCAGCCCTAGCCAAGTAGCAGAGAAAAAAAATATACAAGAAGAAGAAAAGGAATTAGAAGAATTGTTGAATTGTTTGAGAATTTATATTTATTTTTGTTTGAGAATTCAATGTTATCTTTGTCGGATTGTCGAAAATAGATTATTTGAGATTTTTATATTATATTTGTCGAATTATCGGAACTAGATGACAGATGTTGATCAAGGGGAAACAAATTTATTTGATTTATGAAAAATAAGTTTTTTGTTGACCCCACTAACTCAAATTCCCTGGAACCGCCCTGATTAGACCTGTAAAAATGTGTCGAGCTTCTCTTGTGCAAAGGCATATATATAGAGTATTATAGGGCGATTGTGTGTGTCACATAAAGTCCTTACAGCCTTTGGTATGAGGTATGGTTGGCTAAAAATGGTTGTTCTGCAAATATACTGATAGAGAGAGAGAGCTTGCCCTTATCGAAAGCCCTTACCATTTTATTACATTTGTGGCAAAAATGTAATTTAGGAAACAAAACTGATGAAAAGCTTTGGAATCAGCTTCTTTGGTTAAAGGGATTCTTAAAAACATTTTCTAAAACTGAAAGATTGTGAGAAACAAAAATGTACAGAAATTTTGTCAATATTTCTAATAGAACAAAAGGGTATAGCTTTATCTTGCAAAAATTGCTCTTCTTTAGCCATCTATATATATTCTATCATGCATACACGTCATTACCCACTTCTTTAACACCTTCGATTCTTGAATGGACCAGTCCTCGTTTTGGGTCTTGGCTCATATCTACTTTGGACATTTCCAGGATCACTTTCACCAGCAACATGGCAGCATCTTAGACGAGCACCAAAGTGCAACTGCCTATAAGTAGAGGTGAACTCGAGTGGGGAAGGTTGGGTCTGGTATTGACTTAACTAGGGGCGGACCTAGTGGGGGTGGCATTGACTCAACTATTGATTTAATTTTTTTTAAGAGAAACTATAATTAATTAATGATTTCAATTGAATGCCGAGCACAGCTTCAATCATTTGATTATTGTATATTTTAAAACTAATATTTTCAATTTTGTTTAAAGTTTCATTTTCTTGTGGCCCCCTTCTAAACAAAATTCTTGGTTCCACCCCTGGACTTAACTCAAACTTGAGCCATATAGTCACTATGTAGGTAAAGCTAACCCAAATTCCACCCGAAAGAAACTTGAACGCAGCTGAGTTGAGCCCAACATATACTGTAAATTCCCTTGCCGAGTCCAATTCGGATTAAGGTAGGTTTTACCAGGTACCTTAAAAAATGTTTAGGTTTGTTTGCCTTCCAATGAGTATAAAATTTAGAACATTGTATATGCTTTGTATATAATATAGTGTATATATACTGTACAATTTATACACAAATGTCAGGCCATTTTTCGGGCTTGGCATCAAGTCATTTAGATTTTTTCTAAATAAGCTGGGCATCAGTAGCTCAAACTCAAAATTGACCCATATCCTGCGCTTTTCAATTTAAGGCCTGTGTCCAATCCCAAATCCGACTCAAAACTAGCCTAATCCAAGTTTCACTTTTAATCGGGTTGGGCCATGACCCTTGAGTGCTGCCCATATTAATTAATATAATATTACAATTGTTATGGGCCTTATGGCTCTACTTTTCACCATTTTCACGACAAAAGGTGCCTTTCAACTATTTGGCTCATTACTATGATAAAGACTTTAAAGAATAGGGATAAGAACATGGATAATCAGAAAAGCATATTCCTTTGGGTTTGAGAATTTGAGCAGCTTATATGAGATGGGGAGCTGAAGACTAGAAAATGCCTCCCAAATTGCTAATGTGGCATGAAACTCCACTTTTGTAGTTATATTCCAAGTTCCAATTGGAAAAGTTTTGATGTTATCACATAGTACCTCTTTCCCATCAGACTTTTCAATGTTCTCACTTCCATTAACGTATGCATCAACGTATCAATATCAAAATAATTAAAGAATGGTACTGTGTTTAGCATTTGATTTAAAAATCATATAGTTGCAAGGAACCCCTGCCCAACATGCAATTTTATCAAGTGGCCCGTTTCAGCATTAGATTGTCATCAAACGGTTGGAATCGTTGGATATATCCAATGGTTTAACACTTGACTGCCGCATATGAAATACAGTACCAGTTTGGTCCACTTGTACATCTTAACCAGTAATATCCATTCATTAATTGTGTTTTTTTTTATCAAATGATTAATCTTATAGTGTGACCAACTCTTAATAAGGTAAAGTTTGGGAATATGCCATATGCTAGACATGCATTTATTCGAGTTTCTCCGATTTTGAGTATGTCGGCTTCAATGTGGTGTCCTGCTCCTTTTAACTCAAGATTTCTTTAGGTCAAAGCCTCAATGATCTGGACCCGACCTGAGTACGTGGGTGTCATACCTTTTAAGGGTTTGGACCAGCCCTCAATTGCACTATAGACCGTTCAAGTCACAGGATCAACCATATCAAACCAGCTCCTCCATTCTGATTTTTGAAACACTGGTGCACAGTAAAGGTGAGAACAGCCAACCAAGTAAATAGATTAACTCAATGACCCAACCCAAAATAAGGATGGAGTCTATACCCTGGACCCAATTGTCCACCTTCTCATTTATAGGGTGAAAGTGGGTTGGATTCAGATTGGATCCATAGTGTTCCCAGACCCAATCTAGAATTTTGATCATATTCAAAAGGAAAAGGGAAATTAAAGACCCGAAGGTCAGAGACCCCAGTTATGCCAAATATAATTATATCAAAAAATTAATATACTTAAATTACCTTTGTAGTTTTATCATCAGAGAGTGTTGTGTTTTTGGATATTCTAGTTCTAAGGTATGAAATCCATGGAATGAACCCAGACCCAAAATAGAATAGAATGGGTGCCAAAATTGGAGATGCTACAGTTTTTGGGATAGGCACATTATTCTATGGAGATGTACACTTATATCCAATTCTTCTCATGGGGTCCACATAGATATAAGTTTATCTATGGTAGAGAGCATATGGAAATGTCTATTCATGAATAAGGATCATCCAAAAAATCTGCTCCACCCGATTTATTTTAGCCCTTGATTTAACGGTTCTAAAGTTTAACAGTATCTTAACCATATATAGGTTTTCTTGGGATTCATTGCAACGGTGAGTGAAGGCTTGGTTAGTGTAGGAGTGCAGGTTCATTGGATGAAAAGAATATCAAAGGGGTTGAAAGGTAAGCCCAAGCGAGCGCCACAGTGGTAGGCTGCACTTACAGTTGCTTGCAGGACAACATTTTCCATCTATATTATCTAATGGAGATGCTCTCATAAGAGCATCTCTCACCTTACTATGAGAGAGAATTTGGGGGCTTCACATTTAAGTTGTTGACATTCGAAATGGATGTGAATGTCCCCACCTTATCTCTCATAGTAAGGTGAGAGCATTTCTCATAAGAGTATCTCTCATTATCTAATATGTTGCTTTAGGACTTGAAACTCTTACTTTGTTGGAATCCGTATAAATATTCATTATCATCTCTCTTTCAAGAAATGTCCTACCCCAGCTTGTTAAGTTGTCAGGCCCAATCTTTTTGATGGGCCCTTTATCATAAATTTTCATGTGGCCCATTGCAACAAATGTTTAGCTCATCGTTCTAAAATTCACCTGGCCCAACTAAAATTCACCTGGCCCAACTGACTGAGAAGGACACCTAGGTGAGTAACTTTGGCGAGTTTGACCGAGTTTTTGGAAGACTATCAGCAATTTGATCGAGTGTGTTTCGAGTTGAACTGGCCTAGCTAGTCAGGGTCAGTTGAGTCGAGTGCCTAACTGTAGTTCAGGTCTTGCCCCAAACAATAGGTCGAATGTCAATCTATGGGCCAAAAATCATAGCGGGTTCAGTCAAAAGTGGACCCACTCCTCTATCCTTCTGCATCCTCATCTCTGGACTCTTCTAGGCTGAATCTCTCCTTTCCGGCCCATTCTACAGCCAGACTTCCAGCTCTTGCTCCTCAATTTTAGGTACCCAGACTCCAGACATTTAGTTCTAGCCTCGGCCCATTGCTGGCCCTGTTTCAGGGACCTTTCAGTCTCATTTCAGGCTGGATAAACGTCTGTTTTTAACATGCTGGACACCTCTTTACACTCATCTGGGCTGGTCATCAAAAGGCCTAGCCTTGGCCCAGCGAGGTTGGATGAACTCAAAAGCCTTAATGAAAATGAAAATGCAGAAATGGTTCAGGGCGGTGGCAGCACAACTAGCCAACTTTACTTTGGGTTCGATATTGGATAGAGAAGCATATAAACAGTATGGCCCTGATACTTAATAACATGTAGCGCCCCATTAAGTTCATAAGTGTGACTGTTTTTCTTTAATCCAAACTGCTTACTTGCTCTAATTATCCTTCTATTGGTAGTGATGGCTTTAGTTTCATTCAAATTGCTGTGGGATCTGGTGTTTAATAGATCATGTTTTACACACAAGAAACTCTGCTGACTTTTTCTCATTTTCCTTTGAGAATCTAATAAATTTAAACACATAAAACAAGGGAGATGATATATATTGGCTCTCCCAAAAGTGATGGAGGCGCTCCTCAAATGCACAGTGTGGCAAGGAGCGCCTCCATAAAAAACATCCCTTTTTGGAGCGCCAATATCAATTGGGTAAAACAAATGATACGATTGCTCCCTACCTATAGACGACTCTGAAGCAGGGGCGGATGAAGGGGGGGGCCCGGGTGGGCTGCAGCCCACCCAAGATTTGGGCCCAAAAAAAAAAATCCAGTTTAACAAAAAAAAAAAAAATCCAGTTTCCAAAAAAAAAAATGTCACTATTACTTTCACAACTTGTAGTCTTAGCTTGCAAGCATGGGTTTAAATCCTGTTATTTCTTCTCTAATAAAATATCAGAGGAATTACCCTACCATTGTTGCAGCAGACAGTAATTCTCATAGCTTTGATAAAACTTCATTGTGAGCTAAAAATGAAAAGAAAAGAAATAAAAAAAATTAGAAAAAAAAAAGTAAAACCGGTCATCTTATGTATAATGTATTGTATATTGATGATTATTTACTATCTTAGGTTATAATGTCGCATCATCAAGCGCCCAAAAAATCAATTACTCTTCTATCGTTCTATAAGAGAAAAGATGATAAATTTGAAAGTGGCGAAACTTCCACACCTATTCCTGATATTTCAAAACTTGATGAGGATGAGCGACGTCCTACCAAAGTTCAAGTTGTTGAAATTGAAGGAGTTGAACCTTCTTCTCGAGTCCAAAGAGTCGTAGTTGCACATTCTTCCAAGGCTCAAGAAGTTGCACCTATGAAAGTTGATGTCACTTCTTCATTTGAATGTGATCCGGGTAAACGCATTGCTATATATATATGAATACCCGCTTAACAAACATGATGAAGTTCGGGTAGCTTATCTTAGAATGGGACCTTGTCGACCTACTCATGAGAAAGAAAAAGATTATCCGGTGACCATATTTGGAAAGCAAGGCCGACGGTTCAATACTAATTGGTACAAACTATTCCCTTGGCTAGAATATTCACTCCACAAGGATAGAGCATATTGTTTTTATTGCTTTCTCTTTGAAACAAATCCTCCGAAGCATCCGGCATTTACCATTAATGGGTTTCAGAATTGGAAGAAGGTTAACAATGGGAAGAAGTGTCATTTTTTGAAACATGAAGGTGGTCTTTGTTCTCCACATAGGTCGGCGACAATGTATTGTAAGAATCTAATGAAACCTTCTCAACATATAGATAGTGTTTTCAATACACTTTCTAAAGAAGCAATTGCAAATAATCGGTTGCTTCTCCGAAATGTTATTCAATGTATTTGGATGCTTGCATTACAAGGGTTTCCTTTTAGAGGACATGATGAATCGAAGAAATCAAAGAATTGTGGAAACTTCATTGCAATGTTTGAATTTTCGAAAATGTTGAACAAGAAAGTTGCCGAAATAGTAGGTGATTGTCCAGGAAATTCCAAGTATACCTCACATGGTGTTCAGAAAACACTTTTGCATATATTTGCCGAAAATGTGAGAAAGAAAATACGCGAAGATGTTGGTGATGCAAAGTTTTGTATCCTTGTGGATGAAGCACAAGATAATTCACATAGAGAACAAATGGCCATTATTTTACGATTTGTTGATCGTGGTGGTTTTGTTAAAGAAAGGTTTTTGCTATTGTTGGTGTTGAAGACACTACTCACGGATTGCATGGTTATTTACATCGAAAGAGAGTTTGCTAATGAAGTCGACATAGAGTTGGTAATAGATGAATTTGATAAGAAGCCACGCAAGTCAAGATTTCACTAGTATCATGTTTTAACTTTTGTTTGTCTTTTGTCATACTTGTCAAGATTTATTGTGAAGATATTTTTTTTGTTGATTTTGAGTAGTATAATAAAAATGATCACTCTTTTGGTATGATGCTTGTAGAAAATGAATTATGAAGATAGTACATAGACAGTTTTTGGTGAACATTGTTGCTATTTTTTATAATTTTTGGTGAGACATTGTTGTTATTTTTTTTAGTGTAACTTAAGTGCAGCCCCCCCAGATTAGAAATCCTGGATCCGCCCCTGCTCTGAAGTAAACAGGTGATTCATAGTATTTATGAACCGCATGAAGTTCCTGGTTGTAGTTTTCTCTTTGATTGAGAGGACAGTTGTTAATCTAGTATAGAGGCATTGCACCAAAGTTCCATTCTATTCTTACATATTGTTTGCAATCTCCAAAAACACGTTTTTTAGTAAAGAAAAATGCGACCATCAAATTTTGTTTCAATCTAGTTTTATTCTATTTTATTCCATGACAAACAAAAAAGGCCAGAGTTAGGATTCAAATAAAAAAGTTAAATGGATGCATAATGTAATGTAGCCATTATTTTCCTAGTGGGGTTGGATCTAGATCTTGTCAATTTCAGGCCACCATTAATTCGTGTCCGAATTGAAGTGTGCTCATCGAACCACACCGACATCAAAACATCATTTCTCTAATGGGGCAATATCATGCATGTGGCAACAACACCCATCACAGAAGTTGGGTTGTATATTAGCAATCTAACAAATCGAACGAGAACTACTAGATTTTTTTTTCCATTCATCCAATCTAAGGAGTGGAGTTTTCTTTTACTCATGCTTTTGATTGCTATAGATCAAATTCCCAACAACATTAATTGAATCATGTAATATTTGGTAGAAAGCTACCACTCTTGCACCCTCTATTCTAGGCGGCCAAAGGGCCTTCAAGAGGGAACAGAAATCTCCATTGAAAACTGTAGAGAATCAGGATTCCATCTACTTATTATACAGCCTCAAGCTATGTCCTTTGTTTGTGTATTATGTGCTTCTGGCCCGGAAGCAAAATCTATCTTCAACAATCTCTTGCAACCAACAATATTAGTGAAAGGAATCTCCTCTTACGGATGAATCTTCCTATTCAACAAAAAAGGAAAAAGATAATAATGATAAAATGAGTCTCTACATTTCGTCTTATTTTCCCCTTCTTCCTCTTCTTCTCATGAGAGATGTTTGAATGTTTGAATCCTTATCCTTGAGCTATGTACTTCCTGTCCTATACACAACTAAATAAGTTAATTAGTATATAGTATGACAGCCAACAAGGTGGCAAATATGTTATATCACATTAGTGATCTGTTAGAAGTTATTAATCATACAAGTTGGCTCTCATTTCTTATTCCAATATCATACTACTGCATCTCTATTATTTGTTAAAATAAAGGAAAGAAACGATATGCTCGGACATACTTGGTCAGTAGTGTGTGGCTAAGCTCTTCTGCTGAGATTCTCTTTGGTCTTCCATGGGAGTTGGTTGGGGCATGCAAGAGAACCGACTACTATTTTTATATTCTTATAGTCAACACATCATGACTAGGAGTGATGAAGTCCAAACAACTACAATAGTAGTCCAACGGTTGAATTTTGATTCCAACCCATGTTATAGGACCCACTTTTACATTTGAATTTTGATTCAATGATCATAAATATTGAAGCTCTAGATGTTGCAAAATGAACATCTGGACCAAATCATGCTACTAATTCATTTTGAAACCCTTTCATCATATGGTTATAATCATCAAATATGGTAAATTTAAGTGGTACACAATCTATGATCATTAGTTAAGAAGGTCGCAGGATTTAGATTTGACTGTTATAATAGGGCAAGTGATGCAGTTTAGGAGAAAAAAAAAAAACAGCTGCATGTACTTGATCGTACTTACCCGCAGTGCATTCGGGTGAGGAATGCGCATGGTATCTATCTCCTTATGATATTTCTCACTATAATGAAAATTCTTGGAAAGGTTATCTGCAGATCAAGTTGATGGATATCCTACAACTCATCATGGAGTGTATCTAAGGTTTTTAAGGTTTTGAAATCAGTTACACGTGCAATACCTCAAAAGAGATAATGGAAAGGCTACATAAACAGCAAGTGGATGAATGACTAGCAACTCACCAGCTAGTCAGTCATGTAGCCTGTCCTGCTAGTTGAGCAATCCAAGAAAAATCTTTTTGTTGACTATTGAAGTCCATATAGCCTCTTCTCGATGCTATATATTTCAAATTAGGGCTTGTGTTCGGTATTACGCTGCAGCGTCGACCTATACCCTATGGGGTATGCTGCACGTACGTAGGAAATTCCAATCTGCATTTAAGTAATTTACAAAACATCCTTTGAATTAAAGAATGTATCTCTTTTTTCATTTTTGTCCTTCCAAATTTCAACTAAACACTCCTTTCTTTTGAAAAGAAAGACAAAATATATTGGGCCCCACCTTCGTGTTTTTCCATATATATATATATAAATATAAATATGAAACCCACCTCTTTAAGGAGGCCCCACCTCTCTCATGTTTACAGAAGCTCTCCCAATTGCTCGCCTCTTTAATATCAACTTTCAAATTAACATGTTTCTTACATAATTCTAGCACTTTAGATTGAAGTGGGGCCCCACTTTTAAAATGCTCATTTATAAATTTGATTAAAATATAAAAAATAAAAATAAAAAAGAAGTTGAATCGCATGATATGGCTCTTATGGCTGATACAACTCTTCAATTGAAATAGTATTTAGCCAACTCTCTATCCTAAATTTCATTGCACCTCAATGTTGATGTACTACTCAAGTTTGGGTGAGTATTTTTTTTTTTTATTCCATTGCAATTCAATGCCAATGCACTACTAAAGTCTAGTGTGTATTTTTTTTTTTTTAAAGTCTGATTGTGTATTTGGGAGTTAGCTAGCCAAATACCTTTTCAATTAAAGAGTTATACCAGCCATAAGAGGCATATTATTTGATGCAATTCAATTTACTTTTTATTTTTTGATTTTAATTAAATTTGTAAATAATCAATTTGAATGTGAGACTCACTTTAGGTCAAAATGCTAGAATTACATAAGCAATGTCTTAATTTGAAAGTTGCTATTAAAAGGTGTGTGTGTGTGTGTGTGGGTAGGGGTGAGGGTCCCATTTTTATATTTATGAGGTGGGGTCCCATTTTTATATTTATGTTGGAAAAACTTTGGGGTGGGCCAGTTTTTAGAGTGCCATTACATTTAAGAGACATTGGAGACTATTTAGTTGAAATTTGAAAGGGCAAAAATGTAGTTTTCAAACTATGTAAATGTACTTCGGAATTCCTGACATACATGGCGTATTCCTATTGGGTATCGACCCCGTCAAATTAAGTTTTGAATAGCGTTGATTTCCAGATTATATTATGATTGGAGAACCATGATAGTATGATCTGGGTTTTGAATCTTGGATGGGGACCAATTCGTCGGATCCACATTGTAATCAAACTGGTCCCAATTAGATGAGATCCAGCCATACCCAGGCTGGACTGAGAGTTGGTAGTTGGTAGCCCTAATAAATATTGGTACAGACATTGGAAATATGTTTTCCAGCTTTTTGACAGGGTCTAGTGATAAAGCATGGCCTTTCCAGTTATGGGTGCTCATAGGCTGGACCAGCCAAAGCCTGAACAGAACCCTGCACATAAATGGGCTGGAGTTGGTCTCTACCTAGGCATATCTTATTAGCAACCGGAGTATTAAATGAGCTCGAACCGGGCCGATTGTGCTAATAGGCCTGGTCTCGTATATTTAACATAGGGATGTACCTACGTAATTTGCAAATGGACCGAGCATGGGGCAGGGCTAAATATTACATCCCAATAACTAAACGGACTAGGCTTGGACAAGCTTTGGCCTAGCCTGACCATTTCAAAAAACCCAAATATTACATCCCAATAACTAAACGGACTAGGCTTGGACAAGCTTTGGCCTAGCCTGACCATTTCAAAAAACCCTTGATCATACCGTTTGACACTTACTAGATTAGTAAAAGTTAAATAAAGTCTCTATTTTTCAAACAAAGGATCACATCAATAACACTTTAATTTAAAATTTTCTCCATCTTTCTCAAGAAAAGTATAAAAACAACATATTTTCTCCATTAAAAGATTAAAAAGTTACATATCAAATAACTAAAAAAAAATATCATTATAACCTTGTTATATTTTATTATCTTGATTTGATATTTTACTATATTTTATTTTACATGTAAAATTATCAAATGGGCCCTTAGCACATTTGTGCAACTGATTTTCATGAAAAATGCATGTAAAATAAAAAATAATTTTCCGTAATATTTAAATCTAATAGAGTTTTTAACAGGTTCTGTTTTTTTTGTTATTCAATTCAATCTCAACTAAATCAGAAGCCCACAAGAAACCCCCAACCTCCGTAGTGTCAATTGTCTACCGTTCATCTAGTGGGCCACATGGTGGGTGAGGGACATCCATCCCTATCATTTGAAAGCTAAGTTGGCGGCAATTTTGTGGCCTTGACACAAGTTGGAAAGACTTTTCCTAGCTAGGGTTTCAAAGGTCAAACAAAGGCTACGGTCGGTCCTCCAGACTCCAGACCTTAGGTCTCACTTTCCACACCTGTTTTTGTAGAGAGACCTTTTCTTGCCGATCAAGTTTCCATCACTTGGTTTATAGTATTCCCATTGGTCAAACCCTTTGTCCATTTTATCAAAGATCAAATCAATGACAGCTTTGCAAAATCTACGTTCTCTTTCATATCTGAATTCCCAATTAAAAAAAGATTGTGCTGCTAGTTGTCATTTCATTCTTAACCCCTCATTATGAATTATAAGCATTTTACAATGTTAACTAGGACAGTAACAGCTCATTCTAAACACTTACCAATGCATTGTTTGATTAAAGAAAACTTCAGGAAAGTTACATTTGGGTGTCCTCGCTCTCCTAATCCCAGATTGTCTTCTGTGGGTAAGCAGAGATTCACCCTATAAAGTTGCCCCCGAAACAACCTTCTCCTAACTGGGAGGAACTAGGCCTCGTTTTTGGCCTTCTATAACCTTTTTTCTTCCTTGCTTAAAGAATGTAAATCATATTATTGGGAAATGTGTTCATAATTTGAATAAATTTTAAAGGGGTGGCCCCTTGGGAGCATAAATTGAGTTTTTAGTGTAATAGATGGGAACAGATTATTCCCAAAATATTCCCATTGATTAGCTGTTGGGTAGAATTTAAAAGCAATTGCGAATTCCAATCCAGTCAATATCATGAAACAATCATAACCTGATTCGATCTGTTGGGCCAAATAATATGTCCAATCTATTTTGATATGTGAACCATTTTTATATGAGATGATTGCCTGCATGTTCTCTCTCTCTCATATGCATATAATAAATACATGTGAGTCAAACAATATATCTGTGTGAAAATTAAGGTTTTCTATATTTTTTGGTAGAAAAATAATTCTAGTTGAGAACTAGTTATGAAGCTCTATGAGGGTTCTCTCAGTGTCAATGAATCAAACTCACTCAAATACTCAAATCGACTCTGATTCATAGACGGTTAGATTTTAATAAAAAATAACTTGCAATTTCAAACCACAAAAAAACTTTCCACATGGCCTATTTCTTCCTATATCATAAAGAGTCAAGGTCATCAAATCGAGCTTTTTTTTTCATAATCTAAAGCATTCTCCTTTCACATACCCCTTTAATCATCGTCCATTCAATTTAGCCCAACAAACTGGTTCACATCGATCGATTTAAGAACTGTTCTTGGTGAAAAATTACTCATACATATAGATTGAAATAGAAATAGAAAGATTTTGAATTATGAATAGAAGGTTTGCATAACTGTAACAGTACTACAGATCAACAAAAAAATTGAATTTGTGTAGATGTCTATATCCAAGCAACACAGCTTACACCACTTTTGCCTCTACAACCCTACACAATAGTACCGCTTTTGCCTCTACAACCCTACACAATTTCTTGAGGAGGTAATACCTCCATCCACAACAAGATTATGTCCACTTACATACTTGGATTCATCACTAGCAAGATATAGAGCAGCCTCGGCTATGTCTTTAGGCCTAAGTGTTGGACCCTTGAGGTTGGCCAAGTTTCTCACAATCTCCTCCATCTTTTCAACTTCTTGTTCACTAGGAATACTCAATCCAATACAGTCATCTTCCTCCTCCTCACCCCCTCTCCATGCATTAACAAGCATAGGTGTTGCCACCCCAAAGGGAGAGATACAATTCACTCTAATCCCTGCCCTTCCAAGCTCACACGCCGCGTTCTTCGTGAGCCCCACAATTGCATGCTTGGAGGCAGTGTATGCATGGGGACCAAGCCCACCCATGACTCCTGCTACACTAGCGGTTGAGATGATGCAGCCCATCCCCCTTGGGACCATGACGCGTGCTGCATGCTTCATGCCTAGTGCAGCTCCTCTCACATTCACACGCATCACTCGGTCGAATTCATCGGCATCGAAGTCGATGATGCTCTTGCGCTTCGATTGGTTGCCTAGCACGCCGGCATTGTTGAAGAGGATGTCAAGTCGGCCGTGCTGAGACACCGTGGAGTCGATCAAATTCTCGACGTCCTCCTCTAGACTAACATCACAGTGAACAAACGTGACTGAAGGGCCTACTGAGGCGGCGAGTGCCCTTCCGGCCATGTCCTCTATGTCGGCGACGACTACCTTGGCCCCATGCTTGGCGAAGAGCCTCACCGTCGCTTCTCCGATCCCTCGTGCACCGCCGGTGACAATTGCCACCTTTCCTTCCAACCTATACAACAGTACACAGAGTTAGAATTTACGTTTTCACCATATATAATCTTTTACCCTAGCACATAGCACACAAGTAAAAGACTTCAAAAAAGGGTCTACTTAAAAAGATCATAAAAATGGCAGTGACATTTCTTTAGAAAGTAGAAAACTAAGATCATAACCAATCCCTCTTTACATCATCTTACATTCTGACTTAATGTGTGGAGACAGAGAAACAAGTGTAGTATTAAAAAATACTAGCACTTAAAAGCTGCTGCCCTCTGAGTAGCCATTGTGAAGAAGATTCTCTTTTGAACATACAGTGTCATGTCAGTTCCACAAGGCCAGTTTCTTCCAGGCGGTTTCATGTCTTACAACTGTGCACACACAATTGTATACAGTTGTCAGACATGAAACCAAACTATGCACAATTGTACGCAGAAATGTTAGGTGCATGACTATACACAATTGTTCGGTATACAGCTGCTGCAGAGTGGAAATCTTATAACCGGAAATGGAAAATGGTAGACCATTAATAACAGGGATTATGGTCTGTCCACACCATCACTGCTAGTAATATACACATGGAAGATGATATATGGATCACATGAGAAAATGCAAGTGCATGAATGCTGAAGACCATGGAAAAGATAGTTGAGAGAAGGGGAGAAGAGCTCACCTTTTGGGTGACAGAGCAGTAGTGTCATCTCTACCCAATACAGGTATTGTTTGATGGGTTTGCTCAGGAATCACTTGAATAGACACAGGGTTATCTCTACCCAATACAGGTAGTGTTTGATGGGTTTGCTCATTAGGCATCACTTGAACAGACATTGTTGTTGTGAGATAGAAAGTGATAGTAAAAGAGAAAGAAAGAGAGAAAAAGAGATGGTAAGAAAAGAGAGGGAGAATGAGTAGAGAATGTAATGCTGGACTGGAATTGTAGCAAGTACAGGAATTTATAGGCCTCCCATTTAAGTGGGTGGCCCGATCTTCAATAGTGCGCCTGAACTTTCCATGTAATGCCCCTGCCTAATCCTCACTTTGATTCCAATAATACCCCTGGACAGATAAGATTAACTAGAGAACCAGTTTTGGATAAGTGAAAAAAATAACAGAACCTGCTTGATCACTTTGTATTGAATTCTTCTGGGTAAAGTGGATTCCAAGAAAAGAGTGCTAAGGAGGTGAGGTATGGGTGAGACCCTCACTTTCTTTGAATTTGATTTACAGGATGACTGCGAGGAGCCTTAAAATTTCCCTCATCGGAAGAAGTTGAGAACATCTGAGGGGTTGAAAAGGGAAGGACAATTTGTATATTGTAATTGGGTTACACATACTGGGTTGCAATTTGGGACTTAGTTGGGTTGGACCCTGGGCTGGGCCCATCCTTTTTTGTATGCCTGAGAATTAATTTTTTTTTGGTGGGGGGGGGGGGGGGGGGGGGGGGGGGGGGGGCTGCAGCTCGGTCCACCTGAGGAATTGCAGGGCACCTGGTTTACTTGAACGGAGTTTGCCTAGCTAGTTCATAGATTACGAGTTGGACATGGGTTGGGCACCAAAATATTAATGCAAGACCTGGTAAACAAACAGGTTGAGCCTGCAAAGTGCAAAAAGCCTTGGGTTTTTTAAGAATCAGGGACCTGTGCGTATTTTTTAGAATCAGGGACCTGTTTAGCTCAGCTCAGCTGAGCCAAGCCTGTTTACTAGATAGGACTCCAATTTAGATCAACGACAGACAACTTCAAAATCTTTTGGTAGTGACAGATTTCTGCTTGGTCCAACCCACTACCAACCACAAAAGAGTATAGGTTCAGTCAAGTTGGTGTCTAACTAGGGCCACACAGTACTTAACAGGTCAGACTTACAGGCCCAATGACACATTGAGTGCATCCCGCAGCCCAAAAGCAGGTCGCATCAGCAGACCCATGGACCAACCTAACCCATTGCCAGAACCCTAATTTACTATTGTTAAGAACAAACTATATCACTTATTTTTCACCATAGAAAACCGGAAAAAAAAAATTATTTGTCGGCGTCAATCAATTTTTTTTTTAATTTTTTTCCGGATTTTCTTCAGGATTTGGGGAAACCTCCTCCAAACTTCCTAATAAATGTCTTGTAGAAAAAACGTCCACTGAAGGAGAGAATTCAGAGGCTACAGCTTGGAAGTTTTTAAGATTCTCAGTTGGGTTTCTTACTTACTGCCAAGTGCCAAGCTAGCCTTGGCCTGTTTGTTTGGAGAATCTACACGTCTCCTTTAATGAAAATTTCTGATATGTCGTCTGCTGAAGAATTTAATATTTCAACCGTCAACAAACCTTTCTCGTCCAAAGGTGGAAATGCAGGTCTTGGTCAGAACTATAGCCAAACAGGTCTATTCTACTTGGTAATTGGAGCCAACTTGACAACTGCAAACCATCATCTGTCTCATTCCACTACATGTAGTGGGCAGAACCAATGTACCAAACCCATCGATTGATCGGGACCATTTTGACCAGCGACCAGCCGATAGATGGAATATTGGATGGCCATATTCAAGGAATCAAGGGGGCCAACTTGGGAAAGAGATTTGAGACAAGTTGATTTGGTTGGAAGGTTACAGTTTTTCCCATGAGAAGAGTCCTGTATATGAGTTGAGACACATTTAATCCATTGGTATTTGTATGCCTACCAACAAACTTATTTATAGGCATACCAATCTTCTCCTCCATTTTAAGGCCACCTCGATGTGGGGCACTACAAGCATAACCACATGTGTCGATATTTTATTGGCCGTGACACATCTTTGTAATTTTTTTTATATAAGAGGGACGCTACAAAATGCCTTTCTATTTTCAAGAAGTAGAAGTTTAATGCTCAAGACAACTTCATATTTTCAAGGCCATTATACTTGGACTTGCAAGACTCTATAGGTAGGTCTTCTTAGAAAACCATGCAAGAACTCCTTGGGTAGGGTCTTCTAATAAAATCTAGTGGTGAGCCTTAGACTTACTAAAGTGACAGTTGAGTAGATTAAAATTGTAATTGCAAATGGTTTGGATTTTATAGGTGGACTAACAAATGGATTATAGAATTACTTTTATGACATTGCTAAACATTCGATCATATGTAGGGGCCCTCTTATGAAATCTAAATTACTCAAGATTTATCGTAAATTTAGGCAATTCGAAGTTTTAGAGGGCCCGCAATTTCGATTTTTTTTAAGTGTGCCCACTAATGAATTTATAGCATTTTTTCGATGACAACACTGAGATTCCATTGTGGGGGCCCTCTAGTAAGTTAGGAAGAAGAAAGTAAAAAATGAAAAAAAAAGGAAAATACATTAGAAAGAAAGAAGAAGGGGTAGAATATCTAATGGCTTTAAGAGCTTAGCCATGCTCTTTTTTCTTCCTTTTGCCTCATCTCAGACTAATAAATGCTACTATGTTTTTATTTGGTTCTTAGTTGGGACAAAAATATTCTTTTTTGAAGGGAGCATTTTGTAGAATTCCTCTTTATATATTAAAGCGAATATTTCATCCGCTAATTCTTTTAAAGACTTCAATTGTACTTTCTTATGATAATTTGTTGATATTTTATTAAGGTAATTTAGATTTAGATAATTGTATAGTATATTCCTTATTAAATTAAAGTAAATTCATTAATAATTTCAGATTGTAGTTCAAGAAAATTCAATAATAATCCTAATTAAGACTAATTGCATTCTCGAATATGTAGGTTAAGTAAATTACATTCTCATGCTAGAGTCATGTCTTCCCCCTAGTTTTGCTCCAAAGCTTCTCCCTGAACCTGAAAAATTAACCAAATCTTTTTACTTAGCAACAAATGTCTGAAAGCCGAGCTCTAACCTATGACTGGAAGTTTGAACTATGAAGGTGCATATCTCTTACTTTCCCTCTCTTATTATATATAACAGGTTCTAATCTTCAATTTACAGTCAAAATATTGCAGCTTTGCCTCCAATACATCATTGCAGTCTCAACTTTGTTTCCTTTTATTAGTTTATTGTTTGATGGTAATTCATATATATGAGATATCATGTTGTTACATGAATATCCAATCCTACTATCACTCATGAAGATTGATTTCTGCCTAGGATGAGAATTCAGCTTTTATGAAAGCAATTGATTTCAAGTCTTTTGATCGTTGATCCTCATACGAGACCCACTGCTCAAGTGGTGTATATGGTTTGATCATCACTCCATTCACTCATAGGATATGCAAATGAAACCGGTGGACCCAATTAGGCTTCCATCAAGTCCAATCTGAGATGATCTTGATCCGAGTTTTTTACAATCATGGAATCCATGCACGGCAAGAAAGATCTTATTAAATGTGATCTACAATAAGATCCTATTATTATTATTATTATTTTACATAATATGATCTATGGTAATAATGTAATAGGATCATAATCTTGTTACCATTTATTAGTGAGATATATGATCTTATTAGTTCGCATTAAGATCTTATGATAATAACCATTTTGATAAGGTATTAATATGATCCTATCCTATTCAGTCCTATATGATAATATTATTAATAGCAATATTTTACAAAAATAAGATCTTATTAGTAACAAGATCTTTTTAATAATTATGATCTTATTAGTAACAAAATCCTGTAATAATACGACACGTCATCTTATTACTTAAAATAAAGATAGGATGTCCATCTTATATTGTAAATATAGCAACCCTATGTTTGTTTACAAAGATATGTAATCTATCAAATCCTGTTGGTTGGATGGAGCCCACTTATTATAACACAAGATTTTCAAGATGACTCTAAGCAATATTTATTGATCTAGCTTGGTGTGCACAAAGGCCCATCTATGATAATTCTACTCTCTCACACTTGTTACCTCAAGGACCACCCACCTCAATGTGGACTCTCTTATATATAACATTAGATTCATTGAAAAAGAAACCCATTCCTGATTAGATATTGTTTTTAGGAATTAAATCATGTAAAATGAACAAATGAGCCTCAATTTTCACTTAACAAGGTCATTTATTATCTCATTTTTCTTATGTTTGGCATGGCCAGGTGGGCCCAATGGACTAGATGGTCAATATGTGCCATCTGTCATACATTAATCGACAATTAATTAATTCTTTTATTGCCATAAAAAAGGGCGTTTTCATGATAAAAAGTAGGAAATAATAATGAATGGAAAAAGATCATTATCATCTTTTCACTCTTAACCAATGGGGATATGGCTAATAAAAGTGGCTTTTCTCCTAAACAAAGGAACGGATCCATCCATTACATAGCTTGGTTCTTTCATTTCTAAGTATAACATCAACTCTCTTCATATATGTATGACAACGTCTCTCTAACATTTCTCTATGCGTATAAGCTTTTTAATCTGCCAACACGCTCATGGTTGAGTGGTGCTGGCACCTAATTAGTATCACACACAAAAAAAAAAAAATAAAGATTAATCCTTGAGTCTTTAGGTTGGTAGTATCATTCTTGGCCCATAGGCCAACTTTAAAAAAATAGCGTTTTATTCTTTCCAGCATATACTTATATTTTTCCTGGAAAGACCATAATGTAATCTTTCCAGCAAAATAAAATAAAAAAAAATCTTTTAATCAACACATTCGCCTGCTGGCTGCTGGTAATAAGTTGGCATAGTTCGACTTGCTAAAATCCCACCAATTGAAAACAAAGGTTTCAGTTTTCCTAAGGGAAGGAAAGCAACTTTGACATTTCTCCCTTCTCCAGGGAAAAGCAACTTTGACGCAGCCCTGGTATTTGACAATTGACAACCTTCTCTCTGTCTCTCTCTCTCTCTCTAAAATGAGAAGCTAATCAGATAAACCAAGTAGGCCCTACTTTATATGTGATTGAAAACCCCAACTATTCTTTTGGGTAAGGCTGCTAATTGGCTGAGAAGGGCTGCATGCTCTTGAACCATTTCATGTCCAGCTGATTAAGTTATTGGGCCTAATTTTCAAGGCTTAGATCAATCTTATTGCAAATATATTATGCACCTTTCCTTTTCTTTTCTATTTTCATAGTTTCCCCCTTATCAAGGTCTCTAACACCAACAATAGACTTGGCACACAGCCCAAATCTAGCCAGACCTAGATCCATTCCAGCCCATCAAAAGCATATACTTTTGAAGGACTTGTTGAGATAAGTAAATGGATGGTGAAGATTGTCCAATCAGCTTGATTATGACCTAATTCATTTTAAGATTGCGGGATGAACATCTGAGAACCTTGTAAATTCATTAATTAATCATAAGAAGGAACAAGTGTTCTACACTCGAGGTTTTCAAGATCCCCCAAGTATCTCAACTTGCTTCCTTTAATAGGGTTTCATTTTCCATTGCAATCTTAGAAGAAGACTCTTTGGAAGTTTGAATGCAATTTTCCAATGTTTCCTTCCACCAAATCATGTTTATTATACTATTGTTTATGTTAAGACCAATGCTTAAACATTATTGAAATTACACACGCACAATAACGTATCTAATCATGTGTCCAAAATCTATAAAAGAATGTGATTTCATTAGCTGCGCTGATATTAGAAATTGAAGGCTTTAGTCAAACACTCAACCCAATTGGTGGCATTCTTGCCTTTTTCTTCTTTTTTTTTTTTCAAAAAAGATCTGGTTTTGATTACCTAACTCCAAGATCCTGAGTTCAAATTTAAAAAAAAGTTTTCTCCATTTTTATACAATGAGGCCTACCTGTGTTCAATCGTAACCGTTACACCTACCAATCATGCAGCAGATTTGCATTGATGCCCATCCAACAAATTCATAAAAACTGCACCAAAAGAACTATTACTACTAGAGTTTAAGGGCCCTAAGAGGAGGATTAAGATCCCCTAACCCAAATAAAACCCTCAGTCAAAGTGATCTCATCTCCTAACCCTTGATTAGCAAGCATTTAAAAAAGTGAGGAGCACTTCTAATAACTAAACCCGGATATGTCTCTTGTGGGCAAACAAAAAGTCTTCTTGGACAAACTTTCTGGCCAGAAAATTTGTCCAAGTAACATGGCTGGTGGGCAAAACTGAGAGGTTCAGTGCCAGGACCCAAGGCCTTACATAGTTTCAGCTCTCTTCTCCTCTGCTCTGTTTTTTTGTCACTGTTTTTTCATTTGGCCTCATTATCTCTGTAATCTTTTTATAGGGTGGATTGCTTCTTTTTTTTTTTCCTTAGCCCTCGACCCTTGTGTTCTTTTCACTTAATACCATTTGCATTTCAGCAAAGAAAAAAAACTAAGAATACAGTAATGTATACATTTTTTTTTTTTTTTTGGGTAACTCAGCCAAGGGGCTGGGACCCAAGAAAGATACGTACAGGAAGAGAGCCCCACAAGTGGAAAGAAGGCTAATACAAGTGTGAAAGGAGCCTGCACAAGCAGTAATGTACACATTGAACATTGGTGTGGATAGAAGAATCCTTGGTGACACCAATCTCTATATAACAGTAATTGTCATCAGGCCTGCTAAATGCATCACCCACTACTGATCACTGTGGTTTTGACGGCTAACCACAGTGATTAAGCGTACTGTACTATTTAAAAAAAAAAAAACTGAATGTGTATCTTGGAAAGATGTTCTTGTTGTCACATACACCAAAAGCAACGGCAAAGAGTGGATTCAGATTGGATGGTTAAGTTGTAAACAATCTGAGAAAAAGACTTAAAGCAGTTCCCTCTTTATTCATCTTGTTTTTATACAAACTGGTGCAAATTTATTGTATTCTAAGCAATTATTCAGAGATGTTGGAGGTATGGACCACAGTGCTGTTTAAGTGTAAACTACCTTTTTCCCTTCGTCTTCTCAGTTGAACACAAAGAATGCTTATTAAAGTGGATGTACTCCTTCTTTTGTCTCCTCCTTTGTTCCTCTGTTCAATTCTCCTCTCTTTCTCTCACTAAAAAAAATTAAAAAAATTAAAACTTGAGCCTCATGGCCCACATATCATTACCATTCCTACATGATTCATAAAAATGGCGCCACATTGTAGGTCATTGGGTTGGATTGACTGGTTCAGTCATTGGGTTGGATTGACTCAAAGAACTTGATGCAACTAGTGAGCAGGATAAAAGTGATTTACAACTTTTATCTTTAATTATAGAGTATCTTAGACAAGTGGTTCTTCTTGGCCTACATCTCAAACTAGATTGGACTATAAATGCAAACCAAGTCAAATCATTCGTGGTTTTAACAAAAGCCATGTACCCCCTAAAAAAACACGTTTAATTAAGAAAACCATCAATTTAAAAGAAAATGAAGCTCCCTGTTCTTCGATACTGTTGGAAGATCATTTGATGAAGATTTACTACAACCAATCAAGATCAATGAAAATCTACCCAATGATCAATCAAATTAAGCTTTGATAACAATCTTTTTATTATTGGTTTGACTAGAATTTAATGATAGAATTGGTTTTCATGACTAACAAGAAGGGGTTTTTAGACCGAGTTGACCAGTTGAGTTTTGAACTCTATGTCACATGTAGCTTCAATTTGGTAAAATAAAGCATCCTACTACATGATATCCCAATAAGGTGACATCAGGAGCAGCTTTCCCAGCCTTTCACCACACCATCAACATGAAATTATAATGAAATGCCATTGGGGAAAGATAGTAGATACACAGGACATAAAAGGAAATTATGAAACTCAAAGGTTGTAGGACTTGGTCCCATTTTATAAAGAAGTACCCACTAGAAAAAAGAGATGATGCAGTTTAATATGATGAATTGCATTCCTTTCTATGTCATAAGAGCAATGTGGCATGTTATTGTGGAGGTATTTTTCCCCACAAAAAAGTGGGATTGAATCACTTAGTAGGAGATTGGTTGTGAGTGGAGTGAGCATAAAGAGCCACCAAACAATGAAGATTTTCATGGGCCGCATGGCAATGCCATGAACAAAACGTGCAGACAGCGGTGGTTGAAATGAATTCTCTATGCACTAGACTTCTGTTGAGCATTCTGTTCTTTTTTCCCTTTCACTTTCATAAGAGATTACAAACAAGCTTTCTCATACACATGACAACGATATAAAGTCAAATGGATCAATTGAACTGTTGGACTTGGGCCTTACAAGGGATGTGGTGTTTCCTTTAATTGAAAGACTCCTTGATCTTCAAGAATTAGTACCCCTTTGGACCTGGATCAGTCCAAAATACGTGGAATGATTTTTCGAGCCACCGACGAATAAGGTTGCACCTGGCCAAGGCATGACAAAGACAGGATTGTCGAGGCACAGTCCAGCTATCTGTTGGGCCTAGCTCAGCATGGCACCAGTACATTGGGCTGAGAGTGAGCTCCAACCAGCTCGTCAGTCAAGCTCAATGCTTGCATTGGGCAGTGCAGGTCCTGTTATCGGGCCATTAGGCATACAGCATACAGATACTCTAGCTACAAAGAGGGAAATGAGGCCCCATCTCAGCCTACGGTCCTATAGGCATGGTGGGCTCGAGTGGACATGTACAATTACTATAAGATTTAGTATACATCAATATAGAGTTTGTTCAAAGCTCCCTTCCTAGAGTATGTGAAGACTTCAAAAAAATAGTGTGAGATTCTCGACTAAATGGGTGCATTTAAGGTGACTTACCTCGTTGGCTTTGTGGGTATATCATTTCTCCAGAAATCGTAATGATGCCATGGTGTAGGCAATATTCAGGTATGGTTATCTACCACTTTTATCATGCATAATGTAACAATTTCTATGTGACACTTACTGGCAATTATGGGTTTGATGTAAATGTACAAACAAGCATCAAAGCAGCCAAATCATGTTTATACAGAAAACTTCTTGATGATTTTGTTGCATCACTACCCGAGTTGCAATGATTAATGTCAATATGATCAGTTCTTCACTGATTCTTTGATGTTATACACTAATATAGAAAATCAGCAATGAGATCTGATTCATAGATTAGAGTTTAGGCTTCAAAGATCTACTTATCAAATTGTTTAGATGCAAATGATTTATTAAAAGGAGGAAACTCAGCCATTTGATTTGGTTATTCATCAAAATGAGATGATTAGGGAGAGTCAAGAGTTAACTAAGGGAGTTTTCCAACCTTAATCCAAACCGGTTTTATGCCTTTTTTTCTTTTTTTTTTTTTTTGTTCGTATGTAGATTACAATTTACAGTGCCTCTTGATACATATATAAATCTTATATCTATGAAGGATATCATGCAATTAATAGATTCCATTTGCAACGCCTCCAAAATAAGTGGAAGGTGCTCATTGTTGTGACCACAAGATTGCCAATTTGAGTTAGCTTACCTTTAAAAGAAAAAAAGAAAAAAAAAGGAAAAACAAACAAACAAACACAGCAATGATCTAGATTGAGCATGACAAGGTCCACTGTATAATGGCCAAGATCTTCCACTGTGTATGATTTTTGGGGTCATTAATTATCCGTAGGGGTTGCTAGTAAATTGTCTCAATCGGTATGTCATGAGCAACAATGTAATAGAAAACTTGCAGTTATACAAGAGGGTTGATAATGAGACACAGTTTGCCCTGTTTTTTAGCATGTTCGCATGCAAAAACCACCAAAATGGACAAAATGGATAATCATTATTAGCCTTGTACTTTGTGTTTGTTGCAGATCAATTGTTGTTGCATCTGATGTTCATAAAAAACAGACACACAATCCCTCATGGCCAGTCTTCTATTTGTAAGGATTTTACTCATTGTATCTTGATACTTAACTGCTTCTTCAGTAGAGAAAAAATATTGCTTCTTTTGAGGGTCTGGACATAAATACAGAAATATCTTACATGGATTTCATTGCTTCACAGATGCATGATTGTTAATCACAACCATTGATTGATGGTCATAAATGCTAGATTTCCAGCACAGAGCAAAAACAACTAGAGTATTGTTGCATGAAATGGATCACTGATCTTTTTTTTTAATGAACTATATTCATCCTTTCTTCTTTTTTTTGGTAAGTTATTCATCCTTTCTTAGCTGTATGACCAAGCGATGGGCTTATCCACTATTTACTGGTGTAGAAGATTTATATATGTTAATACACAATGTTTATGTAGTCTTGTATTGGACAAGCTTCGAATTTCCCTGAATATGGCCAATGATCGATCCAAGGCCGGCTTAAAACAATTTGAGGCCTAAAGCGAAAATCTTAAATGGAGCCTTTTTTATTTTGTAATATTATTATAAATATTTTATTTAAAATCTATTTTTCTCACTTTTTGTGATGCAAAATTACTAATTAAGTTTTTATATTCAAGTTTTGCTAATTTATCCTTTTCAATTGATAGTATGGCTAATCCACTTAATCTTTCTCGTGACAAATAAACAAAAATAATTTTAAAAAAATAATTGATAGTGTTTATTTTACAAATAAAATAAACACTAACTATAATAAACAAAGACTATATGAGCTTGGAATTTAAAAAATTCTAAAAACACAGAACAATAGAATCTGATTTAACAATTTATCGGTATTGGTCGCAAAGATTATAGAATCTGAAAAAAAAAAGATTATATTTGTGTTAGTGAGCCATGATTAACATATATTATCAAAAGTATATTATAAAAAGAAGTATCACATAAGAACAAAAGGAAGAAGGGAAAAAATAATAGATAAAATGCATACCTTTTTTGGCTTCAATCAGAACAAAACCAATTCCTTTTGGAGTCCAAGTTGTAGTGATAACAATTATAGAAGTGTAACTAGGAGGGAGTGAAGGGATAATGGAGTTTGGAGGAAAAAAAACCCTTGAATTGAAGAGATCCAATAAGAACACAGAGGAGATTGTCCTCTTTGGATTGCAAGCAGATGTAGGAAAAAAATCTATAAACAATAAGAATTTTATAACTTAAAAGGAATTTGTTACTTGTTGTAATTGCAAGTTTTGTTTTCTTTTTTTGTTTTTAAGCTACAACTTTCTCATGTTTTTGGAATGTGAAAAGGTACAAACCGTGTGAAGGAGTAGTAAAAAAAAAATTTTTTTAGAATGTGAACGGTTTTAATGGCTACAACTTTTCTCATGTTTTTGAAATGTGAAAAGTTCAATTTTTTTTTGGAATGTGAACGGTTTTAATGGGGCCTTATTTTTTGGGATTTATGTGAGGCCTTCTTTTTTGGGAGAAACAAACAAACTTCATTGCCTTTTTCTTTAAATTGAGAAAATTTGGGGCCTAAATTTTTTGGGGCTTAAAGCAAGGGCTTTTATTGCATTGTGCTTAAGTCGGCCCTGGATCGATCCTATTAAGTAGTCTTGTATTGGCTTAAACCATGGTCCTAGTTTTTGTATTTCTAGCAACGTAGGAAAACTCGAGAAGTTGAGTCTTGACTTGCAAAGTTACTTCATTCTAATGAATTACCAAGTGAAATATAGAGAGGAAACAACCGAGCAACCTCCTCTTGATAATTTGTTTGCATTCTGAACTAGTTGATTCGTTGATCCGAATCAAAATAATGCTTGTGTTTTGGAGTTAGCAATTAAAAAAAGATAATTGTAACTTAGTTTGAGACTTATATTTTATATTCTATCTTCAATGTTTGCACTTAAAAATTATATCATATGCAATGTTTTTTTATTTTCTTTCTTATAGTATTTTTCTTGCACATAGAAATTTATTAATTTGAATTGATTATCATGAATACTTGAAAAAAAATAAAAAAAATATATTTATATTTTAGAAGTTTTAATCTATTTTTAGATATTATTAGGATTATTATTTAAAAAGCATGACTCTCCTGAGTGACTGCGTCAACTCTCTATTGAGTCAATTTTTCTGAGCTGACGAGTCAATTTTTATGAGTCCCCAATTTTTCCAACCTTGGTTTGCATGCCAAGCGTGACCTAATAATTGGGCCACGCTCAAGCTTAAAATTGTAGGACACAAAGGCATGGCCAACGCTGGCCCTCATATGCCTTTTATAGGAAATGAATCATTTGCAAAGGTTTTTTAATTTTCTTCAGCCTTTTTCTTAGGTCTCTTGGGTTCTTCTCTAGCCATTGCTCAAATCTAGCGTTAGTGGGCGCACATATATATAGAGAAATACTAGCAAAACCCCGTGGATAACCACGAAACCACCAAATGCACAGACTGAGTTGAATTATTTTTAATAAATTTAATAATTAGTAAACTTGTGAGTCCTTTTTTTTTTGCTAATTTGATCTTTATGTTTTTTTCCAAATGTTTTGTTCTTTAGATGATGCATGAATTGATTAAGAAAGATCAAATAATCATATACCTAACAAATTGACCTGATATATTTAAGTGGGACCAAGATGAATAGGTCCATCATCTCTATTCTAACCGTTCATAAAATCATATGATGAGGGCTGGGACCCATTAATTGATTGATAAAGATCAAATGATCATAGACCTCTCAAATTGACCAAACCTAACCTATTTAAGTGGAACCCCCAAGATGAATGGGGTCCACCATCTATATTCTAACCGCCCATAAAATCATATTATGCGGAATGGGACCCATGAATTGATTAAGAAAGATCAAAGGATCAAATGATCGTAGACCTAACAAATTGACCTAATATATTTAAGTGGGACCCAGATGAATGGGGTCCACCATCTTTATTCTAACCGTCCATAAAATCAAATGTTGCGGGCCGGGACCCATTAATTGATTGATAAAGATCAAATGATGAAATGATCATTGACCTCTCAAATTGACCAAACCTAGCCTACTTAAGTGGGACCCCCAAGATGAATGGGGTCCACCATCTATATTCTAACCGTCCATAAAACCATATGATGCAGGCTGGGACTCATGAATTGCTTGATAAAGATCAAATGATCATAGACCTCACAAATTGACCAAACCTAACCTATTTAAGTGGAACCCCCCAGATGAATGGGGTCCACCATCTATATTCTAACCGCCCATAAAATCATATTATGCGGAATGGGACCCATGAATTGATTAAGAAAGATCAAATGATCAAATGATCGTAGACCTAACAAATTGACCTAATATATTTAAGTGGGACCCAGATGAATGGGGTCCACCATCTTTATTCTAACCGTCCATAAAATCAAATGTTGCGGGCCGGGACCCATTAATTGATTGATAAAGATCAAATGATGAAATGATCATAGACCTCTCAAATTGACCAAACCTAACCTATTTAAGTGGAACCCCCAAGATGAATGGGGTCCACCATCTATATTCTAACCGCCCATAAAATCATATTATGCGGGATGGGATCCATGAATTGATTAAGAAAGATCAAAGGATCAAATGATCGTAGACCTAACAAATTGACCTAATATATTTAAGTGGGACCCAGATGAATGGGGTCCACCATCTTTATTCTAACCGTCCATAAAATTAAATGTTGCGGGCCGGGACCCATTAATTGATTGATAAAGATCAAATGATGAAATAATCATAGCCCTCTCAAATTGACCAAACCTAGCCTACTTAAGTGGGACCCCCAAGATGAATGGGGTCCACCATCTATATTCTAACCGTCCATAAAACCATATGATGCAGGCTGGGACTCATGAATTGCTTGATAAAGATCAAATGATCATAGACCTCACAAATTGACCAAACCTAACCTATTTAAGTGGAACCCCCCAGATGAATGGGGTCCACCATCTCTATTCTAACCGTCCATAAAACCATATTATGCGGGATGGGACCCATGAATAGATTAAGAAAGATCAAAGGATCAAATGATCGCAGACCTAACAAATTGACCAAATGTTTTTAAGTGGGACCCAGATGAATGGGGTCCACTATCTTTATTCTAACCGTCTATAAAATCAAATGATGCGGGCCGGGACCTATGAATTGATTGATAAAGATCAAATGATCAAATGATCATAGACCTCTCAAATTGACCAAACCTGACCTATTTAAGTGGGACCCCCAAGTTGAATGGGTCCACCATCTATATTCTAACCGCCCATGAAATAATCTGATGCGGGCTGGGACCTATGAATTGCTTGATAATGATCAAAGTATTAAATGATCATAGACCTCACAAATTGACCAAACCTAACCTATTTAAGTGGAACCCCCTGGATGAATAGGGTCCACCATCTTTATTCTAACCGTCCATAAAATCATATTATGCGGGATGGGACCCATGAATTGATTTTAAAAGATTAAAGGATCAAATAATCGTAGACCTAACAAATTGATCAAATATGTTTAAGTGAGACCCAGATGAATGGGGACCACCATCTTTATTCTAACCGTCCATAAAATCATATGATGCGGGCCGGGACCCATGAATTGATTGATAAAGTTCAAATGATCATAGACTTCATAAATTGACAAAAACTAATTTATTTAAGTGGGACCCCAAAGATGAATGGAGTCCACCATCTATATTCTAACCGTTCATAAAACCATATGATGCGAGCTGGGACCCATGAATTGCTTGATAAAGGTCAAATGATCAAATGATCATAGACCTCACAAATTGACCAAACCTAACCTATTTAAGTGAAACCCCCCAAATGAATGGGGTCCACCATCTCTATTTTAACCATCTCTATTCTAACCGTCCATAAAACCATATTATGCGGGATGGGACCCATGAATTGACTAAGAAAGATCAAATGATCAAATGATCATAGACCTAACAAATTGAACAAATATTTTTAAGTGGGACCCAGATGAATGGGGTTCACCATTTTTATTCTAACCGTCCATAAAATCAAATGATGCGGGCCGGGACCCATGAATTGATTGATAAAGATCAAATGATCAAATGATCATAGACCTCTCAAATTGACCAAACCTGACATATTTAAGTGGGACCCCCAAGATGAATGGGGTCCACCATCTATATTCTAACCGTCCATGAAATAATCTGATGCGAGCGGGGACCCGTGAATTGCTTGATAATGATCAAAGTATTAAATGATCATAGACCTCACAAATTGACAAAATCTAACCTATTTAAGTGGAACCCCCCAGATGAATGGGGTCCACCATCTTTATTCTCTAACCGTCCATAAAACCATATTATGCGGGATGGGACCCATGAATTGATTTAAAAAGATTAAATGATCAAATGATCGTAGACCTAATAAATTGATCAAATATGTTTAAATGAGACCCAGATGAATGGTGTCCACCATCTCTATTCTAACCGTCCATAAAATCATATGATGCGGGCTGGGACCCATGAATTGATTGATAAAGTTCAAATGATCATAGACCTCAAAAATTGACCAAACCTAATTTATTTAAGTGGGACCCCAAAGATGAATGGAGTCCACCATCTATATTCTAACCGTTCATAAAACCATATGATGCGGGCTGGGACCCATAAATTGCTTGATAAAGGTCAAATGGTCAAATGATCATAGACCTCAGAAATTGACCAAACCTAACCTATTTAAGTGAAACCACCCCAAATGAATGGGGTCCACCATCTCTATTTTAACCATCTCTATTCTAACCGTCCATAAAATCATAATGGAGAGATTTTAGGCTTTTGAGTGGAAGATGATTCTTGATGGAGAGATTTTAGGTCTTTTGAGTGTGTAATAGATATAGAGATTTTAGGGATAAGGGCAACTCCGGAAATGACATTGCAAAAAATTTGAGGTTGCGCCACGTGTCTTTATGTGAGGAAGTGTATACATCCCTTTAGTAATATAGATTCCTATGAGAGTAATTCTTACAGTAGAGAGAAATTTGGTTGGTGGCGAGGGCAAGGCCAAGGTTCACACACACCACGCGCGCACACATATATAGAGAAATGTTCCTATGAGAGTAATTCTTATAGTAGAGAGAAATCCAAGCCATTCAATCTATATTCAGACCCAACGGCCTAAAAAGAGTAAAAAAGCAACAGAAACCAAAAAGTAAAAAGACCATTCCTTATTTTCACTCTCCCGCTCAAACCAAAATTAAACATCAACATTTATCTTTTTACGCCATTGGATTTGGTAGTGTGAGAGTTATTCTCATACGAGCATTTCTCTTATATATATATATAGATAGAGATAGATAGAGAGAGAGAGAGAGAGAGAGAGAGAAATAATTTCTTTTATATTTGCGTTTGATAAAAAGGCATTGCACTGTTTGAGGTTGGACTTAAAAAATCCATTTCAATCAATTATATTGTGTTACCAAACACACTGTTTCAAGAACTTCTATTTCAAATAGGACCCATTTGAAATAGGTCTATATCATATAGATCCGTTTCATAAAAAGATAAGATTTACCAAACAAGGCCTAAGTTCTCATGAATTAAATACAGAATAAACAAATGAAACTTATATGTGAAAAGAAAAGAAAAGAAACCATCTCATATTCCTCTTATGGCATTCTATTGACATTTTGAAGGATTTAGTTTTTCAAGCTGTGGCACATCGAAGAGGTGGGAATTGAATTAAAATAGAAGGCTAAACAATAGACCTAATAGCTAAAGAGAAGTGATGCTATGCTATTAAAAATCCATACAAGAATCACATAAAATCATACTAAAATAAACCCACATACATGATTAAATAAATCCACATATAATGCAATAGAACGGAGATAAGCCATTAAAGAAATCACATATAAACCATGAATGACTTATTTATATAAAACCGACATAAGAATCACATGAAAATCACATAACAATCATACAAAAAATTAATAAAAGAATCACATAGGAGCCTACCTCAAATAAATTCATATATATATATATATGGCTTACTTAGGGCCCCACTTGGAAATGGGATTGGGGGATCTCGGGGATCTCTTCATCTTATTAGGGTTTACATTAGGGGTGCTCATGGACCGGGTTTGGAAATTTTGTTTAAGGCTGGGCTCAGATATTTTACTTTGGCCCATTTAATAGATGGATTGGGCTTGGACTCGATTGTAGAGAGCCCAAAGCCTGGCCCGACCGAAAATTAGCAATAGGAATTATGAAGAAAGGGGAAAATGAGTTCGAATTGTGGTGCTTTTACAAGAATGATCATGACAAACCATTTGAACTACACACGTACACCACCTTTTATCTTAGGAAAATAATCAGGTGAGAACTGTTCTCGGGTGGGGCCCACCTATCACCCAATCCAAACCTTGCAATGGACAAAGACCCCCTTATAGTCACGCGCCCCAGGTTTTGACACCAATGCGAATGAATTGGACCGTTGGATCGACTATATACCCATATGAATGGATTGGGTTTGTCGGCCATGGATGAAGGGGTTAGAAGCATTGGATTGTGCCCAAACTTGATATTCAGAGTGGTTCTATATAGATCTTTCAATCCCCACCTGTCACGTTCCAAAATGGGGCCCCCAGTGGGCCCCACAAAAAAGTTCTCATGGTGACTCCGTGAGAACAGTTCTCACTGGATCACATCCCTTTATCTTATCACTCGTTTAAAATTATACATCAATGCTGGGCCTTATCTAGTCATCCTAACATTTTCATCAATGGCCAATAAGTTTTACCCTTTTTAAAATTGACTTGTCAATCTAACGGTACAAAGTCTATTTGGATGAGTGTAAAAAGCAAAAAAACAAAAAAAAGACCAGTGTAATGCAGGTGAGGTCCCATGTGTATGATCCGTTCAATGGGTCATCAGGTGGGGCCCCATTTATATAAGAAAATAAGTGGGCCGGGCTGGGCCCACTATTGTCGAAGCTCATCCCTCGATTTGGCTAATCGGCAAAGATTTTATCCAAGCTTGACCCTCGGGCTTTAAAAAAAGGCAAAATTAGCGAAAGGTCCCTATAAGTGAATGTATCCAGCCTCTAGTCCCCAAAAAAGGCAAAATTAGCGAAAGGTCCCTATAAGTGAATGTATCCAGCCTCTAGTCCAAGGAAAAACTTATTAAGGCCTATGGTCCACTCAGCTAGACTGTTTGCAGCCTTAGGTCCCTACATCCACATGATCACATATTTATGGACTAAGTTGCCCCTTCAACCGTTTTAGGCATAACATTTTGAAATTTAAAAATTCAAATCTTCCCTCCTCCATCCTTCCTAAATACTCTTAATCGAATCGACAAAAGAGATCCTGGTCTCGAACGAGAAAGGGAGGCGAGAGGTGCATTACCACCTGAAGAGATCGGACGGCGGATCTGATCTGGCCGTCGTCGGAAAAGAGAGGAGCCTTAGGCACATGTCTTATTTCGCTCCCAATCTTTTTCTTCGATCTTTCAGGCCTTTGTCTCCTCTCAGATGGCGCTCTCGAAGAGAAGTCGTCGATTGGCTTTCTTCTCTCGTAATCGGTAATGAATCATTTTGTTATTTTAGGATTTTTTTTGAGGATTTGATATCATCCTCTTATTTTGGGCGCGTTTGGAGATCTGGAGTTCGTTTGATTTGTTTTTCTCCAAATCCTGTTTGGATCTGAGAGAAAGTTCGTTTTTTTATAGAGTATTTGTGATTTTGTAGTTGTTCGGTTCTTTGGTGGTTTTGGTTTTTTTTCTTCTTCCTATTTTGGGGGGTTTTCTTTGATCCGAGGAGCTGGAGTTGTGCTAGTGGTGGCATGTTAGAAGGGGACTTGTTGGGATTGGATATGGGCTTGGATGGCTAATTTAGTTTCGATGGAGGGATGATTTTCAGCTCAAATCTACGACCTTTTGACGTTTCAAGTTGGAGGTCTGGATTTTGTTTCATTTGTTCTCCCTCGATTTCCGTTTGAATCTGAGAAAAAAAACGCCTTTTTTTAGTGTATTTGTGATTTCGTATATGTTCATTCCTCTGTGGTTTTGGTCTTTGTTATTATGGGTTTTTTGGGGTTCTCTTTTTTCCTTTTGGTCTAGAGGAAACGAATAGATAAGGGTTGTTGGGCCAGAGATTTGCTTGTTGTTACAGGTTAGGAGGGGATTTATTGGGATTAGATTTGGTTTTGGGGAGTCGAGTTAGTTTGAATGGAGGGATTATTTTCAGCTTAAATCTACGCCCTTTTGACGTTTCAGGTTGGATTGGACAAGGCGGATTAACGTTTCCTTGTTTCCAATTCCCGTGCTGCTCCAAACTCTCAGCAGAACGGATGATTGCTTGGGAATAATCACAGGACCACCATAAGGGTACTGTTGACACCAAAAATGTCACTTTGCCTTTTCAAAATCCAAAGAGCTACATGAAGTCGCAACCTGCCATAAATAGGCAATGCTGCTTCCAAAAATAAAATCTTGTCAGAATCAAACAAAAACTGCAAGATTCTTCCAGACAGCCAAAAGAGGAGTACACAAGAAGTTTCAAGCCATTTCAAGATCATTTGGCCTAACTTCGCTTCTCCGACAGCCAAATCAAGCCTCTCGGCGGTAAAGCTCTCCGGGACCATGATTTCCAAGACAGAACCTATGGATCATCTTAAAATGACTCCAATAGGTTCCCTGTCAAATTTCAAGTCAATCGGACATCGGTTGACCGCACATCAAACCGCGACATCTTCATCGCGACAAAAAGCAATTCTGCAGGTGATAGGACCCCAAACGGCTTCGAAACTCAAACAAAAGCCTATGGTTGGTCTTATTTATTGCTCAAAAGGCTTCACACCAAATTTCAGGTCATTCCGACATCGTTTGACCCAGTTTCAACTTCTGACGGGAAATCGGCAACTCTGCGCGACAAAGTCTTCGGCTTTCTCAGGAAATTGGAAACTTTGCAAAATAAAATGCAAGGATTCTCATCAGGTTTCCTACAAAGAAATCAGGCCAATAAATGGTCAAAATGTCAAAGAAAAGTACAGAAGAAAAAAGAATCAGAAAAAGGCAAAAACGGACGCAAAACGGGACCAAAAAGGGGGAAACCAGACCCCCCCAGGGTCGCCGGCGACCATGGACCCCGGGGTCGCCGGGAAAGCCCCGGAAACCCCGGTTTTCGCCGTTTTTTCGCGATTCGAGGAGCCCAGCCTCTGGTACTTTCCAAAATTCATGCTTTTGAGACACCAAGTCCTCTGATATCCGTCCAAAACACGGGTAAATCATCAAGAGTATCAAAGACAGTATTGATCGCCACCCGGTCAACCAAAAAAAGTGTGCTTTCCACCCGACCGATCGAGAAATCGACAGGACAGATGGCACCGACCCGCTGTTGGTGACAAACACCTGAAATTACATGGTCATCTGATGTCGATCTACATGAAGATCCATCGATGATCATCGACAGAAGAATTCCAAAAGACGTGGCACGGCCCGCGACTCTTCAGCTGCTCGGCGACCACTTAATGCGATTAATTGACTAGCTTTATTACAGTCATTAATCCATTTCTTTGGACGGCCCAATCAGAAGCAAGCATTCGGGAGTTACAAGTCAAGAAATTCATGGCATTTAACCCATGAAACTCCTCCCATCATGGCGATTAAAGGCGATTAAATGCCCTCAATCTCCTCCGGCCAATCAGAAGCCAAGAAAAATGAGTTACAAAATAAACAAATCAATTTTGTAACTCCTCCCATTATGTGGCTTAATGACATTAAAAGCCCATAAGCTCTCCTAAATGGCTACCAAGAGCCTATAAATAGGAGAGCACTCCAAAGGAGACAGACATCACAGAACATCAGAAAAACAGAGACAACAAACATCAGACAGCAGTCAGAAATCCAGAGAAAAGAAAAAGAGAGAAAACTCTGCGGAAGTTCTACACCGGCCACCGCAACAAGGTGACAAAAGTCCCTTGGGGGGGTACCCCCCCCCAAGGTCCTTGCCTTCTCCTCCTGCCTCCAATGGCTTAGATATGGCTTTTCAGCCCGTCTACTCGGTTTTTTATTGGACATAGGACCTTCCTTTGGTCTTTGTCTTCTAAAAACCCGAGGTTATAGCCAAGCCAAGCGAATCAAATAGCATCCTCTGTTCTCATCTGCATGGATGATGGCGAAGCCCACATATGGCTTGCGACCGTCAATCTAAACGAGTCCCCCACAATCTCCTGAGAAGTTAGATCCTCCTTTTCTTGCTTTTCATTGTAGTTTGTATTTTTTTCAAAAGAGACAAAATCACAATTCTTGTCTTTCATTGTTGATAAGGATTGTAAATCGGCTATAAACGCCAAAATCGGCTATAAACGCCAAAAAATCGGCTATAAACGCCAAAATCGGCTATAAATGCCAAAAAAATCGCCTTTCACGGCAAATCAAGAAAAATGTCTCTTTTCTTAAATATATGTGCAATGGAAAACTTGAAAGAAGTTGATTTCCTTTTTACTTGCGAAGGTTGATCTCCGGATCACCACTTGTAATTCCAAGTAAAATAGAAAATCTGGCACACCCACAAAAAAAAGAAATGTTGATGCACGCCCTTGCCCCCCGGTTACGAAAGGGTCGGACCCGACGGACTCCCACGTCCGCCGACCTCGGTAGGAACCAAGCAGGAGCGCGGTCCATCAAGCTGGCATCACCCGGTGGGACTCGTTTATTTGAGAACACGATGCTAGAAATGAAATATTTGCATATCATATATTTTGCTCTATGCTTATATTTCTTTTCTCGATTCCTTGGCTACTTTATAATTGGTGGCCTATGTTGAATTCTGCAAAAAAAATGAGATGAGATTTTTTGTTTGGAAATTTCTAATTCTTTGAATTTATTTCCATTCTTTCTCTTTTCAAAAAAAAAAATTTTTTTTAAAAAAAAAAAAAAAAAAAATCAGATTTGTCATTTTTGGATTCAAAATTGAGAAACCTTGATCTGTTCCTATCGTTCATCGCGCTTGCAGAAATGTTGAGCCTGTTCGACTAAGGTTTTGGGCCATGGTTTCTCTTCGATGAGTTCATCAAAAAAAAAAATATATATATATATAAAAAAAAAATTTTGGATTTCTCAATTTGGATTCAAAATTGAGAAACCTTGATCTGTTCCTATCGTTCATCGCGCTTGCAGAAATGTTGAGCCTGTTCGACTAAGGTTTTGGGCCATGGTTTCTCTCGATGAGTTCATCAAAAAAGAAAATATATATATATATATAAAAAAAAAATTTGGATTTCTCAATTTGGATTCAAAATTGAGAAACCTTGATCTGTTCCTATCGTTCATCGCGCTTGCAGAAATGTTGAGCCTGTTCGACTAAGGTTTTGGGCCATGGTTTCTCTTCGATGAGTTCATCAAAAAAATATATATATATATATATATAAAAAAAAAATTTTGGATTTCTCAATTTGGATTCAAAATTGAGAAACCTTGATCTGTTCCTATCGTTCATCGCGCTTGCAGAAATGTTGAGCCTGTTCGACTAAGGTTTTGGGCCATGGTTTCTCTTCGATGAATTCATAAAAATAAAAATAAAAAAAAAATATATAAAAAAAAAAAGAAAAAGACATAGACCACTAAGGTTAAACCAACTGTGTTCTTTGATCATGGTTGATTCAAAGAAAAGCCTTGTCCAGAGTGTGGAGACAGCTTGACTGTTCTAGGCAAGGGTCCTCCAAACGGGTTCATTAAGTAATCCTACCCTTACCTGGGGGCAATTCTATCAATCAAGATTTCATAAGACCGGGTTAGGAGGCCTATGTGTACTCTCTCGTCTTTTAAATAAAAAAAAAATAAATAAAAAAAAAATATATAAAAATTTTAAAATAAAAAATAAAAAATAAAAAAAAAATTTCAAAAAAAAAATCTTAAAAAAAAAAATAAAAAAAAAATAAAAAAAATAAAAAAAAAGAGATTTTTTTTAAAAAAAAAAAAAAAAATCTTCAAAAAAAAAAATCTTCAAAAAAAAAAAAACTTCCGTCATTTTGGGTTTAGATTGGAGAAATCTTGGTCTTCTTCTTTCTGAGCACTGGCGCTCGCGGAAATCGCTGAGCCCGTGTTCAGATTGGAGTGCCTTTTGCTCTCTTTGATGAACCCGATATTGGCCTTTCAAAAGAAAACTCGTCATTTTTAGATTCAGATCCGAGAAATCATGGTTCATTTCTTTCTGAGCACTGGCGCTCGCGGAAATCGCTGAGCCCGTGTTCAGATTGGAATACCATCTGCTCTCTTTGATGAATCCAATCTTGACCTTTCAAAACAGAGAATCTCATCTCATAGATGCGGTCTCAAAACATTTGTGTCTAGCGGTACTAGTACGCCCTTTCAGGGTCTACTGTATTGCGATCGGCACATCTGTAACTCCAACTTTATATTCTTCTTACCTCGAGCAAGCTCTGCTTCTCGATAAGTCGAATTTAAGTTCACAATTGCTTCTAGCAGTCACTGGGATGCCCATTCCGGGCTTACCACACCTGCGATCAGAACAATTGTACCTTCTATGGCATTTTGTCTTCCTCATATTGCTTGGGTCATCTACCTCGAGCAATTTGAAAAGACGAAACCATAGAACTTCCCATTTATGATCATTATATTCTTGTGATTACTAATGGATGTGGTCTTGTTTCAGAAATTTTTCGAAAAAAACTAACAATGGCAGCTTCACTAACCATTACTTTCGACGAAAGCAAGCACCAACTCATGCTTCAACAGAAGCAAACCACGCGCACCTACAAGCGCCCCATCAGCTGCCGAAGTGTCAACTCCCTCGGCAACTCTGTGAACTCCGGGTCGACCTCGACTCCCCGGACTATCGTCTTCGGGACGCTGGGACCATTCCCACTTCCTGAGGAACAAGCTGCTCCCTCCAAGAAGCAGAAACTCGCCTCTCAACGTGTCACTACCGTGACACCAAAGGCGAGCACAAAAAGGCCTGAAGCCCGTGGCAGCCCCACGAAGCCTCAACCTGCAAACAACCAGGTCTACCCCAAGACTTGGTCCCCAAGACCTTCACCAAAACAAAGAAGGTCCCAGGCATCCACTAAGCCAGCATTTCTGGCCCCACTCAAGGAGAACCAGTTCTATCCTCTTGCTTACATGAAAGAGGAGAGACCCATCTCCAACCCGACTTCAAAGTCAACCCAGCATGAGCCGGCTTGTTCCTACAAGCCCAAAATCAAGTCATGCATCACAAGGCCTCCACAAGCATCTGCTAAGGCCTACAAATCTGCAGTTCGACCCTTCATGTCTACAGGGGCCGAACTTCACAAGTTCAAAGCTTCGCTGCAACTGGCGAAGGATAGGGTTCGCATCCTGTCCTTGCCCAGCTACAAAGAAGACAGACTCGGCTGCTGCGCCCGAGGGAGCACATCCTTCATTGTCAAAGCCCAGTCAGAGCTGACCGAAGCTCAAATTGCTCGTCGTATACGCCGCCGCGCGTCGTATAGACAAAAGAGACTAGAGAAGCAAAGGACTCAGCCTCCCACACTTCAAGTCTCTCCTAAATGGGTCGAAAAAGAAAGACCCAACCAAGTTGCTGCCGTCCATATGGTTGGAAAAACCAGAAGGCGCCAAAAATCAGCAACAAAAATCCATGTCCGACGTCCAATGACCCGCAGCGTCTCAAGGACAAGAAGACATTCAGAAGAATCCCCTGCTCCTTCAAGCAAAGGACAGCAGAGTGATCCTTCCTCAAGCTCCTCTTCAAAAAGAATGAGCCCCAGCTCAGTCACCAGGACAGTTTCTTCGTTCGAATCACGAAGGATGAATGTCTTGGCTACAAATTCTGAGCCACCACCCCACAATCCACCTCCAGAAGATGCGATCACCCGCATCCAGCAGTTGGAACAGGGCCAGCAGAGGATTGAAACTCTGATGGAAAACCTTCTCCTCGCCTTCCAAAATCAGGCGAACAATGAACCTCCTCCGAATCATCAAGACTGACGAGGTAAATAAAGAAGAAAATGAGTCACGCGCCCTTACCAAAAAGGACGTAGACGGTATCCTCGCCAAAGCAAAAGAAGAGGATATACTCAAGGAGCATGGGATCAAGCCACCATATCCCTTATGGATGGACTCGGTCCCGTTCCCCACCAAATTCAAGCATCCTACTCTCCAAACATATACGGGGAAAGGATCAGCCAGACAGCACGTCATCCACTTCAAGATCTTGACGGGAGCTATCGCGGATCAAGATGCACTCAAGATCCGCCTCTTTGCAAGTACCCTAAAAGGTACGGCCTTCGATTGGTACTCCACTCTGCCGGAGGACTCAATCCAAAACTGGGCCATGCTAGAGACACGCTTCCTGACTCACTTCAAAGGTGAGGATCATCCCGCTACTATGGCTCAGCTGTGCAGCCTAAAACAGGGGGAGAATGAATCAACATATGACTTCATTCACAAGTGGAAAGCAATGGCATACAAATGCTCTGATGTATTGCCACAAGCGTCGCTAGTCGACATCTGCCGAAACAACATGAGAGCCAGAATCCGCTCCATGATCATCGGCAACAAATCAAAAAACCTGGGAGAACTCCTAGAAGCTTCCATGGAAGCTGAAACGGTGATTAAAGACCTCAACAGTCAGAAATCATCAAGAAAAGAGCCAACCGCCATTGCAACCTCTAAACCAAAGAAGAAAGAGGTCCTCAATGTGCAGACCAAGCCAGCTCCTCAGCCACCAAAGAAAGCTGAAAACAAAGCTGCTGGTAAGAGACCTGAACTCTCTGATGCCTTCAAAGAACGAGTAGAGAAGAAATACCCGTTTGATGAAGATGTTGATGAAATTTTCGGGGCTCTTGTGGCAAACGGCAAGCTCACCTTGCCTGAACCAAAAAGACCGGGTGATGTTGGCAAAACCAACGATCCTCGGTACTGTCCATACCACCAGATGATCTCGCATCCTCTCAATCAATGCTTCGTTGTGAGAGAGAAAATAAATGAGATGTGGAAAAACGGAGTCATCACCTTTGACAAAAACTATGGGTCTGCCTCCGTCAACATGGTGACATGTGGACAAACATCAAGATCACCGAAGAAGAAGATCACTACTTCCTTCAAGGTGATAAACTCAATCGAAGCGTCCGAGGAACTGGTTCCTTACCCGACACCAGACGGACAACCGATATGGGTACATCCCGATCTCCTGGAAGATGAAAATTGGGAGGTCGTGAAAATAAAGCCTACAGCTCGACAGCGAAGGCAGGCTAGGAAACATCTCCTCAAGCTCAAACGGCAAGAGAAGACCCAGCCAAAACTAGAGGTCAAAGAAAAGGCAGAGGCTTCCTCTACCGCTTCACTGGAGGTAACAAAAACATCCCTTCCAGAGACTTCAAAGGGGGTAAGGAAATTCACTCTCAGTGATTTCATGCCACCTCAATTCAGAGAAGCCATGCAGGAGACATCATACTCTTGCAATTCGGTAGTTGGATTCTCCATTGATGGATACGAGTCCAGCGACACAGATGATGGATTCGAACCCAACTACACAGATGAGTGGGAGGAGTCCCTTGAAACAGGAGAATATCTCTCCGATGAAGAATGGGTTCCTGAGTCTCATCTTATGCCAGTAATCTGGTATAACCCCCTACAGCCACAAGGATCCTGGTCTGATGATGAAGAAGACCAAGAGGCTGTACAAGAAAATGCTGCTGACCCAGCACCTCTCATCACTCCAGTGGAAATCAACAATGTTGAGCCACAAAGAGATGATGAAGAAGAAGATCCGGCTCCCATGCCTGATCTTGAAGAATATGCAAGGATCTTGCAGCGACTCGCTCTAGAACAAGAGCAAGAACGCGTCAACGAGCCTCCTCGCAATCCAGAGCCTGAAGTCCCTGAAGACCATCAGGTACATCCTCCCTTAACTCCTGAAAATGGAGAAAATTGCTGGATAGACGATCCTCTCACATCCGAGGATGAGTCTGACTCCGATCAGGCAACGTCTCCCGTCAGAGCTTCCTGTAATGTGATAATTCGGGATTATAGCTCTTCCGAAGCATCGTCTGATGAGAGCACTTACACTCCGGCGACGCCTAGCAATATATCTTCTGGAGCCACCTCGTCTCACGTGACTTTCACTGAGATGACACCCTCTCAGGTTTCTTCTCCTGAGACTGTGACTTCAAAGTTTCACACCCTTCCTGACTGAAGAATTCCCAGCTATTGATGCTTGGGACGATGAATTAGTCAACGAAGAAGAAAGATTGCTGGATGCTGTTCAGGACTTGTTCCCGGAAAATGCTCCATGCAACACAATCACTGAGGATGGTAACTCTGCTGCTGATGCATCCTCAGCAAATGAAAAACGACAGCCTCTTGATCCTGAAGACAATCTTCCAAACGAAGACCCTTCTCAAGAAGCTCTCGAAGTTGGTAGAGGCACCCGCTCTGGCCGGGACTACCACAAAAATTACAACCAATCTTCCTTTACATATGTAAATCCTTCGGGAAAAGATGTTGTAAGCGCCCCTAGTGGCAACAATGATGAACATGCAGGCCCTAAGGAGGCTTTCAAGTATGACTTGATTGAACACTTCAAGCACATACCTGCACGTCTGCACATCCTAGATTTGTTGCGAATGTCTCCGCACACTCGTGATAATCTCATCTCAGAATTACAAAAACTGAATGAGGATGTCGACAAACATGCCCCGCAAGTCCTCCAAATTGAAATGGATTACCGGGTCAAAAACTCAGAAGCCTCCTCAAAGGGAGAAAAGAAGAAAACTGAAGGGATCATGCATTGAATGCCTCTCGGTTAAAAAAGCAGCCAGTGCAACCATCGCCTTCACAAAGGACGACCTCCTACTTGGCGAAACCAGGCATAACCGACCCCTGTACTTCACAGGGTATATCAAGGAAATGCCTATGCATAGAGTTCAGATCGACCCAGGTTCTGCACTCAACCTTATCTCCACATCGGCTCTTGAAGAGTTGGGCATCCCACCCAGCAAACTGAGCCACACATCTGTATCTATCTTTGGATACGATGGGAGTACTCAAAGGCCTATCGGCAAAATCAGGTTCAAATTGCAGATCGGTGATCTTATCTCTGAGGTCACAGTGTATGCAATAAAGACCCCTTCATGCTACAACATCCTTCTCGGACGCCCTTGGATCCATGAGAATGGTGTTGTCCCTTCAACTCTACATCAATGCATCAAGTTTGTTGGCGACGACGGCATGATACATCGAGTCTTTGCGGATAGAAAACCCTTCAAAGGTAAAGAAATCCACTTCGCAGACTCACAGATGTATGAAGGTGAAAAAGAAGAAGAGGAGAAGCATACAGCATCCTTTGCCGAAAATCTCCAGAAAGATAAAGGCAAAGCTCCTCAACAATCACCGGAAGAAAACAAACCATCCGGTAAATCTGAAGAGAGCATGCAAACTCCCTTCATCATCTCCCTCAAATCTTCAAAGCCTTTGGTCATCACAACTAAAGTGAAGAAGGCAAAACAAAAGCCTGGGGGCAAATTTGTTGTCTCTTTCGTGTCTATCATGCAAGACACGGACTCGGATTCAGAGCCAGAAGACGACACATCGTCAAGCCCAGCTGACACTCAGCAAGTTCAGCCTGCTCTTACTCCAATGGAGACAACTTCTGACATAGAAGATCCTACGTCAGCTTCCTTCGTTGTTCCAGCAACTTCAGCAAAGGAAAAACCGATCTTCTTTCATAGATCGGATGCTTCTTCATCAAACTCCATGCTTGAACCTTTCCAAAATAAAGGTACGCCTCAACTATCCTTATACAGTTCTGTGGCACAAGCTATTATGAAGAAAATGGGCTATGACGCTCAAAACCCAGTAGGTTTGGGAGAAGGACGCGGTATTCTCACACCATTGGGGACCCGTCTTGACCAAAAGCCAGCTGGAAGATTGGAGACTCTACGGCTATATAGAAAAGTCTTCACACGGGTTAGGGTATGATCCTGACACTCCCTTGAGACAGTTGACACAAAGGCTTAAAAGTCAATATACTGACCAAGCCTCAACATCTCAAGTCCATGAAGACATCGATCTCCCTGGATATCTCTTTGATGAGTCACCTGACAAAGATCCAGGAAGCTCATCCAATTGGCACGATTTCTCCGAAAATGAAGAGGAGTTGTCCGATGGAACAGACGTGTGGACTTCTGACTCAGAAGAACCCTCATCTCCAAAAGAAGTAGCCTACTTTGACACAGTTTCAACAGGCAATTGGGATCATCTCATAGCAAGCCTTGGGAAAATTACCAATCAAGAAGACCCGTGGAAAGGAACAAAACCTCGGTTTGGAAATGCCCTTGAAACCCCAGAAGGTTTCGTTGAGCTGGAAGCCTCCGAAAATATTGTGGAGGAACCACCTTCGAACCTTCCAACAGAAGATCCTGTTCAAAAGATAGACTTGGGAACACCAGATAACCCACGTCCTGTATTCATAAGCAAGAATATAAAGGATGATGAGTTACCCGAGTATATCGCTTTTCTTCGTGAGTTCGTTGATTGCTTTGCATGGTCTTATGCTGAAATGCCAGGCTTAGACCCCAAAATAGCAGTTCACAAACTCAATCTTCAAGAAGACATCAAGCCTGTCAAGCAAGGCCAAAGAAGATTCCGTCCAGATGTGATGGATAAAATTGAACAAGAAGTTCAAAAACTCAAAAGCGTCGGCTTCATCCGTGAGGAACAACATCCTGAATGGTTGGCCAACATTGTCCCCGTGACAAAGAAAAATGGGCAGATCAGGGTCTGTATTGACTATAGAGACCTGAATGGCGCATGCCCAAAAGATGAATTTCCGCTCCCCATACCAGAGGTAATGATTGATAATACCTGTGGATTCGAGCGAATGACATTCATGGATGGCTTCTCTGGCTACAATCAGATAAAGATGCATCCTGAGGATGAAAAACATACATCCTTTCGAACCCCATTTGGCGTGTATTGCTACACTGTCATGCCATTCGGTTTGAAGAATGCTGGTGCCACATATCAGAGGGCTATGATGAAAATATTCCAAGATATGCAGCACAAGACGGTTGAATGTTATGTTGATGACCTCGCCGTCAAAAGCAAAAGAAAAGAAGATCATCTCGAAAACCTTCGAGAAGTCTTCCTCCGGCTTCGCAAACACAAACTGCGAATGAATCCATTGAAATGCTTCTTCGGCGTCTCGTCGGGTAAGTTCCTCGGATTCTTAGTTCGGAAAGCTGGAATAGAGCTTGACCCCATAAAAGTCAAAGCCATTCTAGAAATGCCCTCTCCAAGAACCTTGAGAGAACTCAAAGGGCTTCAAGGGAGATTAGCCTACATCAGACAGGTTCATCTCCAATCTTTCGGGGAAATGCCGTCCATTCTCCCGGTTGATGAAAAAAGGTGTAAACTTTGTCTGGGATGCTGACTGTGAAGCTGCTTTCCAAGACATCAAGTCATACCTGACAAAACCTCCAGTGTTAGCTGCTCCTACCACTGGAAAACCATTCATCTTGTACACAAGAGCCCTTGATCACTCTCTGGGAGCTCTGCTTGCGCAAGAAAATGATCAAAGAAAAGAAGCTGCTCTATATTACCTCAGTCGCATGCTAGTAGGTGCAGAGCATCGCTACTCTCCAGTCGAAAAAGAATGTCTTGCAGTGATGTTCGCCGTACAAAAGCTGCGTCACTACTTGCTTTCCAACACAGTCTACCTGGTCTCGAGGGTCAACCTCTTAAAGGTCCTTGTCACAAAGGCAGGTTCTCTCAATGCTCGACTGGCAAAATGGTCCATCCTTCTGTCACAATTTGATATTAGGTATGTACCACAAAAAGCAATCAAAGGGCAAGCTCTAGCAGACTTCCTCGCAGAGCATCCATTGCCTAAAGATTCTCCACTCAGAGATGATCTCCCAGACGAACCAGTCTACAATGTGGAGACTTTCTCACAAAGTGCCTCCTGGGACATGTACTTTGACGGTGCAACCAGGACAAATGAAAAAAGACAGCTGATCTCGGGAGTTGGCATCCTCTTTGTTAGCCCCGACAAATACATGATTCCACACGCTTTCTCGCTACTGGAACCATGCACAAACAATGCAGCTGAATATCAAGCTCTGATCTTAGGATTGGAACTCGCCATCGAATCCGGTATCACCATGCTGGAAGTCTTTGGAGACTCTCAACTGATCGTCAACCAGATGAATCAGAAATTTGAAGTCAGGAAGCCAGATTTGTTGCCCTACTACAACAAGGCACAATCACTTCTGCAAAAGTTTGACATCTGTCACATCACCCACATTCGTAGAGGTGAAAACATACGTGCAGATGCCCTAGCCGGACTTGCCGCATCCATGGCAATCCAGGAAGGGGAAAACATGCAAGTCACAGTGTGCGAAAGAAGAATCCTTCCTCCTCTTAACACACACCAAGCAGTTGCTGAATGCCACCAAGTGGTCGGAAGTCGGATTTCAATCCTTCAAACTTCAATCGGCGACTGGAGGGATCCGTTCATTGATTACATTATGTTCGGAATCCTACCTGAAGATCCAAAAGAACGGGTAAGCATCCAAAGGCGAACCCCAAGCTTCCATTTGGATATTCCATCAAAAATCCTTTACAGGAAATCCTTCAACGGAGTACTTCTACGCTGCTTATCACAACAAGAGGCTGAAGAAACACTCAAAGAAGTTCATGCTGGTCTTTGTGGAGCTCATCAGGCTGGACCTAAGCTCTATGATCAGATAAAAAGGTTAGGATATTACTGGCCTACCATGGTAGCTGACGCAATGCAATTTGCTAAGCGCTGCCAACAATGCCAAGTTCATGGAGATTACATTCACATGCCTCCAGAATGGCTGCATCCTACAGCGATCTCATGGCCTTTCGAAGCCTGGGGTATGGACATCATAGGTCCTATTTCTCCCCCTTCAAGCAAAGGTCATCGCTTCATCTTCGCCGCTACGGATTATTTCTCCAAGTGGTCAGAAGCATTTGCGTTTAACGAAATGAAGACCTCATCAGTCCTTCAGTTCCTACGCACCAACATCATTTGTCGTTTCGGTATACCCAAAAGATTCGTCCATGATAACGGGCCACAGTTCCGGGATCATCGATTCTACAGGTTCTGCGACAAATACAAAATCCAAAGCTGTCCTTCGACTCCATACAATCCGGCAGCAAACGGGTTAGCAGAAGCTTTCAACAAGACACTCTGCAAAATCCTCAAAAAGATGGTCTCTAATCACAAAAGAGACTGGAGCGACAAAATGTCTGAAGCTTTGTGGGCCTATCGAACCACCGTTCGAGGACCAACCCATAGCACACCATTCTCCTTGGTCTATGGATGCGAAGCTGTCGTGCCCTTGGAAGTACAAATTCCTTCCTTGAGGGTATCCTTGCAAAATGACATGACTCAAGAAAGCAATGTCAAATTGCGACTCCATGAGCTGGACAATCTCGATGAGAGACGGCTCGAAGCTCAACAAAGCATTGAACTTTACCAAGCACGTATGGCAGGATCTTTCGATAAAAAGGTCAGGCAACGCGCCTACAAAAAGAATGACTTGGTTCTTGCGGTAAAAAGACCAATGGTCTTCGCTCACAAGTCCAAAGGCAAATTTGAGCCGAAATGGGAGGGACCCTACGTCATCGACAAAGTTTTCTCCAATGGCGCATACGCACTCCTAAACATGGAAGGTGACAGATGTATGCTGCCCATCAATGGCAAGTTCTTAAAGCGGTACTACCCTTGAAGACTTACCCAACTGGGTAAGAGCAATGCCTGTACGGCCAAAACCGGTTTCCAGGTACACGCTCGCTAAACCCACCCTTTTTCAGAATTTTCATGTCAAAAATTGAAATTTCTAGAAATCTAAAACAATGTTTACTTTCATCGTTTCATTGTTCAAAAAAAAAAATATATATATATATCCAAGTTTAGGAACCTTTCCCCAACTTGACCAAAATTTCCAACCCTTGAACCCAAAATTCATGGTTTGAAACAAAATCCGGATTCAGGGATTTCCATCCTAGTCCACCCTGCCTTTTACCGCCAAAATGGTTTTAGGTCAAAACTTATGACCCTCGTGTCTTTTTTTAAAAAAAAAAAAAAAAAAATGGTTTTTCAAAAACCGCGAGGAAGCGACGCTTAGTCGATACTCGCACAAATCGGAAGCAAGTGAACCACGTTCGACACTTCCAAAATCGCAGGGAAGCGACATTTCGTCGATACTTGCAAAATCCAAAACCGTGGAAACGCAACATTTCAGTTGATATCCACAACCCAAATTTCAAAGGTTCGAAAAAACCTAAAAAAAAAAAAAAAAAACTGTGGAGATGCAACATTTCAGTTGATATCCACAACCCAAATTTCAAAGGTTCGAAAAAACCTAAAAAACTGTGGAGACGCAACATTTCAGTTGATATCCATAACCCAAAGGTTCGAGAAAACCACAAATTTCAAAAATCATGGGGAAACGACATCAAGTCAGTACCCGCAAAACCAAAATTTTTGAAAAGCAAGGATGCGACATTCCATCGATACTTGCACCCAAATCCGCGAGGATGCGACATTCCATCGATACTCGCAACCGAATGAGCAAGGATGCGACATTCCATCGATACTTGCAAGAACATTCAGCAGGGATGCGACTTTTAGTCGATACTTGCATTTTTGAAAACCAAACCGGCTATAAATGCCACAAAACGGCTATAAATGCCACCAAAACAGGCTATAAATGCCACAAACAGGCTATAAATGCCACAAACCGGCTATCAATGCCACCAAAACAAACCGGCTATCAATGCCACAAAAAAAAAAAAAAAAAACTTGGATTTCAAAAAACGGCTATCAATGCCACCAAAACAAAACAGGCTATCAATGCCACCAAAAACCGGCTATAGATGCCACAAAACAAACCGGCTATCAATGCCACCAAAATTGGCTATAGATGCCACAAACAAAAAAAAACTCGGCTATCAATGCCACAAGAAAAGCTGGCTCTCATGCCAAAATTGGCTTCCATGCCACAAACAAAAACCTGGCTTTCATGCCAAAACAATCATTTGACAAAAGATTTTCACAAAATGACAACCTTTTGATCAAATCCCATTTAGCAATTACTTTTATCACAAAAAGATTCAAGTGAGCGTAGGGATAACAAAAAAAAAAAAAAAAAAGAGCATCCCATTTAGCAATTACTTTTATCACAAAAAGATTAAAGTGAGCGTAGGGATAACAAAAAAAAAAGTGTTCACAAGCACTACAAAAAAAAAGAGTACCAAAAAAATACATATGGTACCAAAAAAAAAAGAGAGTGTTCACAAGCACCGCAAAAGAATAAGTACCAAAAAAATACAAGTGGTACCAAAAAAAAAAAGAAAAGAAAGAAGGATGGTTTCTGTATACAGGAGCTCAATCAAAAATGGTCTCCAGCCAAGAGTTCAGCTCCCCAAGCAAACTTTTAGCCTCAGCCGTCAAGGATTCCAAGGCACGCTTCTTCAGGAACTTGCCATGAGATGCTGGAGTGGGCTGTACCCCTTCTCTCACACCAGGAAGCTTACCTCGAGCAGCTTGCCATTGTTTATCCTCATCAAACTTCCTTTTGAGAACCTGTTCGGCATCTGCAACATGGTGAATCAGGACAGTCTCCCTTTCACGAGCCTCTGTAATTTCAGCCCATTTGGCAGCGACTTGTGCCTGCAGAAGCTCAAGACGTTTCCTGGCCTCATCGACCTCCCTATCAAGGATGTTAAGGTCATGTGTCAGCCCGATGATGGTTAGCTCTTCTCTATTCCTCTTTCGGACTGCCACCTTCTTGCTTTCTGTAGCCTCATCTAGGTCAGACTTAGCCTTATCAGCAGGGTCCAGGAACATCTCCTTGAAGAACTGGTCATCAGCCAAACTCACGGTCTCAAACCACTTGTCACCCAGTGCAATGATCCTATCAACGATCGCCCTGGCACCTGTGACATCCAGACCAGCCTCTTCAGCATCACTGAGAATCTCCTGAACATGCTGGATCATGCCAAATCCGACTTCCAAGTGCCCAGAAAGGAGAGTCTCAATCCAAGAGCGCACAACTCGCATCACCACCTTCTTCGCAAAAAGAAGAGATGGCCCAGCTGAGGATTCGCCCAACTCCGTTGGTCGGCTACTCATGTCATCATCTGTTGAAAGAGTAACAAAAGAACTCTTTCCAGCTGAAGCTGCTCCTGCTCGGGAAGGAATCTCAGCGCGAGGAATCTCCTCAATATTGTCAGAGCTGGTCCCAGGAATCTCTACCTCTGGATCAACCTCTGGCATCTCTTGCTCTGGAAGCAACGGATCCTCCTCTGCCACTTCAAAACCTGCAAAGGAAACACAAAAAGGTATGAATATGACCCTGTTTGAAAATCATTATCAGAGTTATAACTACAAAATACCTTCTTCGACGACTGGCGGAACACTTTCTTCCTCCATGAACTCATCGAAAGCATCATCAACATTTGCGTCCATCGATGGTTCAAAGTCATCAGAACCCTGTGGCAAGTCAGCTGACAAAAAAAAAATGTGTTAGCAAGCGGAGTCACAAACAAAAAAAAAAGAGCAAAAGAAGTCGTACCAATTGGAGATTCTGGATCTACTCCAGAGTCCCTCGGTTCTTCTTCAGGTGCCTCAACAGGATCCATCACCACCTCATCGGTTGGGACCTCAGGCATCACCAAGTCTTCCTCTGCTAAAAAAAAAAAGAAGAAAAGCAGAAACAAGAAGCAAATCATAACATGGAAAAATCCCATGAAAAGAAATGGAAAGAGAAAAAGGAAGAATCATACCTTCACCGACGGTCTCTTCTTCTCGGCTTCTCTTCTCCGGAGGCTCGTCAGCATCCACTGGCACATCCTCATTGATAGTAAGAGGAACTTCCAAGTTAGGAGAATCCTCATGCTGCCCCTGGCTGCGATGATGACTCCTCCTCCTCTTACTTCTGCGGGCTCGCTTCTTAGAAGAACCTACCCCGCTGTCAGAGTCAGGTTTCCCACTTGACTCATCACTGGATGGTCTGCTCTTGCCAGTAGACTTCACGGAAGCTTGCCTCTGTGCCGCTTGCATCCAAGCGCCAAGTTCGGCTTCCTCCTGTTATAGCTGCTCCAAAGCCTCGTCAGGTATTTCTCGAACAGCTTCAGAACCAATGACGCCCTGGTCACCGAGAAAGCCTATCTTGTGCTTCTCTCCAGAAAGGAAGGCCCAAACTTCCTCTCGCCGGATGCCATCCGACTTTCCAAGGCCCTTTCCAGATACCAGCTTCACATCAAGCTCCTTCCTGGAAAGTCCCCGATATGCCGAGAAGCTCTCCGCGAACCACTTCGCAAAGCCGGCAGTCCGGGAAGTCAGCAACACAGGATAAGAAATCATGGCTGTAGTGTCTTCAGCACTATAAAAAGCCCATGCATTTCTCCCGTCCTGTAAGCCTCCAAAGCGCTTCACCATGCTTGAAGGCGCTCCAACAACGCCTTGAGAAAAGCCAAGCTGCAAAGCAAAGCGAGAGGGTACATACGGCTGGATATCGACGAAAAGATGTCTGCGGTACACCATCGTGCCGACACGTATGCTGAAAAGCCACTCTCTCTCTGCATTTGTCAAGGAATAATGCCTTCCCGACCTCGCCCTGGTAGAGTCTCGGGAGGCACCAAAATCAAAAGCCTTCTTTCGCAACTCCGGAGAAAGCTTTACTGAAGATTGCCCCATCTCGACGTCCCTGAACCGTCGGATCCTCATGCGGGCAAACAAAAGTGATTCGGACACGGCTTTGCCCTTAGCCAGTCGAATCATCAGAGGATCATCATCCTGTGCAACACCCAGCCGATGGAAGCCAGGACAGTGGTATACATACCACGAATAAAAGATATGGGCTGAAAATACCCTATTCATGGGAAGCCCAAGCCGAACTAGAAAAGCAGCAGCCTGCAGTTCGGTACACAGGTAGGAGTAAAGAGCTGGCACCAAAGCAAGCTGCTCTCCAAACGCCATCTGACAAGCCGGAAAAATACAATGCGGCCTGATGTGCGTTCCATCTCCTCCAGCAAATACAGCCTCACCAAGCCAATAAGTGAGGTACACAGCGAGATCTCTCCTCAGTGCAATGTCAGGACATATGGCGTTTGTACTTGCACAGAAATCTCTTAACTCTTCTTGCATGGCCAAGATCTTCTTTGAACTTGGATCCTGAGCTCCAGCTTCCTGGGTCATGCTATCGGAAGGCTCCCTACTATCAAAGAAGTTGGGGAATGAAGAGCAAAAACTCTTCCAACTGCTGGATCTAACTTTCGAACCCCCCTTCTCCTTCAAAAAATCATAGAAGGCGACGAGCTGAAAGTATAGAAGCCTGAACTCCTCAGACTGCCCCTCGAGGACGCTGTCAATCGGCATAAACTCCTCATAGAGTTTGCCGAGGATGGGCAATCCGGTAATGGCGCTCAACTCCTTCAAAGAAAAACCAATCTCACCATTCGTCACAACGAATGTATTGGTTTGAGGAAGGAACGACTCCAGCATAGCCATGAAGGCCTCGTCGGAAAAGATCACGGTCTCCCCAAAAGCGCGGACCGCATCAAAAATCCCGGCTTCCTTCAAAACGGTGCCACCAATCAGCAGGACGCGATCAGTCCACGACTTCCACTCGGAGTCAGCATTGAAACGACCTCGAAGTCGAAAAGGCTTGATCCAATTGCTGCCGTCACCGCTGAAAATACCAAGGCCCATCGGTCTCAAATCGACCGACGGATAATCAGAGCCCTGGTAGCCGCTGGATGGCATCAACAGGTCCATATCAACAGGCGACCTCTCCGTATATCCAGGAGAACCGCCAACAAAAACCCCGGTCTTGATTACATTTGTCCTTCTCACCCAGCTTGGAGGATCTTCCCTCTTGGGGCACGTGGGGGCAAGGCTCAGAATCGAGACGGTGCGATCAAACATCGACCGGGTAGCAACAGTCTTCTTCTCACCATCTGCTGTGAAGGAAAACTGAAAAGATCTCCTCTGGTATGTAATGTCGTCAGGGACTGCATCACCAAAGAAGAAGGTAGGCTTGGGCAAAATGCTCTGATCTTCCATCAGCCATGGACGACTGCTTACCATGATCTTATAGAATTCCTCTCCCTTGAGAGTGATCAGTCGCTGCCTCATCTCATCTCTGTTGAGGGAGTCGCACTCTTCCAGGTTTCTTTCAACATACTGGACCTTCTCAAAAGCCTGCTGAACGGCCGGATTAGAAGATCTAGAAGATCGACGAGGTACGCTTGTAGCAGGCTCTTTACCCTTGTTCGCTCTGGAGGAACCACCTGAAAAGGATGGAAAAGAAAAAGATCAAACATCAAAATGACAGAATCTCGCTAAAAAAAAAATCTGGCGAAATTTTGACATGATGACGGGGCAATTCCGAAGAAAAGGAACTATCCCGAAAGAAATAGAAAGCTTGAAGATGGGCTCAACATCGCTGCGAGCTCCGAAACTCCAAACTTTCGAAACCTAAAAGTCTCCGCAAAATCAGGAAGGGCTCAACATCACTGCGAGCTCCAAGTTCCCAAATTTGCAAACACTTTCAGGTATGCAATCACATCATGCTACAAATTTAATTTACAAATTAAAGGCATGCATGAACATCTAGATTTGCGAAAAAAAAATGCATTATCATGATGAGAAAAAAAAAAAAAGAAAAGAAACTTTCTCTAAAAAAAAAAAGAGGGGAAAGAAAACAAAAAAAAAAAGAGAAAGAAAAGAAACTCTCTCAAAAAAAAAGGGGGAGGGAAAGAAAAAAAAAGAGAAAAAAGAAAAAAAAAAAAAAAAAAAAAAAAAAAAAAAAACGGGCTGGCCCACAGGCCGTGGCCCACAGGCCACGTGGCCGTACGGCCAGATCCGTACGGATCTGTCCGTACGGCCCACACAATAAAAAAAAAAAAACATGAAAAAAAAAAAAAGAAAAGAAAGCAAAAAAAAAAACACGTGTAAAAAAAAAAAGGAGGCAAACACGTGAACAAAAAAAAAAAAGAAAAGAAAAAAAAGAAAGAAACAAAAAAAGAGAAAGAACTTTTTTTCCTACAATGAAGTTTTCTTAAAAAAAAAAAAAAAAAAAAAAAAGGAGAACTTACTTGAAGCCATTGATGGAGAAGAAGAAGAAAACTCTTGAAGATCTTGAAGAAGAAAAGCTCTTGGTCTTGAAGCCCTCTTGAGATTATTGCAAAAGAAAGTAGTAAGAGCAAGAGATCCAACATTCTCCTTGCTTTTATAGAGGAGAGCAAACCAAAGAAGGAAAGAAGAAAGAGGTAGGTGTTACTAATTAGTAACCTTACCAAAAGAAAGAAATTAGAAAGATTCTTTCCAAAAGAAAGATATCTTGAGAGATTTTCTCCTAAAATCAATCTATGACGGATTCTTTCCCAAAAGAAAGATATCTTGAGATATCCTATCCCAAAATAAAGGGATCTTGAGAGATTTTCTCCCAAAAATCAATCTATGACGGATTCTTTCCCAAAAGAAAGATATCTTGAGATATCCTATCCCAAAATAAAGGGATCTTGAGAGATTTTCTCCCAAAAATCAATCGATGACGGATTCTTTCCCAAAAGAAAGATATCTTGAGATATTCTATCCCAAAATAAAGGGATCATGAGAGATTCTCTCCAAGTAAAGATATTCTTAGATATTCTCTATCCAAATGAGATATTTTTGGATATTCTTTACAAAAATGACACCATATGAGATCTAAGCCATTTCAAAAGCTTAAGGTCCCATGGGTTAGCCCATATGAGCCAGGTTTGACCACCTAGGCACAGAAAAAAAAGAGAGAAGAAATTTTTTTTTTTTTGGGCTTTTAGTCAAAAAGAAATCCCTCTTACCAAGAGCATACAAAAATGGTTCCATGCCTCTTTTGAGTTGATTGGACCATACAAAAGAAAATTCCAAGCCCCATGAGCTTCCAAAAATCAAACCATCCAGCCTCATATACCAAATTGAGCCAAAATCTTGAAATTGACATTCCACAAAAATCAAACCAAATCCTGGTCCCCTAACTTGCCACATACAGCCTGTTAGGTCACAAGACCAAAATCAAAAACCAAAACCTGATCCCCTAACTTGCCACATACAGCCTGTTAGGTCACAAGATCAAAACCAAAATTGATCCCCCAACATTCCACATACAGCTTGTTGGGTCACACGATCAAAACCAAACCCGACCCCCTAACCTGCCATATATAGCCTGTTAGGTCACAAGGTCAAAACCCAAATCCACATCCCTGATGTCATCTTCAAAACTTTGCCTCGAGATGGTACGTGATCCCTTTCACTACCATAAAATTCCCCTGGAAGCTCAAAAGGCTACAAATACCAAAAAGAAAGATTGCTCAAAGACTCTTGGTCAAGTCACAGGCTCTCCTTCAAAAAATCTCTTCGAGGCACATCGACTACAAAAGTTAAGCAACTCGCCGCTGTACCTCGAGGGGGCATTTGTTGACACCAAAAATGTCACTTTGCCTTTTCAAAATCCAAAGAGCTACATGAAGTCGCAACCTGCCATAAATAGGCAATGCTGCTTCCAAAAATAAAATCTTGTCAGAATCAAACAAAAACTGCAAGATTCTTCCAGACAGCCAAAAGAGGAGTACACAAGAAGTTTCAAGCCATTTCAAGATCATTTGGCCTAACTTCGCTTCTCCGACAGCCAAATCAAGCCTCTCGGCGGTAAAGCTCTCCGGGACCATGATTTCCAAGACAGAACCTATGGATCATCTTAAAATGACTCCAATAGGTTCCCTGTCAAATTTCAAGTCAATCGGACATCGGTTGACCGCACATCAAACCGCGACATCTTCATCGCGACAAAAAGCAATTCTGCAGGTGATAGGACCCCAAACGGCTTCGAAACTCAAACAAAAGCCTATGGTTGGTCTTATTTATTGCTCAAAAGGCTTCACACCAAATTTCAGGTCATTCCGACATCGTTTGACCCAGTTTCAACTTCTGACGGGAAATCGGCAACTCTGCGCGACAAAGTCTTCGGCTTTCTCAGGAAATTGGAAACTTTGCAAAATAAAATGCAAGGATTCTCATCAGGTTTCCTACAAAGAAATCAGGCCAATAAATGGTCAAAATGTCAAAGAAAAGTACAGAAGAAAAAAGAATCAGAAAAAGGCAAAAACGGACGCAAAACGGGACCAAAAAGGGGGAAAACCCCCCCAGGGTCGCAGACCCCTGCGACCCTGGGCCAGGGTCGCAGGCCCCTGCGACCCTGGACCCCGGGGTCGCCGGGAAAGCCCCGGAAACCCCGGTTTTCGCCGTTTTTTCGCGATTCGAGGAGCCCAGCCTCTGGTACTTTCCAAAATTCATGCTTTTGAGACACCAAGTCCTCTGATATCCGTCCAAAACACGGGTAAATCATCAAGAGTATCAAAGACAGTATTGATCGCCACCCGGTCAACCAAAAAAAAGTGTGCTTTCCACCCGACCGATCGAGAAATCGACAGGACAGATGGCACCGACCCGCTGTTGGTGACAAACACCTGAAATTACATGGTCATCTGATGTCGATCTACATGAAGATCCATCGATGATCATCGACAGAAGAATTCCAAAAGACGTGGCACGGCCCGCGACTCTTCAGCTGCTCGGCGACCACTTAATGCGATTAATTGACTAGCTTTATTACAGTCATTAATCCATTTCTTTGGACGGCCCAATCAGAAGCAAGCATTCGGGAGTTACAAGTCAAGAAATTCATGGCATTTAACCCATGAAACTCCTCCCATCATGGCGATTAAAGGCGATTAAATGCCCTCAATCTCCTCCGGCCAATCAGAAGCCAAGAAAAATGAGTTACAAAATAAACAAATCAATTTTGTAACTCCTCCCATTATGTGGCTTAATGACATTAAAAGCCCATAAGCTCTCCTAAATGGCTACCAAGAGCCTATAAATAGGAGAGCACTCCAAAGGAGACAGACATCACAGAACATCAGAAAAACAGAGACAACAAACATCAGACAGCAGTCAGAAATCCAGAGAAAAGAAAAAGAGAGAAAACTCTGCGGAAGTTCTACACCGGCCACCGCAACAAGGTGACAAAAGTCCCTTGGGGGGGTACCCCCCCAAGGTCCTTGCCTTCTCCTCCTGCCTCCAATGGCTTAGATATGGCTTTTCAGCCCGTCTACTCGGTTTTTTATTGGACATAGGACCTTCCTTTGGTCTTTGTCTTCTAAAAACCCGAGGTTATAGCCAAGCCAAGCAAATCAATAGCATCCTCTGTTCTCATCTGCATGGATGATGGCGAAGCCCACATATGGCTTGCGACCGTCAATCTAAACGAGTCTCCCACAATCTCCTGAGAAGTTAGATCCTCCTTTTCTTGCTTTTCATTGTAGTTTGTATTTTTTCAAAAGAGACAAAAATCACAATTCTTGTCTTTCATTATTGATAAGGATTGTAAATCGGCTATAAACGCCAAAATCGGCTATAAACGCCAAAAATCGGCTATAAACGCCAAAATCGGCTATAAACGCCAAAAATCGGCTATAAACGCCAAAAATCGGCTATAAACGCCAAAATCGGCTATAAATGCCAAAAAATCGCCTTTCACGGCAAATCAAGAAAATGTCTCTTTTCTTAAATATATGTGCAATGGAAAACTTGAAAGAAGTTGATTTCCTTTTTACTTGCGAAGGTTGATCTCCGGATCACCACTTGTAATTCCAAGTAAAATAGAAAATCTGGCACACCCACAAAAAAAGAAATGTTGATGCACGCCCTTGCCCCCCGGTTACGAAAGGGTCGGACCCGACGGACTCCCACGTCCGCCGACCTCGGTAGGAACCAAGCAGGAGCGCGGTCCATCAGGTACGTCTGGATTTCCCTTGCAAAGTTGGGTATTGGGAGAGGAAGAGGACCTCTACTTGCAGCAGCGTCTTTTGGCTCTGTTTTTGTCTTTTGTCAAATTCCGTGGAGGACTGACATATCCCCGGTGATTGATTTTGGCTCTGTTTATGTCTTTTGTCAAATTTATCTGAGTTTTGTTCAAATTTATCTGAATTTTTGTCAAAATTATCTGAGTGTTGTTCAAATTTATCTGTTTTATGTCATATTTCTTTGTATTTTTTTATAAATTTATCTGAATTTTTTTCAAAATTTATCTGAGTTTTTGATAAATTTATCTAAGTTTTGTTCAAATTTATCTGAGTTTTTGTCAAATTTATCTGAGTGTTGTTCAAATTTATCTGTTTTCTGTCATATTTCTTTGTGTTTTTTGTAAATTTATCTGACTTTTTTTCAAAGAGTTTTTTAGCAAATTTATTTACGTTTCTTGAAATCTATATGCGTTTTTTAAATTTATTTACGTCTTTTGAAATTTATTTGTATCTTTTCAAATTTATTACGTTTTTTAAAATTATTGCATTATTTAAAATTTATTTTCATTATTTTAAATTTATTTGCATTTTTTGGGATTTTCTTTGGGTCTTTTGAGATTTATTTGAGTCTTTTGAAATTTATTTATATTTTTTTAAAATTTATTTTGATATTTTAAAACTTATTTGTATTTTTTAAAATTTATTTGCGTTATTTGATTATATATTGCTTTTTTTTAAACTTATTGCATTTTTCGAAATTATTTTATTTTTTAAAATTTATTTTCGTAATTTTGAAATTTATTTGTGTGTTTTTAGAATTTATTTGAAAATCTGGGGATTCCATTAATCATGGGCAATTAAATGTTAGTTGGCCATTATTAATGGGATATCCTACCAATCATGGTATCCCACCAATCATGGGATTGGTTATGATTTGAAGAAAGGGTAAATTAGACATTTTAGGTGTGAATAAGTGTGAGAGGGACCTTTGGCTCTATGACTTTTTTTTGTGGATCTAAGGCCATAAAGTGTAATGTTGAGGGACCTGTCGCCGAATGCCCCTTAAAAAAACACAAAAAACTCATCATTTTGTAGGCCTTTTGAGGGCCAAGTACTCTGATGGACGGCCCAAACGAGGCCCTAATGACGATTGAAAATCACGCACCGCCTCACTACAATGAAAACCAATAGAATTGTCACAATTAAACAACATAGTTTATGACTAATTACAAGAACTTTGCTTGATTTACAAACAAAATAGGTTTACCATCAAATGGGGCCTTGACAGAGCTCTTCTCCTTCCTCCATAGGCTAATTTATTAAGGCCGGCCCAGAATATTCTTTGAGCTGGGCTCTAACATTTCCAACTAGGCCCATGTCCTAGTCTGTCTGAGTTAAGTTAAAGAGGAGAGAAGCATTGGGCCAACAAAACCTAGCCCTATTTCATTCGAGTTCTTCTCTGATTTGGTTCTGTTTCGAAACACTCTCTTCCAAGTTCCAAGTACCCACACAAGAAGCAGGCGAAAATGCTCTCTGGAGATGTTCCTCCAAATCAAACCATCTACATCAAGAACTTGAACGAGAAAATCAAGAAAGAAGGTAGTAGCATTTCCCTTCTCCCTTCTCCCTTTTCTTTTTTGTTTCTCTGTTCTCGTTTGCTCTCTTATTCAGTTGTTGCAGTTAACAAGGGTTTTGTTGAAATCCATCAGACATTGTTTTCTTCTTTGCTTCTTCCTCTATTCTTGCAATTAGACTCAGTTTCCTATCTGGGGTTTTATTCTTTTGGGATTTTGATCTCTGCTTCTGGGAGAAACGTATTTTTCTTCCGTTTCATCTGTGGATTTGTATACTAGTATTAGGCTTTTATAGCAAATAGATCCTGTTTTCATTCTGTTTTGGTTTTTTGGGTGATTGGGGTTCTTTTTTTTTGTGTGTGGAAATCTCTCTCTCTCTCTCTCTCTCTCTCTCTCTCTCTCTCCAGATGTAGGTTGCATTGCGGTTTGATTGAATATCTCATGGACATTGTATTATTGCTTTTGTTGCAACTTTCTTCTTCTTAAATCTGATTCTACATATTTTGAGTACAAGAAGAAGAAAGAGGTTGGGGTCCCTTTTGCAAGAATGAAGGGCATATGCAGAATTGTATGAGCTAGAGAGCTACCAGATTTAGGGTTTTATTTATTTATGTATTGGCACCTTGCTTCTTAGGATTTCTACTTTGGAACTTTGGGGGATAGATGTAGAGATTCACCTATGTGAAGAAGCTAATGTTCTTGAGAGGCAATTTGGGTTTATGCCAGGCAGAACAGAAACAAGATTGGCACCTCATTAAAAAAAAAAAAAGGAAACAAGACTTGCACAACTCATGGAAATTTAGAGAGTATGAGAAATGTGCAAATGTATTTAATCGATTTAGAGAAGACATACATCAGGGTGTTGAGGTAGTTAGTTTGGCAGCCATTAAAGACAATGTGTTCCCAATGGTTGTATTGGAATTGCAATGGCATACATGAAGGGGTGGTAGCAAGTGTCAGAACTGTAATGGAAGATGGTTGCACAAAAATGAACCGAACTTGAAGTCTAAGATAGGTGCTTCTTTTTCTCCTCTCAGCAATTAGGTGCCTTGTCTGAAACTAGACTGTTAATGGACCAGCTTGAGTTAAGCAAAATTGAAAATTTTGAATAGGCCTAGCCCTACATTCTCGATATTCTAGTTGAGAAATCTTGGCTCAACCCTCTCACATCTAATTATGGGAACCACTTCAGATAAGTTAGACTAGTCTCTTGGTTGCGTTCACCTCACAAGTTGCCATCTCAGAATATGAAAAGAAGCCATCATCATCATCAAAGTCAATCTCATTCTCATCTATCTGGGTTTGACAGAAAATCAATAAATGCTGACTTTTCATGAGAGCAAACTGATTACTTGACTTATCTTATGAAGAAAATTTGATGCATCCGGTTTGATTGTAGATTATTGCTGAAGAACACCAAAGATGAAACTAAAGATAGATAAGATGCAATGAAGGAAGAGGGTTAGTGCAGACGGGTTGCTTGAGGAAAGCTGGGCCCAATTAGAATTGGAGGGATTCTTAGATCTCCAAGGAGAAGGAAAAGTATCCCATCTTCTGGAGAAAGAATCAGATTTAATGATTTGATTTAAAAACAGAACCAATAATAGATATTATATTGGAGTTGTAAGGGTTCTCTTGGGAAGGAAAAAGGAAAAGGTTAGGAAACTTTGACCGGAAAAGGGAGGAGGTTCTTACAGCATTATTCTTACTAGGTGGTAGAATTAATTTTATTGGAACAAAGAAGAAATTGTTTTAATCTATAGCATGACTTGAACCCACAACCTCAAGGTTGCACCAGTGAGTACCTTTCACTGTGCCATGAGCTCTTGTCCAAAGAGGAAGCTTTTGGAAAATGAAAAAGGGAAAGGGGGAGAATTTTGAAAAGGAAAGGGAAGAGGTAAGAAGGAAAAGAAAATTTTGAAACTGTGAAGGAGATAATTGCATTGGTCTCCGAGGAGAACGATTTTGAAAGGAAAAAAGAATGTTGAAGTATTTTAGATTAGGGTTTGTAAGAAAATAGTAGAGTTATACTAGGGAAGATGGAAGGATAAAATCTATGGAAGTAAAAAGTGAAACGAACAACAGAAGAAAAAAAAAAAAAGCTACCACTAAAAATAAGAGAAAAGAAATTAACCTTTGGTTGATGTTGCTCTAGGTTTTAGAAAATGAAGTGAACACTAAAGGCCTTAAATAAATCTCAACACTTTCATATGATGTATTTATGGTGTAAGGTGTTGATATAAGAGACAAGAATGAAAAAGGAAAACGGAGAAGGGATGCCCAAGTAGTAGAACTGCGTGTAACTTACACAGAAGTAGTGTTAGAAATGAGTCAAGATCCATTAAAGTCTGCAGTTCTATAGAAATGTATTCCCTACTTCTTTAGCTAAACAGTAGACTTAAATTTAAAATGAGCTGCCAAACATGTGGTTTTTACCTTTGATTTGAATTTGACCAAAACATGCCTTGGTAGGCTATCCTAAACAGCTAATCAATTGATTTTTCATGTAGCGAATACAGATCATTCTAATAGTGAACGATCAGCAGTACGGTAATTTGAGGTTTTAGTTTGTTGAATTACCATGAGTTTTGGTCTCTCTTCATGAGCAGCCAGATTCCATCGACTCTGTCCAGCAAGATATGATTTGAATTGTAAATTCCAAATTGAATTTTTTTTTCTCTCTGGTAAATGTTCTCACACCCACACAGACATCCTACTCAAGTCCCTTAACCATCAGTGCTACAACCAAGGATTGATCCCTGAATGTTTCCGTGGAGACGAACGTGCCTCCCCACTGAGCTACCAGTGTATTGTCAATTGTAAATTGTTATAACTTATAAGGACTATACAGTTTATTTAGGGTCCATGGGCAAGCTCTATAGATATTGCTTAATTTTATTAACACCACTGACATGCTTGTTCAAATTATTCACCTTCATATTTGCACTGCCTTAATTTTGATCTCCATATTTAATTTTTTTCTCGAGTGATCTATAGAATGTTTTGTACATATTTTTGAATCTGAGTTACTTTAAACATGACGTTGTTGCATTTAAATGTTTGTAAATATATAAACATTATTTGTTATGAGTATGTTATATAGGCTTTATGTACTTATGTTTTGTCTTTTATGGCAGAACTGAAGAGATCCCTGTATGGTTTATTCTCTCAGTATGGAAGGATTTTGGATGTTGTTGCACTGAAGACACCAAAGCTTCGAGGCCAGGCGTGGATTGTATATGGTGATGTTACAGCTGCTAGTGCTGCAGTGCGCCAAATGCAAAACTTTCCATTTTACGATAAGCCAATGGTGGGTTTTAACTTGACCAGCTATTAATTAATATTGTGTAGCTAAATTCTACTGTGCTGACAAGACCATTCGCAATAATCTAACTTTTACTCATAGTTGGATTGATCATGCAAAAACAAAAAATTAGGCTTTTAGTGTAAAGGTTCTAACTTTGAGGCCATTGAATCAAGGGTTAGGATAATATAATGCCCCCCGTTTTTTGCACACCCTTGGACCAGATAAAGACCTTCCAGTTCCCTCTTCGCCCATGATTAATATGCATGCAAGTAGGCTCTACAAATCTGGTCGTTATTTGCAAAATAGGTGCCTGGCTGCTCTAGAATAAAAGATTCCTTGAAGTCCACATATAACTTATAAAAGTTGTACGAATTTGACTCTTACCACTGGATTGAAGTAACCTTTGCATTTATTCTTAAGGCCTCAAATACATTAATGATCTGATGATGCTAATTCTAGGCATCCCTAATCAATGCCTGATTTTAGGATTAATTTGCAATATAAAGAAATTCCTTGGTTGCGGACCTTTTGTTGTGCATTCAAGACTTTTGGATTTTACTGTAATGACTCAAAGGAGGTTTTCTGTATGAAGCCTTCTTATAATTTTTGTGGTACATAGCTCACAAGTATCTAATGGATTTTCGGGTTACAAATAGGAAGGAATCTATTTTGTGGAATTATTCTCTTGTATCAGTTGGCAGAGTGGAATGAAAAAGGTAACTGTACTTTTGGAAACAAAGTGCGTAGTCCAGAAGTGGTGGCTAGAGAGGTGTGTGCTCTAGTGAGTTGGTGGGCAATGCTTATGAAGAAGTTCTATGGAATACCTTTTCTGATGTTTGAAGGTGTCAGAACTCAGAAGGAATGGAGTGCAATTGATGTTTCTTAATTAATGTTGATTTACTTTTGTTCTTAGTTATGAGGAAATGGTGCCTCTTTGGCATTCCAGTTTCTTGTATATTTATTTTTTGGTGAAATGGAGTTATTTGGTACTATTAGAAAATAGATACGTATATTATTCATTCTTATGTGATTGTTCATGGTGCAGCGGATACAATTTGCAAAAACAAAGTCAGACTGTGTTTCAAAAGCTGATGGCACTTATGTCCCAAGAGAGAAAAAGAAGAAGCAGGAAGAAAAAGGTAAGTTTAATTCCATGAAGAATCTGCAACTGTTTTAATATCCCCAGATGCTTTTGTCTTCAACATGATATAATTTATGATTAGAGTATCTTATATAGCAGGGAAATCTAATTTTCCCTTATTTTTACCAACCTCATTTTTCTATGTCCTGCCATAGGGCTGCATTTACATCTCCAGAATTCCCACAGGTTCCTTTACTTATATCTTAATAATAATAATAAATGTTTCATCTTTCCTTACGTCTCTTTTATATTGAAGTGTCATTAAAAGCTCGCAATGCTATTTCAATCTTGGGGATGCATTTTTCTTTTAAACTTTGAAAAATTATCTCATCTATTTTAGAGGAGATTAAATGTTTCTGCTGGGGCCCCAGTATGGTGCGTACAAGATCATCCTTCTAAATGGGTTAGAATTCCCCAGATTGAACACTCATTATTTTAATCCCTAACTAGCCCAAAAACCCGTGCTAAGCACAGGTATACACATTCAATTCAAATTAAACAATAATGGATTTAAAAAATAAACAATTTATTTTGCAAATTAAGCATTCATAAATTTAGACATCACTTCATAGAACAATTAAACATTAATAAATTTAAAAAAAAAATGCAAATGATGAATAAGTTCGGAATGAACATCATAATAAAGTCTTAAAACTAAATATCAGAGAGAGGGAATGAATATCACATTATGTTTATCTTGAACAACTAAACAAGCAAAAAATGTGAATACCATGTGGAATATGCAAATCAAATATACTGTAGACCAAAACAATAAATGGTGCACTTCCTGCTTCCAACTTCTTCTCTTAAAACAGGGGAATGTAAAGAGGTAGAATGAGAGTTGAAATGAGTGGTCGATGGGAGAGGATAGAGTGCATGAAGAGGTAGAATTATATAGGTAAGTGAGTTGCATGTTTGTTAGAAGTGGTGGGGTAGGGCACAAGGGAGTTGTGTGAGTGGGGGAGTGCATGAGAGAGAACATGCTACAGTTATGAAAACTGAATGTAACTTCTAGTCAAAATAGAAAGTATGGTCAAAACTAGGCTTTAATATATTATAGTAGAATACAGTATCATCATGAAAGAGGAGAAAGTATTTAAAAAAGTAATAATAGCATCAAGTATCAAGAGCCTCTTATTAATTCCATATATATATAAATATATATAGGAGTTATGAGGTGCGCTCAGTGCGCAAGAGGTGGGGCCTACTTGATGGCCCATCGGAATGGCCACCTTTGCACCCATTCGATGTACTGTACACCGTTGGATCGGCTGCACACCCATTTGAATGGACCGTACACCGTTAAACTTGTAGGGAAGGTGATAGGGGTTGGGGATGGGGCTGATTTTTGGCAGAGATGAAGGGCTAGGGGAGATCTTTTGACCCCTTGGTCCCAGTCCTAGGCCATGTGGGCCCCACGTTGAGGGGCGCACACTGATCTAGTGCGCGAGTCGCACACTGGATTAGTGCTCTCTCTCTCTCTCTATATATATATATATATATAAAGAGTAGGGGTTTTTACCAAAAAAAAAAAAAAAAAACACTTTAGGTGACCACATACCATTCCAAAAAAAAAAAAACCAAAGAGGCCTTCCCGCCCAAAATCCCTTTTTTTTTTTTTACCATTTTTTTCAAGGGTTGACGTCGACCCTCATTTTCAGTTTTGAGGGTCGACGTCGACCTTGGACCTCATGTACTACTAAGCCAATAGTTGTAAACCTGCCTCACAATCGACCCTCAGTTGAATGGACCAGGGTCGATGTCGACCTTGGACCTCATGTACTACTAAGCCAATAGCTGTAAACCTGCGTCACAATTGACCCTCAGTTGAATGGACCAGGGTCGACGTTGACCCGGACAACATCTTACATTCAATGGACTAGCTGTGGCCCATTCTTCCAAGCTGTGGCCCATTCTTCCATACATAGAGAAACTGTCATTCCATATACAAATCCAAGCTATCATTCCGTACACATACAAACTGTCATTCCACATACATATCCAAACTGTCATGGATACACATCCAAACTGTCTTTCCATATACATATCCAAACGGTCATTAGATTCACATTACAATTTTCGATTCCGTATACATATAAAAAAATTGCTAACTATCTGTCCACAATACCAAAAACACATCACAAAACCTCTATTGCTGAACTAGTGGATTACGGCAGCTCCCCCTGTTGTGTCCCTTCTCTCTACAATTGGAATAAGTTACAACGCTGTGTTTGTGGTTTCGATCCTTCTCTCAGACTCCATGAATGAAAAGAGCAAATGTAAACTGAAAACTGAATGTTCTAGGGCAAAATGAAAACTCTACCTCTTTAATGGTGTCTACCAAACAATAGAATATGGCCTTAAAGATGTGGGAAGATTCCAAATTGTGGAAGGAAACGACAAGCTCTGGCTTTTAGGCCCAATTTACAGTGCAGTAAAGTGGGTAAAAGTCGAATGTAAGGGTTGGGCACGATGGGGAAGAAAGGCGAATCCTAATATGTATATTGCCGTCGACTCTCAACATTGAAAATGAGGGTCGACAGTGACCCTCAACACTGAAAATGAGGGTCGACGTCAACCCTTGAAAAAAATGGTTTTTGGGCGGGAAGGCCTCTTTGGTGTGAGGTCACTTAAAGTTAAAGTGACCTTTTTGGTATAGTGGTCACCTAAAGTGTTTTTTCTGGTAAAACACCCTAAAGAGTATCAAGAGCCTTTTTTTAACTCAGAAGTGCAGTCACGACTGTCATTAAGCGGGGACTTGTTTTGGCTACCGATGATAATGCTGGAATATTCTTTTCTATGTATAATCTTATTTATTCTATTTTTTCCATTTGGCAGTTCAGCTGCCTAATGAGAGCCAAACTAGCTCATTTTCTCCATTTTCATACTCGCCTTGCTACAATGCTACTTTGTCATGTTTCTCTTATTTGAAACATAACATGATTTTGTATTCACAGCCGAAAGAAGACGCAAGGCTGAAGAGGCAACGGCAGCTGCTGCTAATGGTGCAAGTGCTCAAAGTAACGGGGGCGTTCCTGTAAGTCTGCTATACTTCAAAGTTTCAACCACAATTTGGTTATTTTGAGTTATCATGTTGTTTTTCAACCAAGAATCTCATTGGATGAGTACCTATGTACTCCAATCTTTTTGGTTTCATACACATTAAAGATATCTAAAAGAACATAGTACTTTTGAGAGATTTTTAACTCTTTACTTGTGATGCAGTCCAGGATACAACTGGAGTTGTCTGAATTATTATTAATTCAGCAAAAATGGTTTTGGACAGGTTCAGACTTCAGACCAAATCTATATCAATCGGAAAATATTTGACCGAGCCTGGAATTATACCATTAAAAAAAAGCCCGAAATTATACCATAGCGAAGAAATCTCACTAAAAGATCAAACCCAACCTGAATCATCACAAACAGAGTGATAATGTGCCTACAACAAAAACCATCACTTCAAGCTTTCACACTGTTGCGCTGCAGATGTGTATTTTATGCACCCAACATCATGAAAGTATGTAAGAGCAAGCTACTTACAAGCATTATCTGACACACCCAATAAGATGTGTTGGCCCAAGAATAAAGGCTTCACACCTGAACTTTATAAGACCATTTTCCTTTTTGCTTCCCTTGATTTAAAGACTGAGACATTATTCCTATATTCCCTTGAAATAGTTGAAGTCTTATGGCTACATCTTGACAAATTCTTTGATTTGTGTTATTGTGAATGGCCATTGACTATTTATCAACTTAATCTGGGGAAACCTAATGACAGTCACAATAGGAAACATAATTCTATGGGAAACCTAATTACATCCTAATAATAGCCTGATATAATTCTAATCTATTCTAATGCTAATTTAGAACAGACTTGCATTCATATTTACAAATATATACCAACTGTAATCAAGACTAATGATATCTCCACTGGATTCTGGATGACCACTTGCGTGGACGTTGAGTTGTCAGCTTTTCAGCTTTTCTGAACAATAGTACCTGTCAAGATTTTGGTCTTGAAATAGTTGAAGTCTGATGGCTACATCTTGACAAATTATTTGATTTGTGTTATTGTGAATGGCCATTGACTATTTATCAACTTAATCTGGGGAAACCTAATGACAGTCACAATAGGAAACATAATTCTATGGGAAACCTAATTACATCCTAATAATAGCCTGATATAATTCTAATCTATTCTAATCCTAATTTAGAACAGACTTGCATTCATATTTACAAATATATACCAACTGTAATCAAGACTAATGATATCTCCACTGGATTCTGGATGACCACTTGCGTGGACGTTGAGTTGTCAGCTTTTCAGCTTTTCTGAACAATAGTACCTGTCAAGATTTTGGTCTTGAAATAGTTGAAGTCTGATGGCTACATCTTGACAAATTATTTGATTTGTGTTATTGTGAATGGCCATTGACTATTTATCAACTTAATCTGGGGAAACCTAATGACAGTCACAATAGGAAAGATAATTCTATGGGAAACCTAATTACATCCTAGTAATAGCCTGATATAATTCTAATCTATTCTAATCCTAATTTAGAACAGACTTGCATTCATATTTACAAATATATACAAACTGTAATCAAGACTTATGATATCTCCACTGGATTCTGGATGACCACTTGGGTGGACATTGAGTTGTCAGCTTTTCAGCTTTTCTGAACAATAGTACCTGTCAAGATTTTGGTTGCTCCATAGTTTATTCTTTCACATACTAATTATATGAGGGAACCTCCTTTCGATTCTTTACAAGTTTCTAAGTTGTGGGCTAGATCCTAGATTCTGTTTGGAGTTTCTATTGACCAAGTAACATTTTATATTATATCCAGGCATCACAAGCATCACGCCAAGGAAAGCCCGGTGTGCAAGAGGCTGCTGCTGCTCCAAACAACATCCTCTTTATCCAGAATCTTCCTCACGAAACCACAAGCATGATGCTGCAGGTGCTTTTCCGACAATATCCTGGTTTCAAGGAAGTTCGGATGGTCGAAGCAAAGCCAGGAATTGCTTTTGTAGAGTTTGGAGACGACATGCAATCTTCCATCGCAATGCAGGCCCTTCAGGGCTTCAAAATCACACCTCAAAACCCAATGTCCATCACATATGCAAAGAAGTGATGAGATCTTTTTGTATTACTTGTTTTCCTTGTCTTCTTTGTTTCCTTCTTTTTCGTTTTCCTGTTCTTTTTTGCTATTTAACCATCTGCTGAAGTATTGTAGCCAGTTTGACAATTCTCAGAATTGGCATAAAAACTGCCATACCCTCTTACAAGGAGTGCCCCGTATTTATATTAATGTCTACAATGTACAATTACATGAGTACCCTTTAGGAAGGTTTAAAGGAAGGATATATACAAGGGTTGATTGAGAAGAACTAATTGACAAGTAGTTATTTGGAGGGAATCAATCTTGTAGCATTTTATCATGCTCTGCCGGTGTACTTTTCTTCACAATTTTCTCACTTTTTTATGATAAGTTCCATAGGGTTGCATTACTGAGCTTTATCGTCAATTGATGTTCTGTTTATTTTTACTTGGTATGAAGTAAAACTTCATGCAGGCAAAAAGCAACCTTCATTTGTACTTTTCTTTCATTCTAAAATGTTTATTGAATTGTTAGATCCATATGCAGTGGATATTTACACTCGATAGATGTGCAAGTCATTGAATGTAGGGCTTGTAGTTTGACTATCCAACTATTGTATTTCGGACTGTTTATTTGATGACTCCTCGTCTAGGTTGGAGATATCCCACAAATCACCAATTAGGAAGATTCTATTACTGTCCATCCTTTCTAAAGCCCTTTCTACAGGCATCTGCATTTTTGTTATATCTAACCTTCAATTTGTAGATGATCGGAATGTTTTACATATCCCCTACGGGGGTTCGGTTTTGGATCAAATCATGGGCTCACACATATGGACTGATGCATGAAATGGTCGTGCAATTCCTCAGTTCTGGTAAATATGGTTGGTGTTGCTGGAGTTAATCTCCCTATTTCTTTCCTGTGCTGTGCTGTGCTGGTTTCCTAACTGTGTTGCTTGCTTGGCATTCGTCAAGCTGCTGTGCAATTTATTTGGATGTTTATATTGGGCTGTCTGTTTGTCAACAACTGTGATGGCAATTCTAGTATTATCTTTGATAGAATGAAGTCTAGATTGATTGTGATTGTCAGATTATAATTGGGGACCATCCATGCCATGAATCCCACTCTGGACTGGCTAGATGATTCCCACAATTTGAGCGATGGCAAGCTAATTGGATGTTCAATTGTATACTAAAATTGAAGTGTGTATCATCAGTTTAGAATATGAATGTTGTGGTTTTCCACACGCATGTAGGGATGGGCTCAAACGTATGGCAATGGCAAGCTAATTGTAGTTCGCTTAGCTAGAATATCTAGGACCAGATCCTGACCTACCTGAGAGAAGCAAGGCCAGTCCCCTCAAATCTTGTGGTGTGAAAATGCATAGCCGTGCCCTGTGAACCATGCCAAGTCGCAGCATCTTATTTGGCATAGACTGCCTAGTCATCAGGACCATGGGCCTTCTATATGATTCATGGAGAAGGTCAAAGAAATTCAAAACTTAGGAATTTTTAGATGGCCTTCACTTGAGGAACCCAGCGAACAAGAGTCATGATTAGGTGTGGTAGGCGAGAAAACCGTTGGTATGATTGCTACTTGGATTTTAGATTGCATTCCCTTTTATTTCATTGGGTAACGGCACATTTTCAGGGCCTGTATGACAGAATTCCAACCGACAATTTTTTTTTGAGTAATGTTCTGGTTACTTAAAAGGAGGAGCTTGCCCCAGATTTGTCAACGAGTAGCCATCATAGCAATGATGGCCCAAGTGTTTAAAGAGGGAGAAATGTCAGCAGCATTTTTTCTACATGATATCCACAGGCAGGCTTTGGAGAGGCTGGACATAGTACTCCTGCCCAGCCCATTTAGCTAAGCTACCTATTTGAATTTTGATGGGGTATACGTAGACTTTGATAAGTCCCACAAGCTTTTAAAATTTCTGGTTCTGATCATACCTTGACTTTACAGACATTTCTTTAAAATAATATCAGTGATCATCTATCTATCCTTACAAACAATCTGCCGTCAGATCCAGTAAACCCAATTTTCAGTACATAACTCATCCCTCTTCAATTTGGTGGGACCTAGCAGCAGCCTTATATTAAAAAGGGTTCTAACCATCTTCTTTGAATGGTTTTAATAGAGACATTAACGAATGACATGTTGCCAAAGGGCCCGCATCCTTTGCACCCCATGTAAAGGTGTCAAATTCTTCTGTCAGTAACAGTGCCCCCAGGCCCCCCTCATACATTTGATGTAAAGCAACAGTTGGACAGGAAGTACGGACGATTAGGGGCCATCCTCATTAAAGATGATCTAATAGTAAATAGTGGACCCCTATTATTTAATGCGAGTAGGACCTTCACTTCAGAACCCCATAAGCTTAGTCCAGTCAATCCTAACCATCCATCAAAAGGATCAATTGGTACTACAATTGCTGAATCCCAATCATTAGATGGGCCCACACAACGCCCACCATCAAGGGTGAAATCAAAGCCTATCTAATGTATTTTTTTTAGGTGGGCCCAACATGCAAATTCAATTAAAAAAAATGGTTGGTTGTCTCACTTGTTTTCTGAAGCTCACCACAGTGATGAAGGCCCAAAGTGGCCAACACCTTTACATTTGGGCAGATGAGCCCACAAATCGCGTGCAGAATTAACAAAGCCAACCTTATTCCAAGGTGGGCCCCACCTTGTACGGCAATGACCCCATTTAACCTTTTGAGAAAAAGAAGCAGAAGCAGAAGCACAAGGAGACGGAGGAGAAGAAGCAGCTTTTGCCGAGGTTCCTTCCAAACTTGTTATCACGCGCGTCACGGTCACCAACTCTCGGGACCATTATTTCAACGTGCTCCCGCGACAGTCGCTGCTGATTCTCTGAAACTTCTTAACGTTTCTATCATCTTATCTAATAACCGAAACCGTTATTGATCCTGAATCCTACGGTCAAGACTGTCAGGATTATGGTGGGTGTTGATGTGGGACCATCTCCGTGATTATCGGCTAGGACTACTGAAATGGTGTCCTCCATCATTATATCTACCGTCTTTTTCACGCCTCTCTCTCTCTCTGCCTCTATGTCTGTCTCTCTGTTCTATAGAACTCTTGCAGAGCTCTAATGGTGAGATTGTAGAAGACGAGACGAGTCATTTGATGGTTGTCGTGGCAAAATAAGAGAAACCCATATCAGGAATAGAGGCATTGATCGGTAACAGAAATGCCCGTGTCGAGATACCAGCTGAGGAACGAGTACAGTTTAGCGGATCCAGAGCTCTATGGAGCTGCTGATCGAGATGATTCAGAAGCGGTACTGGAAGGTGTGGCCATGGCAGGCCTCGTTGGGCTGTTGCGCCAGCTGGGCGACCTCGCCGAGTAAGTTTCTCTATTGGTTTTTTTTTTTCCTGTTTTGATTGGATATGTTATTTTGAATTTTGTGGTGTTTTAACAGAATGCGGATATATCTGGGGTTGAATTGGGTTCGTTCGTAATGAGTTCTTGTTTTGTAGTTCTGGGTCTTGGGTTTTTCTTTTTGTTAATGTACTGTTGTGTTTGCTACTTTGCTGTTTTCAAATCTTTAAGAGATTGAATTGTTGAGAGAGAGACTCCAGACTTGTCTTTTGGATGGAGACTTAGCATTCGTTCATTGCAGTCTTGGGTTGTTTGGGTATTTGGTTTTTTTTTTGTTAGATTGATGTCTGCGTGGAGAAATATTCCACAATCATGTTACTTGGTTTCTATCATTATATCAAACTTGTGTTTCTCTGATGGTCCATCTAGATCCCAGCCAAGGACTGTGCTTTTTCAAATCTCTACCATATAGATATCAATTCCAGTATCCTTGTGGACGCTTTATAGCATGAGAAAATTGGTGGGTATTGGGAAAGTATTATCACGGACAGGGGGATTGTTAAAACTGTGATGGACAAGTGTCTATGTAGCATATGGCACTTCTTGATGTAAACAAGACTTATCATACTCAAAGTGCTTTAGGAACACAAAGTTTATTGAGGTTGCGTTCAATAGAGGGAGTAAGTTCATAGACCCTTTGACTTGTGGAAGATTATGATCAGGCCAAGTCCAACATAACTAGCCAATAGAATGTTATATTGCAATAATTGATTGGTCCTTGTCCTCTTTTATTTTATTTTTTGTTTAAGAAAAGGAAAAAAAATTATTTGCCTTGTGTATTTAATAATACAATATCAGAGGAACTTTCTATTCTAATCATGGTGAACCACCAGTTAACATTGGAGATTCATATGTAGTTTGAGATTTGAATGAGTCCAACATTTCATTTCTGCTCGGCGAAGTGCATGTGGCAAAATTGGTGCCAAACTTGTGTTTGGGTGTATTTACAACAGATTTGGTAGCATGTGTGCATAAATAGCACCTTTCTCTGCTCTTAAAAAGTTAGGTTTGCATGCATGTTCTGACCCAAACATCAACTTACCTTGCTTAATTATTGTTAGTCATATCTGTGTAGCGTTAGCAGTGTTTTGTGACATTGGAGTTATGGATTACTCTTTCATCTCACTATCTTCTATTTTCACAAACCATAATTTTGTAAGTATTAGCATATGCTTGTGTTTAACCCACATGTTTCGTTTTTTTTTTTTTTATGTTTTTTTTTTTCTTATGTTATAGGTTTGCAGCAGGAATCTTCCATGATTTGCATGAAGAAGTAATGACTACTGCTGCTAGAGGTCATGGATTGATGATTCGTGTCCAACAGCTAGAGGCAGATTTCCCGTCAATTGAGAAGGCTATTCTCTCTCTAACCAATCATTCACATTTCACTTATAATGCAGGTTTGCATGCCTTTTATAAGACACATTTTTAACAATTATCTAACTCTTAATACAACATCTGAAATCAATAAGTTATGCTGTGCTACAAGACTCTCCGTGGGATGATTTTACAACCTTGTGTAAGGATCTGGGTCAATAAATCCAACTGGACAAGGAATCCTTTGCTTATTGTTTTCTTTTTACCTGCTATTCATACTATTTTAGTTTTTTTGCTATTTTCGGATTAGCAAGACATGGATTCCCATATGAACCTTTCCTGCTGAATAATGAGTGGTGGTTTTCTCTTTCCTAAATTCATTGTCTTCTTCCCATGCGGAAGAAGTTCCTACATCGAAAGAGAATTGAAAGTTGAAACCACATCCTTGCTTACTGAGCTAAAATCATATTATCTAGTATTATAGTCCACATTTATCAATAGCTCTAATCATATTAATGAGAAGCAGAACACCAAATACAGAGAAAGCCAATCAAAAGATTGGAACAAGAGGGCATTCTGTTTTCATACAATTCAATACTAAATGCAGCTGAAATGCATCATTGAACATTAAATTTCAATTATTGTGTAGATGAAAATGGGTGGCTCTTGGAAAATTTTAAGAAGTCATTCTTTCAGATTGCCCTCAATGTTGTCTCTCATGTCATATGGCTTTATTACACTTGATATGCATTTTTCTTATTTTGGGAAACCATCTATTTTAGGTATCAAGTGGCATGCTAGTCTCCGTTTGGACCAGAATCGTATCACTCAAGGAGATTATCCTCGCTTTATTATGGACTCTTATGAAGAATGCCGTGGCCCACCAAGGCTATTTTTGCTGGACAAGTATGGTGGCGTGGCCTTAGAACCCCATTTTCCATGTGTAGAGCATATTGGTATATCTGATCTTGGATTACTTTTATTGTCTTAAACAGGTTTGATATTGCTGGTGCTGGGGCTTGTTTAAAGCGATATTCTGACCCATCAATATTTAAGTCAGAATTTCCCCTTTCTGGAATGAAGAGAGAAGAGGTTAAAAGAGAAAAGAAAGTCCGTAAAATTAAGGTATGCATTTTAACAAATGTCCATGGATACTGTAGCATGTTGGCCATTTGTTTGTAGGCTTGTCTAATGAATCTTTCACAAGCATAATCTATTGAATGGAAATATATATTTCTTGGTACAGTCTAGTAATTGGCTTATTTCTCAACCTTTTATCATGAGATGGTGCTCTCCTTTTGTTAACCTATGCCTTTTATCTGTGTCATGAACTAAGACATGCTCTACTGTCTCCTGTTAGTCCTAACTGTGATTGGTGGCTTGCAAATGGACATAGACTATGGTCCATTTTAGCAAGTGCAAGCTTAGACACTTCACATCATTGTGGGAGGCTTTTAAGAATGTGTCACGAAATGAGGCATGCCCTATTATCTCTCTTGTTAGTTGTAGCTGTATGATTGGTGGCTTGCAAATGGACATAGACTATGGCCCATTTTAGCAAGTGCAGACTTAAATACTTGAATCTTGATCATCATTATGGAGGCTTTCAATATCTCAGTTTCTTGAGTATTAGCATTTGTGATGGAACCCGATACTGGAGTGGGTGTCTGATTTAGTAAACCCCAAAATATAGGAATTGAGGATTCTGCATCATATTGAAATGACATAAATAAACTTTATTTTTATGTAAAATAAATGAGATCCAAAATACACTAATAAGCAGTAATGTGGAAATATTACACTAGAAGTATCAAACCTGTCAATGTTTAGTTAGATTTCTAAAAGAAGAAAATGAGTATTCATGCATAGAGACTAAACTATTGATAAAAACACCCTAAGGCCCATGCATGGCATGTGGAAATGTGTGCATGTCAGCACAAAGCACAAGCTCCTTGGTCTCAGATATGCAAAGCGAGGTTGCATAATCGCCCTGAGAAAAAATATCAGCAATCTTAAAACTCTCCCAGATATCAACCTATTTGTGGGACTATTACGGAATGAAAATAGTCCTTATTTGACACTATCCCTTCCCACATTCTTGAACATACTAGCCTGTCTCATGACTATTATCTAAATACAGAGTTCAGTTTTGGATCTGTTTATACAAAAGAGTGGTTGAGTTCTATCGAGAGATTTATTTAATTTGCTGTTCTTAGGTTACTGATCAGTTCAATATTTTTCTTTGACATTTTCTATGCCTCAAGAGACCCTTGGAATCTATAATAGACCTTTATGGAAAATTGAGCATTAATTGCCTCAAGAGACCCTTGGAATCTATAATAGACCTTTATGGAAAATTGAGCATTAATTGATCAGTTATGCCACTGAACTGGGTTCCTCTCTCTCTCCTCTCTCTCTCTTTGTGTTCCTCATTTTTCTTTCGCTGTCAACTCTTATCTCCTTTATTGATAAAATTAAGGATCATTATCCATTTTCTGAGATCTGCCTGGGGTATTGCAGATTTCGGAAACCACAATTGGTGGGAAGCTGTTTTTCTTCCTAGTCAACATCATTCATTTATCAAATCTAAAATTATTTTTTTTGAGGAAAAATAGTCAAAGGATCAGCATAATTTGTTTCTGGCCTCCTTGCTTCACAACAGAAAAAAAAAACCGGATCCCTCAAATCATAAACCCAGACCTTCCTCCATTGTGCTTTTTATGCATCTTTCCTTTCATGATACTTTGGCAGGTTGCAGTTAATCAGCATTGGAGATTTCTTTTTCTATCGGTTTTGTGTATTGTTATTTGATTCTTTTTGAATGCTAAGGTGCCTGCCTTTTCCTTTTTCTCTATCAGAAAAAAGGAACACGTTGGTGGAATGAAGAACCTCCGGAGATCTTCAAAGCATCTGATTTCAATGCCAAGTATGCAATCAAAATTCTCCTACATGCTTCCACTTTTGATCTTGTAATCTTGCCTTGGTGGAAGGTGGACTAATTAGGGTTTTCACCTTTTGCCAAAACTTATATTGTTAAGATTTTCAGATCTGAGATGAATATTAAATGCTGTGGTGTATCAGCTGATGTTCACCTTTGAGTCTGGACAGTCACTCTCATGATAATTTTGTAAATGTCGTCGTATTAAATGCTGGAAATAATTTATAGTCAGTTGTCCAAAATCACCTTAGGGCTGTATTTTGAGAAGAACATTGATGATTATTTAAGATTTCCACCTTTTATTAAAACTTTCAGTATAAAAATAAATATTCGGTTTTGAGTTAAAATTGTAACGGCTCAATTCTGACTTGAACCTTTTAATGATACAATATATTTGCAACATTCTACAATAATCAATGCGGAGAGATGTCGTGATTAAAATATCCCCATACCAAACTCATGCGCAGTATTGCTCTATATCAGACCATAGTGATAATTGAACTTCTAAACCGTTATGTTTTTAGGTAAATGATTGTTTGTATTTTGGATGACGCAGATTGAACAAGTTGGCTTCTGATGAGAACAATGTCTCTGACAAAACCCCTAGCCATGGTGTGAAGTTGAAGAGAAGACATTTGAACGGCTTCTCTTATAATTCTAGAACTGGAAAGAGCTATATGGATTGTATTCTAGACACGCATCTGCCCAAATTGTTTCCTGAACTAAATGAGATTAACACAGAGGATTTAAGAAATAGATTTTTGTATAAGGAGAAAAACCTAGTTCAATCTCCTAATAGACAGGATGTTTTCAAACTGCCAATGATTGAATTAGGCAAGAACGTCATCAACGGTGGATATGTAAAAACCAAGCACATGCCAATTGCTGAATACAAAGCAGGGGAAATTTCCTCCACCTTCAACCAGGCTCAAAAGGATTTATTGGCCGATGGTATAAGCATGATCGAAGTCAGTGCTAATGGTTACGGATCTAATGAATTTGAACTAGAGAAAATCCCAATTATTGTTCAACTTGAGGATAGAAAGGATGCATTGGTTGAAAGAGGAAGCGTGGCAGCGTCTGATGCTGATGATTATAGGTTAGAAAATGTCACCAGTGAGTTGGATAATTACATGGATGCCCTTACTGCCATGGAGTCAGAGATGGGAACAGATACCAATATCAAAGAAGAGCACGAGCCAGGTTTCTGTAAAGACATAAGACAGGTGGATTCAAACTTGACAGATGAACAGCAGGAGCTGTATGCTCAATGTTTGGACACATATTCAGTTAAAACTTCTAGTGTTGCATCGCATGATTGGAGTGGTTCGCTTGAGAATCAAGAATCTTGTCATTCAGACTTGGAAACTACAAGCAGTTCTGATTTGCAGACATCTCTAGGAAATGAAGTCTGCTCTTTAGATATGCCTGAAAATTGTGAAGTGCTGTCACCATCTGAACAAGGAGTTTTGGGCCTAACAAATAGTAATTCATGTTTGAGATCGGCTGAGAAATTGAAATCTTCTTCAAATGGTGAAGTAGCTTCCGATCTGTATTTATACCAAATTCATGATATGTCTTCCGAAAAGCTCTCTAGTAATGGTGACATATTAGGATCCGAATCATCTGAAACTTTACTATCCAATGTCTCTGGCAATGATGTACGTGAGGCTCCAAGTCATATTCCTGAACTTGGTGAATCACCCTCTACTTCTTTCATTATAGGTTCAGCTTCTGCCTGTGGCCATTCAAGTCTTGTTACAAGTTTGCATGAGATTCAGCCCGATAGATTGCACCCGGCTGAGGTTTTTTTGGGTTCTTTGGAGATCGATGGAGAATCGCCTTCCAACCCTGATGAAATTGAAAAACAAGTAGGTGATGACATTCCACATGGAGCTGGCGTCTCCATCGTTTCTTCTGAAACAAATGAAGGTGTCCAGTTTATTCAGTTTGCTGAAAAGTTTCCTTATGGCTCTTCCAGTGCTCTACTGCAATCATCTGACAGCTTAGATTGGTCTCGTGGAATGAAAGATGACGATGGCATCTCCAAGGAAGTTTTTCCAATAGAGTATGCTGAAGATTGTTCTGCTGCTGAAATGATGAGGGTTAAAACCCTTGACTGCATATCTGGTGATCTTCCAGTGATTAAGACTTGTGATCTGCCTTCTGGAACAAATGATGATTCTATTCTTGAAAGAGCACCTATGGAATATGTTGAAGAAGGTCCTGGTGTTGATAATTCATCAAGTGGGAAGGTTGATTCATTAAATTTGATGAAAGAAGAACCTGAGATCTTGACCAAAGAATACCAGGATGCTTCTTTGGGTGGGACATTGCCACAAACTTACTCAACCAATGTGCAAACTGTTAAGTATTCTTTGGTGATAGAAAATGGGGTCCTGCCAAATGAAAACTCAGAATCTTCAAGCTCAGCCATAGATTGTCAAGAGACTGATGGTTTTCAAGGGGATTTTGGTAAGATGACAACAGGCAGCATCTTACTTAAGTCTCTTAACTTTTACGATGTGGGGCTTCTCGAAAGTCATCTAGAGGATTTGGGAGAACTTCCTAATGAATCCTCAGGAAGGGAAGCACTATCATCTAACAGTCAGGAATCTACTGCATCTGAGAGTGAGGTGAAAGATGAGAATGTTAGAGAAGGAAATCATTTGAGCAGCTTCAATGTGATGGAAAGCAGTTCTCTCCATGTCGATTTGTCATTGCTGCCCATGGAACCCAATTTTACAGTTGAGGCATTGCCCGTTGAAGCTTGTTCACAATCTGATGATGTAGGAGCCAGATTCATTCTAGTGGAGAAAAAACTTGTTGATTGCATTCCTAAACATATTTCCCCGAAAGCGTCTAGTAACCGTAACCAAGTGCAAGATGAATGTTTTTCGAGCGAGAGAGTTCCAGATCTTTATGGGCACCAGAGCAATGAGTCATCTAACCAGGGGGTTCTCATTGGATTGCAGAATGAACTGAATCCTCTGGTTGTTGGTTCTACCGGCCTGCATCTGGTTCCATCTACTCCAGATTCTCCAGCTGCTTCTGGTTTTCTTGGCTGTGCCCATCATCCTGTTGAAATTCATATTCATTCTGGTAATGAAAACTCAGAGGCTTTCATTGCTTCGACAGAAAGTGACCAAGAATCAGAATTGAAATCTCCTCACCATAGTCATTGTCTCAAGAGTGAAAAAGGTGCTGGTCTTCCTACCAGTTTTCATTTTGAGCCAGCAATTACTTCAGAACAAGAGGCAGCAACTACTTCAGAACAAGCCCCAGTGGTACATGCTGTCTTGAACCAGAACACAGCATCTGAGAATGAAGAGGGATCCAGTCCTCAATGTTCTGACCTTCAATTTGAAACAGCACGATCTCTGGAACAAATGGGTTCCTCACATGACTTCAAAGAAGGAATTCCACCTCCATGTGATCATGAAGTTGATGGTTGGAAGTTGACTGCATGCTCTCCTAATTCAAACACCCTGGCTGCATTGGCACCCATCCTTCCTGCCCTCAAACTGCCAAACACTGAAACAGTCAAGCCAGTATCATTCGAGCAACAGCCGAATCAACCCGTTCTTGTTTTTCCATTAACAGATCCTAATCCTCTACAGCCCAGTTTGGAGGAGATGCCTCCACTGCCACCTCTGCCCCCTCTTGAATGGAGACTAGGAAGGCTTCAATATGGTTCTCTGTTTTTGGGACAAGAAACAATGCGTCGTCAGAGCTCATTCCCACAACTACCTACTAGAGAAAATCAGAATGTTCAACAAGGTTTCTCAACTACAGGAGTGAGTCAAGATTCACTGAACTCATCTGAACTACTACCAACCACTGAAGATGGGGTATTGCAGCCCATTTTTCAATCTTTATTTGGTCAAACACCACAGCATTCAAAATTGCTTACACCACTACCTGCTGAAGAAGTTGATAAGCCTCAGCATGGTTTCTTCACTTTTGGGAAGGAAATGGCGGTGCCACCTCGAAGCTCATCTGCACCACTACCAAATTTACAAGAAGAGAGGAAAGATGATAAGCCTCAAGATAGTTCACAACCTGCCACTGTAGATGATGAATCTCAACGCATGTTGCAAACTTCAGTTAGTGAAATGCCACAGCCTCCAAATTCATTTGCACGACCACCAACTTCTGAAGTTGGAAAGCCTCAATATGGTTTTTCCATTTTAGAGGAAAAAATGTTGCCATCTCAAAGCTCCTCAACACCACCGTCGAGTGTAGAGTTTGAGAAAGATAGCAAGCTTCGAGATGCTTCCCTAACTGTCGAGGGGAAGATGTTGCAGCCTCTGAGATCACACTTAACCCCACCAATTGCAGAAGATGAGAGGATTCAACATGGTTCGTTAGCATCATATGGAGAAAGGACAGAGCCTCCAAATCCATTCTCAAGTTCACCGATTCTAGAAGATAAGAAGCCAAATGGCGATGTTCAGCCCAAACCAACTCGCCTAAGAGATCCTTTGATTGAGGGTGTAGCCTCTCACAAAAGAGTCCTGGTAAAATGAATTATTAATATGTTGATCTTCTAAGTGTGCATTACTTTCGAATGATATCATAGAGCTGGGTTCTTATATTTTGAACTGTGACAAATTTTGCAGCTAAGAAGGGCGTCAGAACGGATTCGACCTGAAGTCAAACCGAAAGCAGATGAAAAGGATTCATTGCTAGAACAGATAAGAAGCAAGGTTGGAAATGAAGATCTATATTGAATTTTATTATTTTATGAAATCAATCTATAATGGGTGTTATATGACCCTCAATCAAACACAGATCTCTTAATTCAACCCAGTAAATCAAAAGGTTGGGATGATCCTTCAGATATTTATGTGCCCCATTATGGATGGGTAATGCTGCAAGAAATTCTCTCCAAGCGATCTTAACTTTCTGAATGGTATGGACAATTTATCTGCTTTCCACATTCAAACAGAAAATAGATCCAACAATTGGCTTGGAGGGGAGAGGATTTCGGGCATGACCTGTGTGTATCATGAGTCTTTCCATATGAGCAATCTAGATCATCAGGAGGTGTGCCCCACCTGTCCAGCAGCTTTTTAAGGTTCTGACTAGACATCCTTACTTTGTTCTCAGTCTTTCAACCTGAGACCAGCAGCCATGAAGAAGCCTGCACTTCATGGGCCAAAGACGAACTTAAATGTTGCTGCCATTTTGGAGAAAGCGAATGCGATTCGCCAGGTTAGTAGGTTCTCTTTCTTTCGTAGTCTACTTTCTGGAGATTAACTAAGATGTTGCAGCAACTTTAGCTGCATACACCTGTCACCAAGATCCAACTGTTCATTTGGTGGGCCCTTATCATGGATAGGTCGTGATTGAGAAATTCTAATCCTCTGAGTGGAGGTTTCTTGAGTAAATGGAAGTCCTTTTTTTCTGCTGAGAATCCATTTTCTTTCTCAGAAGCCTCTAATGTAATGATTAGTATTGTCCAGTCTGTATGATATGTACACTATGGCACTTCCATGGCAAGCCTGCTGGGTTGTTCATACCTTCTAGTTCTGCACTGCATGCACGATATGGTCGCTGATATCTTAGTCTGCTAAATCTTACTGAAATGCATATTCATTTAAATTAGGCATTTGCCGGAAGTGATGAAGATGATGAGAATGGTTGGAGTGATTCTTGATCACCTTCATCTGATTTTTGTTGGGAGTGCTGCGGTCAAATCTCTCTCTCTCTCTCAAGTAAAAGGTGATGAAAGCAATGAGCTGGATATCAGCAGCACTGAGAATTCACAAGTTAAATGCTGAGGTGAAGGTTTGCTCGTTGGCATTGTTTTGTACTTGTATAAATATGATTCTTTGTTAGAGAAAGTATTCATTAGTGATGATCTTGTAATTTGTATCGACCCACAAATTCGGAGCGTGGGCCAAATAGAGCATGGCCCAACTAGGTTACCAGCTCCCGTATATGTAAATTTGTTCCTGAGTCTTCAATGCAGATGAAACTGGTAATCCAGTACTCCTATCACATGAGCTTACCATGTGGCCTGGATTCTACTACACAAGCCATTGCATCCCTGCATGTTCTGGCGTAACCTACTGTTATACAGAAAGGGGCTGTTGTGCGTTCACTCTTCTATCAGATTATAACTGCTGCATGTGGCCATCTCTGCAAATAGAGAACGTATGCATGCACAGTACTTTGTGAAAATTCATGGATACTGATGTGTTTGGTCTATTTTTTGCTCTTTTGTTTTACGCTCTTAATGGATAATTCTCGCTATTTGGATTGAAACATTTGAAAGAAGCCCACCAAAGGAAACGAACAAGCCGATGTTATATCAAAACATTAATTCAGCATCCTTAGCTAAGCCCTTTTTTAACCCTCCAAATATCAGGTAGTAGCAATGAGAAAAGGTTTGGTAGCTGAAGGATTAAGGTGAAACACTAATTAAAAAAAATTGACCTCTATGAACAAACTTTTTTCAAGGAGATGCTTTGGGGAAAGGTAATTGCATTAGTACGCATAGACAAAAGAAAATAAAAGAACAAGCCAAAGGTCTGGATTTCCAGAATTTTTTTTTTTTTTTTAAGATTTGAAAGAAAATTTTAGGGACATCTACCAGAAAAATTCCCTTCGATAGGGTAACCACATTTGAGGACCCTAAACTTTTATAATGATGGCTAAGGACCTCCAGCCCAAATCATCTTTATTTTTTTTTTTCTATTTTGCCCTTTCTTTGTTAATGTCAACATAACTATATTCTTTGTTCATGTTATAAAAAAAAAAAAAAAACCATATTCCTTATTCCCAAGAATCGGTCTCTTCACCCAAATTGATAGAAACTAAAGTCCCCCATTCTGTCATTAGTAATAGTTGTTGACATCAACAAAATATTTGTCGTCATCAATATACACTTTTGTCGACGTCGATAAAAACGTCCAGTTAGCACAATCAAGCGACCCTATACAGGTTAAGCTATACATAGAATTTGTTGACGTCGACAGAAGATTTGTCGACATCAATATAAATTTTTGTCACATCAACAAAAATGTCATGTTAGCATAATCAAGTGACCCGTGTACAACACAAGTTAAACATTTATACATAAATTTTGTTGATATCAACAGAAGATTTGTCGACATCAACATAAAATAACTTTAACTTAGGATTAGAGTTATGTTGACGTCAACAAAGAACGGCCAAAATAGGAAAAAAAAAAAAAAAAGAAGAAACGATTTAAGTTGGAGGTCTGTTATTATAAAAGTTTAGGATCCTCAACTGTGGTTATCCTATTTAAAAAGATTTTTCCTAAATGTCCCAAAATTTGAAGTTGAGGGTAACCACCGAAATTGGCCTCAAAATCTTGGCCTAAAAAAAAAGAGTTGGGAAACCGGCAATTTGAAAGGAGGAAAAATGGAGAGGCCGTTGGAGGAGGCTGTAAATTCAGGTATTTTGGTGAATTAGATGTCCTCTTCTTCTTCTTCACTCTTCTTCTTCAAGGCTTTAGAGATCAAAAAACGCCTCCTTCAAGGATGCCAAACTTTCAATCAGCTCAAGCACCTCCACGCCCACCTCCTCCGCCTCGGCCTCGACCACAACAACTACCTCCTCAACATCATCTTGCGCTCCTGCTTCGAATCCCGCCACACCCTCCATGCCCGTCTCCTCTTCCACTGCGCCCCCAACCCCAATATCTTCCTCTGGAACACCATGATCCGTGGCTTCGTCTCCAATGACTGCTTCCACGAGGCCCTCGAATTCTACCGCCTCATGCGTCACGCCGGCCTCTTCCCCAACAATTTCACCTTCCCTTTCGTCCTCAAAGCCTGCGCCCGCCTCCTCGATCTTCAGTTGGGGATGAAGATACACACCCATCTGCTGAAAGCTGGCTTTGAGCTGGATGTGTTTGTGAAGACCAGTTTGGTCTGTCTGTATGCTAAATGCGGGCGGCTGAACGATGCCCACCAGGTGTTTGACGAGATTCCTGAGAGAAATGTTGTTTCTTGGACCGCCATCATTTGCGGGTACATGGAGGATGGCCGGTTTGGGGAGGCTGTGGATATGTTTCGGCGGATGTTGGAGATGGACTTGAGGCCTGATAGTTTTACTCTGGTTCGGGTTCTTTCTGCGTGTTCTCAGTTGGGCGATCTGACAAATGGGGAGTGGATACATAGGTACATTGAGGAAAGGGACATGGGAAGTAATGTGTTTGTTGCTACTTCCTTGGTGGATATGTACGCGAAATGTGGAACCATGGATAAGGCTCGTTGTGTTTTTGATGGGATGGCGGAGAGAGATGTGGTCACATGGAGTGCGATGATCGCTGGCTATTCATCGAATGGGCTCCCAAAGGAGGCATTGGACCTCTTCTTCAAAATGCAGGCGGAAAAATTGAGGCCAGATTGCTTCACCATGGTCGGGCTCCTTTCTGCTTGTGCCAGGTTAGGAGCTCTGGAGTTGGGTAATTGGGCTAGTGGTTTGATCAGTAAGAATGAATTTTTGTCAAACCCAGTCTTGGGTACTGCATTAATCGATCTGTATGCTAAATGTGGGTGTATGCCTCGAGCGTGGGCTGTCTTTCAAGGAATGAAAGAGAGAGATGTAGTTGTTTGGAATGCTATGATCACAGGGCTTGCAATGGCTGGTCATTGGAACATTGCATTTGGGCTTTTCACCCAGATGGAGAAGCTGGGTGTTTGGCCAGATGGGAACACCTTCCTTGGTCTTCTTTGCGGCTGCACTCATGCTGGACTAGTTGATGAAGGCCGTCGGTATTTCAATAGTATGGATCGTGTCTATTTCCTCACCCCTAGAATTGAACACTATGGCTGTATGGTCGACCTTCTTGGCCGTGCAGGCTTATTATATGAGGCGCACCAGCTGATCATAGACATGCCAATGGAGGCTAATGCAGTTGTTTGGGGTGCTCTATTGGGGGGCTGCAGGATATATCGTGATACCCATATGGCGGAATATGTATTAAAGCGGCTTATCGAGCTGGAACCTCAGAACGCAGGGAATTACGTGCTTTTGTCAAACATTTATGCTTCAAGTGGTAGATGGGATGATGCAGCAAACCTCAGGCGTGTCATGAAGGAGAAAGGGATCCAAAAGACACCAGGATGTAGTTGGATTGAACTGGATGGTGTGGTTCATGAGTTCCGTGTGGGAGACAGATCGCACCCATTGTCTGAGAAGATCTATCTGAAGCTCAATGAGTTAGCCAAGCAATTGAAGGCAGTCGGCTATGTACCCATGACGGAATTAGTCTTGTTTGATGTAGAAGAGGAAGAGAAGGAGCATTCAATTGGTCACCACAGCGAGAAGTTGGCTATTGCATTTGGACTTATCAGTACAACACCTACAGATCCCATTCGAGTAGTGAAAAATCTTCGTGTATGCAATGATTGCCATACAGCTATAAAACTCATCTCAAAGATAACAGGTAGAGAGATAATTGTTAGGGATAACAATCGATTCCATTGTTTTAAAGAGGGGTCATGCTCCTGTAAAGATTACTGGTGAGTTCATAAATTAATTATAAAGTGTCATTCAAATCTGTTTGGAGCTTCCTTCCACTATTTCAGGATTGACCATATATGCATAACAAGCTTGATTTTTTTTTTTTTTATGATTCTTTTGTGATAATTTTTGGGGATATTGAGGAATGAAGAGGAAATGTGATCACTATCAAAGCTCATTAGCCGAGGACGCCTGGAATTTCTCTAATCTGCAATTGGCAGATTATGTTTATAGTCAAAGCTACTTTTAATTAATCAGTAGAAGTGGTCAAGAAACTTTTGGCATGGTCCAGTGTTTCATTCACCTGGTCAATAGATTAGTCCAAGCAAATGGGGGCGTTACCTTCTCTAAGCACTGCCTCTTGGATGTTAAAAGAAATTTCAAGGATACCTCGGTTATAGCAATATAGCCACAACGAAAAGCAGACATATTCACCTATTTGGAAATGGGGAGAGCTGATGAGAAGCCTTCTTTCTTTTGAGCTTCAAAATGCTCTGTAGAGAGTTACTGTCAATCCACCATGATCACTTCTGTCAAGTACTCGACGACAATGACTTTTTTTCCTTGTAGTGGACAAAATAAGCAAGTAAAGATATTTATTCCAAAACTATGGGAGGACTGGATGTGAGGAATATTCGGACAATTGAATTTAATGAGACCTTCTTGACTGCCCTTATCTTGGTGGTGGTGTAGGTTTTATTCAAAATCTCAATGTTAGCGTTTTAAGTGAAATATCTTCAGGGACAAGGTTGAGTGGATAACTTGCCTTCGGGAAACTATGATAAAATCAAGATGTGCAGAACTACTGACGCTCTACTATGGTGTTAAAACCCATGGTAGGCCAAGAACTGCCTCTGATCTCAGTGGTAAAAGATGTGAGTTCTTACTCTAGTGGTTGGTAAGAGATGTGAGTTCTTCTATGTCTGTTCTGGGTTCTAACATGAGCAGGCACCTTCCCTTGCCCGAGGGCTGTGCTACTGCTACCTCTTTGATGTCTTCTTCCCTCACCACCGGACTTGAGTTTTAGCCTCCTAAGCTGGGTAAAAAAAAAAAAAAAAACCCACATGTAGACCATCCTTTGGAAAATCTTATCAGCACTAACACCCATTGTAGTGATCGGATGTAAATTATTACCCAAATTGGTAACGTGGCCACCATTGGATTGACCAAATCTTAACTTGTGATCAACTACCTTTACTTTTCTCTTTTTCCTAATTGAGTGTAACAATCCAATGATCGTTCTAATGATGGGCCCACTGAAATTGACTTTGAATATTTAGATAGCGTATGAGAATAAAATAGGTGTTAGGATTGATAAGAAGCGTTGATTTTTGAAAAGTGTTGAGGGTCCCGGATACGAGTAATACAAGGGAATTCAACAGTTAGTTAAAACCCCAGTACCATGTACTCGATCGGGTGGCAGAAGTACGAAAAAAATAATGGTGAATGGTATCTCTCTTGAATCTTGATCAATTAATTATCGGACCCACATATAGCCCAAATATATTTTATCAAAGGATCATAGTCATGTTAAGCATATTAGAGCTGACCTTCGGTGACTGAGCAAACGGAGCCCACCTTTGTCGGCCTTTTTGGCTAATATAAAAGGGAGTCCGGAACTCTGGATCCCCAACTTGATAAATTCTGATTTGAACATGTGAAACTCCACAGTAGGGCTATTTATTGAAAATTCGAGCCAATAAAAAAATAAATGTCATTTTAGTTTATGAGATATATTTAAATTTTACTCTACAGGAGTTGTGCCCGTAGTAAGATTAATTGTTAATTAGATAATTAATATTAATTATATTTTTCATTAATTGGATTGGATGATTTGAGAGTTGAATTAGAACATACATTGGTTGGATGAATTACATACTTAGTGGATTTTGGATTGACTAATCTCTTATTTTAATTATTGTTAATTTTAATCTTTATTTGATTTGTTATTTTCACTTCTACATTGTTATATCTACATTTCACACAACTTGTTTTAAAATTCTCGCATTTCACATTAGATCTTCACATTAAATCTTTCATTTCCACCACCATTCTTCCACTAGTTTAGTGTAGTTTATTAGATCTTATTAATTTTATATTTTAGATTGTTAGTCAGAGTAGTTTAGTTGCTATTTTAGTTTTGTTCCACATTTCAATTAGTTTAATTCCATTTTCCACACATAGTTTAGTAGTTTTAATTGTTCACTTCAATTTCTATATTAGCTATATCTTAGTTCAATTCTATTTAAATTGGATTCATTGCTTGTTCCATCCTCTCTTCGTGGGATTGATAATCCACACTTTTGAGTCATTTACTACTTGACAACACAGTAGTCTTGCGGTTAAGCGTTGCACATTTTAGTGTCAATCAATTTCTTACAATCAATCTTTTCAAAAGACCAACTCCCATTCGTATAAAATTTAATAATATATTATACATTTTTTTTCTTATATTGCATTGGTGGTCTCAGGACTTAGAGTGATACTTTTATTTAAGGACCAGGGATTGATTGATCTTTAGATATACGTGTGAAATTAAGTGTTAACACCACTCATCTATAAGTACAAAAGGGGGATAATTTGAAAGGATTGCGTTTTCATTAAGTGGGCCTCGTTATGGACTCGGAGAAGATTTTACTTTTCTGGTTCTTTCTAGAAGAAGAGTAATTAGAAGTTTCTCAGATCCAGCAGCCCTTTGGAAGTAGTAGACTCCAACTTCAAAAGTGGTAGCCACTTTTGGATTTCTCTCATGTTATCCTACCACTTTTGGATTTCTCTCATGTTATCTTATCACGGTTAATCTGGATTTGACTATATGTCTGTTGTGTATAAAGAAAGAAAGTAAACTGGAGATGAGAAATCCATTGTGTATGTAGAGTCAAGAGTGGTCAGGACTGTTCTCTGAGTGGGGGGCCAGTTTACAATTTTTAATCTGGACTGTTGATCCATCAATGCAAGACTTACTTGTGATTGTGAATGTGTGTGAACTATTCTAATCAATGAAGATGGACCCCATGCTTCCTAAATCAAGCCCTCTTAGAGATCACGGGTTTAGGCTAATCGTTTTCCTACGCTTGTCTTTTTGTCAGCGAACAAAACTTCTAAACCCTAATCCCATTCCAATACGAACCTTCCAAAAACAGATCCCTCTCCTCTCCTCTCCTCTCCTCTCCTCCCTTCTTCTTACTTATTTGTTCCGTTTTATGGGAAAACCGTTCCCTTCTGCAATCCATCTGCAAGATTTCGCTAGAATCACCTCGAAGCAGGTCAGCGGTCCCAAATTCTCGAAACCCAGATCTAAAAATCAGTTCTTTCCTGAGTTCCTGAAGTCGGGTGGAGGCGATTCGGATCGGGCGATACGGAAGATGGAAGGTTCGGAGCGGAATCGGATGCCTCTGTCAGCTGTCGTGTCCGACTGCGTGAAGCGGTGGTTCCAGGATACGCTCAAGGAGGCGCGAGCCGGGGACACTGCTATGCAGGTCTTGGTGGGTCAGATGTATTTCAGTGGATATGGGATTCCCAGAGACGAGAAGAAGGTGATAGATAATTCTGGGTTTTCAATTTCATCTATTATTTGTATTGCTGTTTGGGTAGAATTGGGGGTTTTAATTGTTTTATGTACTGATTTGGTTATTCTTTTACTATCTTTTTAGGGTTTTTATTGGTAATTTTCATGTATTGTTTAGTTGGGGTTTTTAGATTTTGTTTTGGTTGTTGGGTTTTGATAAAGATTCAAATGTTTCTCTTTTTTTATTAGAAAAAAAAAAAGATTCCAAATTTTAATTTATTTAACTGTTTAGACTTTTCATGGCAAGTCATGTTTTTCTCTTTCTCTTTTAATTTATTTAACTGTATGAGTTTTTGGGATTACCCCTTTGAAAATTTATCCTTTTTTGTGCCTTTTCTTTTGGGGTTGTGATAAAGATCTGGGTTTCGAGGTATTTAAATGTTATATTATTTAATAGGGAATTGGCAACTTGTTTGGGTAATTTGGTAACTATTTGCTTGTTTTTGTGTAGATACCTTTGGTGTTTGGGGTTTGGGAGTTTTAAATTTTTTTTAGTTTTGTATGATATTTTGGCTTGAAAAAGATATTGAGCTCTAGTTATTTAGCCTTTAATTGATAAAGATTTTTGCAATTTTTGTAGATGTTGGATTTGTTATTTGGTAATTTGTTTTTCTTTGTGTTTTTTTTTCCTGTTTCAGGGTATTTATTGATCTTGGGTTATGGAAGTTGTCCTTTCTTTTGGTTGTTTTTATTATCATCATCATTGTTGCTATTGTTGTATTAGCAGGGAAGGGGTTGGATTACAAAAGCTGCAAGGAACCGTTCCTCTGTTTGGAAAGTTAGTGAGAAGCGCCCAGGTGAGTGCTTACTGCCTACATTGTTTTTCATTTTTTATCCTTTTTTTTTTAATATCTTGTAGCGTTTCACTTGTGGATTTTTACTTGAGTTTTTGGTTGATTTTGCTTCATTAGGTTATAATGCCAGTGATTCAGACTCAGATGAAGTGAAGGATGATTCGAAGTAAGATCAGATGTAGCTCCTATTTGAATCATGGACAACAAAGTGAGTCAGAGTTCTCTTTCTATGCCGTTCTTTTCTTTTGCAGCTTTGGTGTTACTTAGCTAAATTTGGTTGTTTTAGTACACGAATTATAATGAAGCTAAAACTTGTATTACATGATGTGACTCATAAATTGTATATCCTTCGTGCTTGAGTTGCTGGATATGTTGATATTTTGAAATTGTTGATTGTACCTGACATCTTTACTTCTATTCCTTGAAAATAGCTCAGACTAAAAAGCATTCCTTGTCTTATTTGTTAGAGGGAAGAGGCGTCTTTTAACAAGAAAACATCCGGGTGTTTTGTAGTGATTTCTATAAAAATTTGGATAGTTTGGTATTAAAGATGTATTAATGATTGGGATCTTCCTTCATTGTATACATAACATAATTTGTGTGAGGATTTAGCAAACCCATTAGGTATTGGACCGGGCATATCGTATAACAAAAGAGTTTCAATCTTTATTGGAATTCTACTGTATTTTTGTACATCTGTCTGTGTGTGTGAAGAACCATATACTGATTATTATATATGAAAACCACTAATCCTAACAGATCCAATTTTGATTTTGACCCTCCCAATCTTAACTGACCTCTCCCTCAATTTTGGATTTCTATGGCACCCACACTTTATTTGTATTTTTTACTTTCAATTAAGTCTTCGGAGCCCACATTTTATTTGCAAATTTTGAGCATCATTGAAGCCCACAATGGGTCATATGTGTGTGTGAAGAACCATATACTGACCCTCCCAACTTCAATTTTGACTTCTATGGCACCCACATGTTATTTGTAATTTTGACTTTCAATTAAGTCTTTCGAGCCCACATTTTATTTGAAAATCTTGACCATCATTGAAGCCCACAATGGCTCTCTCTCTCTCTCTCTCTCTCTCTCTCTCTCTCTCACACACACACACACACGGGAGAACCAAATATTGACCCTCCCAATTTCAATTTTGACCTCTTCCTCAATTTTGACTTTCTATGGTAATTTGAAAATTTTGACCGTCATTGAAGTCCACAATGGATCGGATTTGGTACAGGTCAAGCCAATCCCGAATCCACTTGTTAGAAAGTCAAAATATACAACTTTCTAAATATATGACATTGTCAAGATTTGAACTCATGAACTCTCATTTCTTAGGTTTTGGAAGGGACTTTACCCACTAAACCACATAAATTTGTGTTAGAAATTCATTAGAAAATGTCAAAATTATTGCATGTTTGGCATCTCTATCTCTAACCTCTACTTGTCTAAGGCCTTGTTTGGTATCTCTACTCTTATTCCAATGGAGCCATCCAAGACAGAGCCATAAAAAAAAGAGGCTAAAGCTCTTATTTTCACATGCCCAGAAATGCAGCCTTTCATTTTAAAAGGATTTGCATCTACTTCTCTAAAGTGGGTAGAGGGTAGAATTGTGTGCCAAACACTCTTATTTGTCAAACACTCAAACCTCTACCCCCTTAGGCATTTAGACAAATAGGTCATCATCCAGTGCGGGTTCCACTGAAGCAGGTTCCTAGGAGGGTCCAAATTGGAGACAAACCTAACATTTGGCAATTTTGCATAAACTGGCTGCTCGCAGGTCTTGAACCTGCATCATCACGCATGGCACCAGAGTTTTTTACCATTACACCAAAGCAATGACCCTCAGACATTTAGACAAATATAGATTGGAAATAGAGATGCCAAACATGGGCTAAATGCCTAAAGCGGATAGAGGTTTGGGAAATAAGAGCATTTGGCACTTGATTCTGCCGTCTACCCGCTTTAGTGAAGTAGAGGAAAATCCTCTTAAAATGAAAAGCCCAAATTCTAGGTTTCTGCAAATAAGAGCCGTGGGCGGGGTCTCAAAAAAGTAGAGGTAGAAGTTTTTTTTTATTAAGATGAAACATGTTTTCTGATTTTAGCCTTTTTTTTTTTTTTTATGGCTCTGTCAGAATAATAGTAGAGATACAAAACAAGTACTTAGTTATAGATGGGGTGGGCAGCCTTGGACACATGGGAGATGAAAGACTGGATTCATGTCACGATTATTATATGGAAATATGCGTTATATCATTTGCATAATTTCTTATATGAGACCCTATTAATATATACCCGAAGCCAGGTCTATATAAGTATGTATGTTTACAATATACAAATTCCATGATTTCTTCTTTGAACTAGATTGGTCTAGTTTTGTCTTCTCATCACGAGGGACCCATGACTGCGCCCATAGACACCACCTAACTAATCCAGAAGGGTTTTGGTTTATCTGCAGTTCTGCACAGACATTCGAGTGGTCAACTGCTTATTTCTATTTTTGTCTTGTTTTGCAAGTGTAGAGTCTTAGTCTTGTTGGATTCCGTCTATTTTGGAATGTTTCTAATTAGTTGTTAAAAGATAAGGTGGTAAGAATCTTCACAGTTGTCTTAGCATTTGCTTTGAATCGTTAGAAACACACGGTAAAAGGGTGATAGTTGAATATGCTAGTTAGAAAGGGAAAGAGTATGTCTTGCGGGATAAGACTTTACAGCCTTTATATATTGTAATTTGCAGACACTCTTAAAATTTAAGTTTATTCTTTGCAGCTTTGTAATCTATTTTGTTTGTTCAAACTCCAACAAGCCCAGTGGTGAAAACTCTGCTGGAAGCGTTGAGTGAAGGCTCCTAGGATCGTGTATATATATATATATATATATATGCAGTTCCAAGGCCCAGATGGCATAATCTATTGTTTAGCTTGGTTCTCCCTATACTTTGTTCTTTTGAAAGACCTTGGCTGTTTACGGACACCAAACGTACCCAGGGAGAGAGCATGCAATCTCCTTCAAAGGAAAAAGAAGGAAAGAACCAAACATCCTTAGTTCTGCCGCAGACTTAACCTTGGCAATATCTTCAAATTCCAAATAGCTCCTTATTTTAGATTTTGATTTGCTTTTCAGCATATGTAAGCCTTTTGTGGATTTAATGCTCTTCCAGCTTCCAACCTCAAAACTGCCCCACCAATTTGATCCGCAAAGCTCAGTTTTTTGTTTTCTTGAGAATGATGATTTACCATCAATTTCTTAGGCTCATGAACATTGGAAAGCTTTTAGTATTCTCTTATTATCAGCTTTGTTGTATTAGGTGGGGGCGTGGGGCTGCTGTTCATAAATTGTCCCTACTTATCAGCTTTGTTATTTTTTAACAATTTATCAAAATACTAAAAGATAACATTGGAAAGGAGGAAGTGAGCATATATTTATATTTTGTCAGTTTATTCTCTTCAAAATGTCTCAGATATTGGGAAATTTCCTTTCTGGAATTTGCTTATATGTGGGTTTGATGGATTAATTTGATTAAAGTACTTTGATGGGTGGCTAATCTAATAGTACTTTTGTGCTTGCAGTGCATATTTGAGCTGTGTATTGTCGCCTTCCTATTTGGTGGAGCTGCAGTAATCTCTAGGACGTTTTCATTGAATCCATAATCTATCCTGTACTGGAACTAAAGTTGATGGGTTATTATTAGGAAATTTTGTTCTTTTACTGTATTTGCAGATATCCAGTTTTCCCCTTTTCAGTTTTTTATCTTCACTGGTTTGTTTTTCAGACAGTAATTTTTTGCAGATAAGATTTTTGGTTTTTTTTTCAACATCCTCATGTGAATGGACAGTTGAGCTAGTTTACATTGGAGAAATGTCGAGTAGAAATCTCCGAAAGAATGCAAAGATACGGGACATTATGGACAACTGTTTGCTTCCTTTTTAATTTTTTCCCAGATTAGTGTAAAATTTGAAGCCACTACTGCATAAGGTTCTGGCCCTCATAAAGTTCTGGCCCAGTTGTTTAGCTTGTTGCGAGATTTGTACTGTTAATCTTGTTGATAGACCACCTGCGTTGGATCAGTTCTTATTGTAATTGTTGGCATCATCGTCGACATCTTCTTTCCCTGCTAGTTTGGAGGTCGGCAAAATGAGTTCTACATGCTTTGTCCACAATTAGTTTTTATGGCATAAAAGTGAATCCCCTCTTTCCACCCTTCATCCTACTAAAATTAACCTAAAGATTATGAGAAATATTTTTGGCTGGTTGCAATGGGTTTTTACCCCTCACCCTAAATGTGGACTTAAATCATTTTGAAGAATCCTGTCATCATTTGGTAAAGTGAGATCACCACGTCCCTCTTTGGATCCTTGCAGCTCGGGCTTGCTTTCACTTAGCTGTTTACCTCCGATCTACTAGGGTAAAGAACAAAATAACTAGCCATCACAGGTAATTCAGGTTATCCAAACACATGAATCCTAGATCCTTGTTAAGGAATTTTGATATCTTTCGATTTAATCTGGAGACAAATAATGAATTTCATCCAACAACCAATTCCCACCTTACTGCATAATCTTCATGTTCCAAGCACTTTAAAGCAAATCGGGTCTGGAACCTATTTTAAGATTCAATTCATAAACGTGTTCGGGTCTGGATCCGGAACTTAATTTAGGTTAGGATTGATAAACGAGTCCTGTTCCAAGTCCATATAGGTTCCGACTCGTGGACCCGACATATGAGTTTTTGATATTGCAAACTATACCTCAAAATAAACTTTTTTTTGGACATTTTTATGTATAATGCTGGACTTAATGCACTATTATAAATTGAATGGTATATTTATTTTAAGAAAAAAAATGAAAAATTGAAGAGAAGTTAGAACCATTTTTTTGAACTAGATCTGGTTCTCTAGGTGCATTCGGCTCCGGAACCGAATCCGGGTATTTCTATCAGAACCGGGTTTGGAACCAACAAAACAGGTTCCGAATCGAAACCGGAACCGTTATTTGAAACGGGTCTGGATCCAGTATGGTTCCGACCGGAAACCGTTCCGTTTGCAACCCTAGACGTGGGCATGCAATGTAAAATTTGTCTCTGCAGCATTCTTCCATGCAGCTGCTATATATATTAGTTAATTCATCTGCACACGTTAGTAGAAATTGATCTTCTCCATCAATGGATGCATCATCTGGAATCAAATTAATCATCACTAATCCTGCATAAAGTGCCCTTTGCCCTGGTGCCACAACCACGTCATCTATCATGGGAAAATGCACCAAGCTTTAATATTACTGAGATGTCTCATTGCGAAAGTACTTATCTAGCATGTTTCAAACCCTTATTTAATTTTGGGATTTAGTAAGATAAATGTCTTTTTTTTGTACCACCCTCGGGTGAGGTGAGAAAATGTGGCAAGCCCTGGTTCGAACCCTGGGCAGCTAGGTGAGAACTGACACCTCTTAGCACTAAGGTAAGAGGCCGTTGTTCTCAGTCAGATAAATGCAAAAAACATAGAAAGTAAACCTAAAATACGAAACAAACTGAAGCACAGAAGAGATTCAAAACAATGCTTAATCAAAGTACATCAAAACAAGAGATACAGAACATGCTTGATAAAACTACATTAAAACACGGGCAATTTAGCTGTAGTTGTACCCAATTATCAATACATTAAAAGCAGCAACATGTAGTCCATTGGTTCCTGTTATGTTTGGAATCCTAAGCTTGGGTTTGAGTGCCTCAAGATAAAGAGGCTTCCATGCCTTGATTTCATTCATCCTGCATTTATGTACACTATTCTTCTCTTTAAATAGTTCAGTTGTTAGCCTAATAATGTCTGAGCAATTTAGAGTGCTGGGATTTTGGACAGCCGAGTTAGAAGACCCGCGTCTCCATGGAAGCATTATTTCGTTGATCTTTTCTCCAGTCCCATGGCTTTTGAGGATTTGGTAAAGCCCATAATCCAATGGAAGCTGCCCTGGCATCTCTTTCCCACTAACACAATCCAAACAATGGTTATGCCTTTGAACAGTAATGGGTTTTACAGATATAATAACTAGTGAACAAAGACATTGGTTACTTACAGATGCGAGTTTTGGACGTCGGTCATATGCTATATAATGCCATGCAAGCCCCTTTTTTAACATGTACTCCTACAGAAGTAGTAGGGACTAGGATTAATAGATATCACAATGATGGTGAGTTTGCAAGTAACCTAAATCACAAGGCTAATATTTTGGCATAGAGCTGAAATAAATAAAATAAAATAAAAATGGTAATTGCAGAGCATTGATTTGGAGAGAAGGCAAAGAAGCAGTTTCCCATGCTGTAACATATCTGCTTCCTTTGAAGAAAACGCCTTTTAAATCTATTGCAGTTCGGTTTACATCCAACAAACCAACCTTTCAGATAAAAAGAAAAAAGGATAGAGAGAGAGAGAGAGTAAAGTATTTCATGTATATCTTTAACAATTGTAAATACTTCATCGCTCATTATACCTGCACAAATATGCCATTGCAATAAACATCTGCTACGCATCTCCCATAGCGATCTTCACCATAGGCGTGGACTGTTAAACACTTTCCTTGAAGCAAATTAGCCAGTTCTTCCTTAGCTTGCTTTCCAAAATCCATCAAACTCTCAGGTGCATCAATTCCCCTGTTATCATATTACACAATAAGTGACAAATTAGTGATTAACAGTAATCAGCTTATTACACATATTAAAATACATTTTATTAAAAATACCTTAGTCTAATTCGATATTTTTGTGCAAGGATTTCCTCGTTGTTCGGACCATTTATGATTCTGTGAGAAATGAAAGTGAAGATGGATTACGAAAAGAAGGTTTATTACAAGGAAAAATGGCACCCCATTCACAATAAAGCTTGACAGTTATGTCAAATACTATCAGCATTTCGAACAAGGAAAAAGTCATGTTGTAAACCATGTTTCTATACCAAGATACTTTTAATGTATTTTGATATATGTAAGTTCGTGGTGGGGTCTACCAGGGGACCCACATGGGGATGGGGATGAGGGGGATTTCAAGGACTCCCTAGGACCATCTTCTTTGCAAAAAAATCAGCTCCAACTGTGGTTTCTATCATCTACATCTGGGCCTATGTGTGTGCGCGCGCGTGCGTTTGTGTGCGTATACACTCATGCATTTATATATACATGAATGTGTGTACATATATGAATATGCATTTATATGTGATAAATGATAATCCTTCCCTGAGGGAATGGACATATACGCCCATCATTCTAATGCACCTAATCTTTCTATTCCGATTTTGGAATACTTTTTTTTTTACATAGGGTAACAACATAGAATCTTGACTTGTGAACAAACAATCCAAAATATAGATGGTGCATTGGATGAAACCCACACCCCACTCAAAGATGACAAAAAAGAGCCTATATAGATGGTCTCTGTCTCTCCACCCCATGTTTAGTAATCTCATACTTCCAATAAAAATATAGGGGGTTCATTCTTTCTAATCTTATATAAATCAATATTGCTTGGCTTTCTTACATCTTTGGTATTGTTCTAATGCAAAAAATAGATAGATCAGTTTTAAATTTTCTATCAAAACAAAAAAGAATCGGTGCATATATCATTTGCTTCCCTATATCAATTTGTAACTGTAAGAATGTATCAGCTTGTTTGCTTTTCCAGGATCCTCGAGTATGAGAACCCATGTCCATGTCCACGTCCACGTCCACGTTACATATCCAGAACAATGATCTTAAATGGCTTTGGAGAGAAATAATGACCTATATCCCGCATCAACCATTTGTTTCTGAAGCTTGTCTGCTTTAACATAGTTCTTTACCGCACGTGCATTGGATCTTTCGATAGCTGCTTCATGTATCTCTGTGGGAACACTAGCCGACACCATTGGATCCGCAGTATCCACATATACTGTAAATGAGTCCCCATCTCCAACAAGCTTCACATCCACCTAGAATTATCTTATATTAGAGATATTTGTAGAAAAAAATGAAAACCTTTATGGTGTACTCGCATGCTTCCAAAATCATGCAGGTTTGAATATTTTCACAGGATTGATAGTTATCAATTCCTCTATGCTCTTTAATGGTGTAGAAATTGGATCTGAGTACATGACAGTAGGTGGAATTTTATTTCTCAAGAGTATTACCAAGGGGCAACAGACTAAAAAAACAAAATCTCACCCAATGCATTTTCAGATTTTCATTTTGCTCCAAATGCAAGGCATAACAGATAACATCTGTTTTGCCAATGCCAAAATATTCATGCAGTTAGTCATTTGGAGCACATCCAAATATGCCTCCATAGAGCTGAACATTGGAATATTGAGTCAAAATGAAGGAGCAACTCACAGGAAGTGTCTGAAATTCAAACTTCACGCCTTTGGCCCACAACTGGGAATCTGAAGTTTCCAATTCAATGAGAGTATCGGGAAGGGGTAGACCATAGAAGGCCAATAGACCCTAAAAAGCACATAACTTTCATGAGCAAGATGGAAGAAATACATAAATTCTACATTGCATAGTGGTGAGGTTTGTGAGTGTCATTATTACTAAGCACATACCTCCACATCAGCCTGTTGATGTTGGTGGAGGGTTTTAATGATAAGCCTAGCTGCTTCTTCAGGTGTTTTAGGAGGGGGCTTGGATTCCTTCCATGCATTTAGTAGCTTTCCGTACCTTTACCAATTAAAAAGATGGATGAAGAGGAAATCACTGAATCACAAGAAACTTTCACACATGAAGCAACCTTTGTGCAGCATCTTCTGAACTAAATTCCTAAGAATTCATGATAAAATGGGTTCCAATGAAAGGATTATTAAAGAGGTGAGGGGTGAAGGATAAAAGGTGGAGCGACCCTCATTTTCATGGGATTTGATTTACTAGGGTCATGGATGGATCTCATCAATCAACTTTTAATTCAAGCGATATTATTTGATGGCCACCTATAGATATTCACCTCTGTTTCTTTGGTTTTAACCACTTTTAGGAGTTCATTTCCTAGAATTTCTAGGAATTCAATTCCATCAAACAAACAGGTCCTTATAGCTCACAACGATTTTCTCCTATTTTCATTGAGTTTTTTTTTTTTTTTTGAAAAAAAAACTTTCATTAGTGAAATATTAATGTTCAATATGTACTACAGTAGGTAGGGGGAAAATGCTCCTAGTGTGTTTTGGAGTATCATTTGTTAGCCTTGCTTTAACTTTTGAAGGTAACTAAGAATGCCACAGCCAACAAGTGTTTTGATCAAAAGTGAGGCTTGGTGATGCACTACCGCTATTCCAATTCAGCACCATCTTTTCAAACACATCAGACTTTGGGACTCAAACAAAGCTCACACCTCAGACTCCACCAGCATCCATGGACGTGAAGCCACAGGGGTTCATACCTGAGGACCCAAACCACCTTATATTGGACACATGTATGCATGCGCAGGCCAGCATATGCTAAATCCAACAAACTCGCAGCACACCACCTCTATGAATTAGCACTCAGAGTGTGCCTTTACCCTTGGATTGATTGATAAAAAAAAAAAAAAAAACACATCTCATCATCATCACCAAAACCTTGTCCGGACTATGTTGAGTTTGGCAGCATGAATTTTGTCTCTCCATCCCTATCTATCCTTAAGTCAAATCTTTAGATTGGTTGCACTTGCACCTATTCATATCTATCCTTATTACTTCCATGCAAGTCCTCTATGTCCACATCCTTGCTTTGGTGGGCCATCAACTTGCATGTAAAAAATTTTCATCAATGGCTGGCCTAGGTTGGACATGTCTAAACAATCTCAAACTAGGAATAATTGTTTGCTATGGTGGTGTGCGCAAAGCATCCCCATTGGGATGAAACTTTTCATTGCGCTGGCCTTAGTGGCCTCCATTGATTATTATGTAGAGGATCTCACCACTCCCATCATCCAAACATGTTTATAGACGGCAGCACAGATATCCAATGGTTTCACAGTGCATCAAAGGTGCGCCCCAGTGGACCATTCACTCATTTTGTGGACTTGGGTTTTTTCTAATCTTACTCTTTTTCTTTCAACTCGAGAAATAATAAAAAAAAAAATGGAGGATCGTGAAAAACACCCATGTGAAAATAAAATATGGTGGTGGTGTGTGATATAAAGGACAAATTAATCAAATGGATCATGCCCTATACATGATTGTTGATAAAATTAAAAGAGTTGGCAAACCCAAATACCATTTAGCCTGAGCCTTTCTGGAGGGTCCAACATGCTGATTCAGCCCTTCTGGAACCTACACTCAAAAACACTTTTTTCACGTTCGATCAGTGCAATCAGTGAAACCCCCAAATCCCCCCACATAAACAATCAAAGATGATGACGATGATGATGAAATTTATTGATTGATTGATTGATTTCACCTGAGATGTGATTTCAAAGTGGAAGAGATCATGAGCAAGAGCAGAGACACCAACTGTATCTGCAGTGACTCCATGGGGGCCTAGACTTTCAGTGCCAGCTTGTTCTTCTTCAACTGTGGGTTTGCCACAGTTCCCGCACATAAACCTCAGAGCATTTCCCATTGCCAAAAACACAACCAAACACAAGGAAAAGGAGAGTAAGACGAACACAAGGGAAAGACCTCTCGTCTTCTTCAGTTCTTCTTCTTCATGTTTGGCAACAGTGCTCCATTGCCTTTTTAATGGAGAGAGAGAAACAAGTTTGACGACTTGACCATGTACGAACCAATGTAGAGACCGGAAAAATGACACGTGGCATTCCTTTTCAGTCTAATTGGGCCCCGTTCAAGTTTGGCTCGTTTATTTTATATCAGGTTTGAAGACAATCCCGGATAGAAATCATATATAAAGAGAAGGAGAGAAAAACCTAAACCCTAGCCGGCCGGCAGAACACAACTCCTCGAATCTCCTCTCTTCATCACCATCACCAGTAAGAGCTCTCTCTCTCTCATCTTGTAAGATATCATTCTCAATGCTTCATTAAAAAGTTTTTGTGATGTGCTTGTTTGTTAAAAACTGCCTCCTAAGCTTACTTAGCAATAGGCACTTATTTCAGGAAGATGATAGAAAGCAAACCAGGAAGGAGCAGCCTTTCATGGGCACCAAAAATACCTCTAATTTCTTCTGGAACAAAGGGAAGCTCAGAGAAAGTAGAATCCCTTACAGTAGATACAGGCTCAAAACATGACAGTGAGCTTGTGGATGGGCTGTTTGTTCCACCAAGGGAACCGAGGAAGTTGAATAAGTTGCTGAGGAAACAAGTGAAGGATACCACCGGTAAAAGTTGGTATGTGGATGCCCCAAATTACTTTTTTAGGTGATGGGTCTTGTTAATTTTATAATTTGTAATCATTTATTCTGCGTAGGTTCGACATGCCAGCTCCAACTGTTACACCAGAGATGAAGAAAGATCTGCAAATAATAAAGGTGCATCTCTTAGTGTATTTTTTTTTTTTTTTTTTGTGTGTGTGTGTGTGTGCAGAGATTAACTATATTAATATGCGCAAAATGTACGAGTATAGGAGTTGTGTGATTAGATCATCTAAACATGAAACCAGTGATCTGTCCTCTGAACTGCTGTGTTTTCGCAGCCCTTGAGACTCCCATGATCACTGATGCATCAGCTGTGAAGCTAAATCATGAAAAAACTGCATGAACATTGTTGACATGTTCTTTAATCTCATTTAGCATGGGGAAAATCTCCAAGGTACCCATTATCCCTCACTAAGCTATACAATGGTATTCTTGGAGTCTCCACTAGGTCCTAAGTTTCTCCCTTGGCAAAGTTCAAGGCATTCCACTATTACAGCTTTATTTGAAACCCCACAACCTTCTGATCTGAAAAACACCGATAATAATGTGTTGTGGTCATCCCTGATCTCTCCACCAGTGCACACAGTTCTTGGTCATGCAAGCAATTTCCTGTCCATTTTTAGTTTGAGGACTGAGGACTCGCAATGTTGGTGAAGATCAATGACTATGTAGCCGTTTTTGGCAAAAATGGCTATGTAGTTTAGAATGACAAAATGGCCCATCATTAATAAGTAATCAGTTTTTATCTAGATCCAGGAATGACATTTGTCATATCTTTGCGCATGTCCCATGAAAACAAGTTTGGTATACATAAGTTGAACCAATTTTCCTTTTTAGAGAAAGGACATAAGTTGAACCTAATGTACTGAGATCAGCGAGGAAAAAAAAAAAAGGAATACCAAATACTTTAGCCACAGATTAATGAAGAAAGATGAATAGTGACTCTCCATTCGATTGACATGTGAAACATGTAATTGGAAATAGCACTTTCTATTTTTTAGATGGTCTAATGCTGGAAATCAGGCAAATAGTATGTGTATCTTGTGGTGAGAAAGAAGCTGCTACCCTCCATGTCCTATGCTAATTGCATTTTGGAGTCTATACTTGTTGCATGGATGGAGATGACAAGAAGGATAAAAGAAAATCAGGAGTTCAAGAATTGATCTAGTTCTGTTGATTCCCATTGTGTTCGCAAAGGTTTATCTGAGAATGGAAGTGTGGTTTGGAGGAAATGGTTTTTGACCTTGTTTTGTTGTTGAGGAAACTAAGAATGATGCCTATGGGGCTCATGTTTTGACGAATATAGGTCATTGGACATCATTCGGGTCATGTGAGTCTTGAAATGTTTCATGCTCCTTGTGGTCCTAGTTCTTTCCTTTTTGATAGTGAGAGGATGACTAAAGGAACATACTGATTGTGAGAAGTGTGAGTAGAAATGTAAAGGTAACTTGTTGTTGAGAGGTCAGATGATGGCTAAGGAACTGGTAGATCCAAGGTAAGAGGGGATTGATAATTCATCATGCGAAACAGTTGCCAGTCAGTGGGGCCCGATTGCCCGAAGACCAGGGAATGACAGGGTATCATAATAGCTTTTGAGATTGGTTTACATATGTACTTTTTCGCAATAGCCAACATCTGAGAGATGCTGAGAGATGATTTGGCTTCAGGAGGGTGAGTAGTGGTCGGTGCTAATGTTGTGTTATCCCCCCTTGTTTCTGGAATACAGTTTTGGTGGTTCAAGTGGGCTTTATAGGGATCATTTGATCGAATCTTTTCTATGTTGTGTGCTGTTCCCTTGTTTGCATTTGTTACCATTTAAAAACTATGTTAGGATTCTGTTAGACTTTGCTGCACATGTCGGTGTCGACGCTTGGATGAGCTAAATTTAGAACGGAGTCAGAGGAGTGACTTATCAAATGATCATGGATAATGGCTTTGCAGCAGAGGTTGCCATAATGTCAAAATATTTCATCCTTTTTTAATGAGAAAACCAACAACTGTGTTCTTTCGTTTCCTTTCATTGTCAACCTTTGTGGTAGTGAAATCCATAAAAGTAGATGGCACAAGCGGGGGCGGACCTATGCTATACCGCCCCAGGTCTGAGCCAGAAAATGCCTAAAGGTTGCATGGGCTATCTGGCCCATGCCCCATTCAAGTAAAGTCATCACCCCACCGAGGCCCATGCCTTGTTCTAATAAAGTTGTCGCCCCCACCCTTGAAAAACCAATAGTTTTTTTGCTCTCGGTCTCAAAGATCTTCCGAACGAAAAACCTCCCAACCCTCCACTCAATCGTTCTCCTTCTTCCACTTCAGGCTCAAGTAGTCCGACTCATACACAATAGCACGGAACAAAGGTTTTCCCTCTCTCTCTCTCTCAATCTCCTTTTCTTTTATGATTATCTCTTCTCTTTCTTTCTCCTCACTTGGATTCACCAACAACACTACTCTCTCTATGTACAAATAAGAGATAGTGATGATATTTCTACCTTCGAATCAAATAGATATGGGCAAAATGCCTTCTTGCAAATGCACTCGATTAATTGAATCTCTTAGTTGTATTTTTCTTCTTGAAAATGTATGTCACTCTTTCTACACACAAACAAAGCTGTTGTCTTTTACAAACTTACACGACATGCATTGAAACCATTCACATGTAAGTAGTTTTGGTAGTTTGGTTGCATTTTGGTTATGTGGCTCATTCTTGCTATTGCGGTATTTGGTTTATATAATGTTAATGGTCTTTTTTTGTTCTTTTAGTTTTTGCTAATATGATATTTATGTTAATGGGGCTTGATTTAGGATTGATATAGTTTTTGTGTTTCTGGATTTTGGCTTCTTTGCTTTTTTATAATTTATATTTTGCTGTTTTTTCTCAATTACAATGACCCAATACTTCAATTTTCCCCAAAAACATCCTGCCTTGGATTTTGTTTGATTTATGTGCTGGGTCTTGAATTACAGCTACTTTCTTATTAGACTTTCTTGAATTTATTTTTTTCTTCAACCACAATATGATGTTTATGATTATGCCGGTCACATTTGGATTCGTATGATAGTGGAACTCTTAAGAGCTTGAGGAAACAATCTGAGGTATTATTTTCGTATGATAATGATTTTTACTTCTTTGAAGTTCTCTATAGTTTTTTATTATTGTTGTAGTGTGGTTGCTAATTTAGTTTTCATCCCGCTAATTTGAATAAAAGACTAATTTCTTGAGAAAAAGGCTGTTGTAATTAAAAAAGATTATATAAGAATTGAGTGTTAGTAATAGGATCTGAGTTCTTTATACTTAATTTGCCAAAAAAATAAAAATAAAAAATCATGTGTTTAAACCATGCAATAAGTGGATATTATTGGTAGTTGTTGTTGATTTTGACCTTTTCAATTAACCATCGTCCACCCCATCCAAATGAAAATCCTAGGTCCGCCACTGGGCACAAGCAACTTTCTATAAACATGATTTTCTCCCCTAACTACTTTTTTGAGGACTGCTCCCCAACCACTTCCACTCTGTCATCCCCTAATTTGCTAATGATTTCTATACATTGGGTCATTTTCTCTGTAGGAGCTATATCTTGTCCATTCATATTGAAATTTAACTTTCCTCCAAACTGCATTGTCTTCCCCTGCATTCATCATTACCAATTTATTACTAGCAATGTCCAACTTCCCCACTTCTTCCCACTTGATCAGATGATAATATTTCCTCACTTTCTAAAGGAAGGGTCTATGGACTCTTTCCAAACAAATTGCTATCCCTGCTAGAATTTTGGACAGAAGATAACACATATAAATTGGCTTGAGTAGCTTTGATGAGGTTTATTATACCACAAGGTGAATGCATTTTCTTTTCAATGTTGCTATTTTTGTCTGCACTTTTCCATGAGTTCCCAAAACATTGTACTTCTTTAACAGTCTTTTACTTACTGGACTAGGAAACAACTGCTGGAAATAGATGCAAGAATTGCATTTCTTGCAACTCCTGTTATGTAACTTCACCAAATGCGTGAAATGAATCTTAGAAACAGAAAGGACTTGGTATTTTTTAGGGGAGACAGCCCTGTGACTATGGCTGCTTTGCTCTGCTTATTTTTTAATTTATTATTAGTTTTTATATAGATCTTCATCAGCGTTGCTTGCTTTGTTATTTTCTATGGGGTCTTGACTGTTGTATTCATGCTGCAGCTGCGGAGTGTTATTGATCCAAAGAGGCACTACAAAAGGGCCGACTCTAAGACTTTCCCCAAGTATTTTCAGGTGAGCATGCATGTCTGTGTATTGTGGATGAAAGAAATCTCAGTTACCAAATTATTAAATCTAGTTTCTATTGTGCTTTCAATGGCCAAGTAACGATGACTATCATTCATTTAGGTGGGCACCGTGATTGAATCTGCATCAGATTTCTTCTCAGGTAGGCTGACTAAGAAAGAGAGGAAGGCGACACTTGCTGATGAGCTGCTCTCAGATCGATCCCTTGGAGAGTACAGGTTAGACAGCAACCTGGTGTATTCATCAGATGGTCATGTTTGAGATGGGATATCCCTGATGCTTTTCATATGAAAACTCTTTGCCCCAAAAAATAAAGACTGGAAAAGCTTTAGGTTTGCTCACACCATCTTGATTTGGGTTACAAAACACTGAGAAACAGTGATGTCTTATAATCAGGAAGAAAAAAAAAAAAAAAGAAGCAATGGTTGTGTTATATCATAGGCTGTGAGCTTCTATCTGGTCCATTAACTGGACCTTGTCACTGAAGGGGCCAAACACCATTATCTTGCATATCAGATGACCCTACATATGTTGAAAATGTATAATTGCAACCCATCATCAGATTTTCATCTGCAGTTGAATTCATAGTTGTAACATTAGGAAATGGATGCGGGAAGTGGTGTGAGAAATGAATGCATGATTTGCCACATTTGTAAACTTTTATATAGTGTGGTTATCTGAAAGTTTGAAACGAATGTGGGAAGCACAGGTGTTTTTTTGGGGAAAACAAGGTTCCAGTAATCAAGGTCCAATTGAATAATCATTATCATATGGGTAAAGAATTTTGGGTTACAATCAACACTTGTCCACCTTAGTTATTTGGATCACCAGAAGATGTGGGTTCACATGTACGGTTGAGCTAAGCAAATGCTCTGCTGTAGTTTGGATGTCTCCCCGAACATGACAAGGGATTGTCGGGAAGGTGCTAATTGTCCTGACGACAAGGTTGTGGGTTCCAGTCATGTTGTGGGTTCCAGTCATTTTATGTCTCAGAAAAAATAAAAAGGACTTCCCGAATACAGCAGCCTGGGTGATGTGGTTTCCATTTCATGCTGCCTCTAGTGAGGCACAATTGACGACTCGTAACCATTCACTTTTGCTTTGTTTTTTAATCCAAACAGACCTTTATTAAATTCACCAGCCCAATGCTCATCGCTATTTAGTTCTTTGATATGTGTAAATTCATGTTTGAACGTGCAGGAAGCGCAAGGTTCAAGAGTTTGAGGAGCAGCATCGTGGTGTTGGGGTTGCTAAGTGGAAAAATAAGGGTACGCAGTCGCGGAAACGTGCCAAACAAAGAAGGGTCAGTTAATGCTTCCAGGTCAGCTCTCTCCCTCCAGAAAGTAATTCATCTACAAGCTTCGGGTCCATGATGTACATGGAATGGATGTGAGACATTTGTGATATGAGAAATGTGGTTAAAATATTAAAAAGAAAATAGAGTGAATCAAGTTTAATCAAACTGTGGATCCTACTTTTGGGGAAGTGAACTTTGCCCAATGCTAATGCAGTGAATAATGTTTATTTTGAAGTTTTTTTAGTGAACAACGTTTTACCATTTTTCCTAATATGCTTCTTCAAATTTTCAATATTAATTATGATTTATGTTGTGGGTGTGCATGCCTTGACTTTTTGTTGTGAATATTAATTTATATTACTCTTATTTTTTTAGTTTTGAATATTAAATGCATTTTGCATTAAGTTGTTTTCTTCTTGAAATCATATCAAAATTATTTTTAACAAATGGCCGTGTTATATCTGTGTATTATTATTCATGCATTCTACAATTTCTTATGAGAACTCAATTACTAATCTATATCTTTTGAAATGTACACCATTTGAGATGTATTTTTTCAAATATCAACACAACAATATACCTGTATTACTGTTTGAGCTCAGCTAGTTCTAAGTATTACTGTGTCAGTCACTCCGTCAAGTGCAGATGCTAATCATACTCTTCAAATGCCTCTAGTTAGGTGGCAAAATCATCAAATGAAATAATTTGAAGGCAATACAACCTGTAAATGGTGGAGCATATCGGACTAGGCTCAGATACTGGTAACTATATAATTATCATTATAATAACTTTGGGGAGTTCTATTGGCACCAGCCGCACCACACTTCTCTCTCTCCACACCGAAAAGAGAAAAAAAAATCAATTTCCTAAACTACCCCTCCTCCCTTTCCCTCTCCCTCCACCCTCTTCCTCTCCCCCACCCCACCCTCCGAGTCTCCAATATGGTAAGTGAAGAAGATGGATCTTCTTCTTCTTTTTCTTTTTCGTCTACCTTGGGAATCCCAAAGCATGTGTGTAAAACTAAGGTGCTAACAACACTCAACCATGAGTGTTCAACTCCAAACAATTTGGTGTATTGATGTGGCAGCTCTTGCAGGGCTTGCCAAGATGAATAGGGGAGCTAGGTGCATGCATTAGGGATGACTTCAATATCACTCAAATCAAATGATACTAGCATTTGATATTAGCTCCTCAAAGTTAGATGGCTACATGTCCTGCAAATTTGTTGTGATAATGGAGTATTGCTAGTTCAAATGAGGTAGGTTTTTGTGAGGAGATTGGGTTGAATGTAAGGGCACTAAAAGTGCAAGTGTGCTGATGAAAGGGGTTTAAGAAGGCTCAGAATTTGTAAATCTTGATATATAAAAACAAATAACTCACAAAGAACAGCCTATGACCAGCTGGATAGAGTTGCATATTGCCCGTTTAAAACAAATAACTCAAAAAGAATAGCCTAAAACCAAATGGATGGGCATTAGAGCCAATAGTAAAACACTTTTGAATATTTTTTTTAGTGTCGTAAACAGTTGTAACCGCTGATGCCATGTAACTTATCTACCAGTCTCGTTTCACGTAACAGCCCTTCCAAACCAACAAATACATTTTAGTATCAATCAATATGAATCTTTTCCACTGATATTGGTTCAGACTTCAGCCTGTCTTGACACAATCAGCTCTTTTCTAATTTTGGCACAAATCACCGCTAATAATAGTTAGGGGAGTTCTATTGGCACCACACTTCTGTCTCTCCAAACCACAAAGAAAAAAAAAACTCATTTCCTAAACTACCCCTCCCTTTCCCTATCTCCCTCCACCCTCTTCCCCCAGTCTCCAGCGGGGAGGGATCCCGCGGTGGCAGCCTGGCCAGCCGGCCTCCCTCTCCCCTCACCCTCTTTCTTCCTCCCTCCCCCCCTCTATTTTCTCTCCGTCTCTCCCTTCGTCTCCTCTATTTTCTCTCCCTTCCTTTGGGGGGGGGGGGGGGGGGGAGGAAGAGAGAGAGGGAGAAAATAACACTGTTGCAAAAATCGGCCTAGTCGGTCGCCTAGGCGCTAGTCGGCGGTCACCGCCTAGGCAGGGATTAATCGGGCTAGGCGGAGATTAATCGGGAATTAATCCCTAGCGATTTTTACAACATTGGAAAATAAAGGAGGGGGGAGGAAGGCCGCCGGCCGAGGATCCCTCCTCCCCGGAGTTGGGCGGGCGGGGTGGGGAAGAGGGTGGAGGGAGGAGTGGTAGTTTATTTAAGAAATGGAATTTTTTTTTCTTTGCGGTGTGAGGTGTGGAGAGACAGAGTGTGGTGCCAATAGGGATGGCAACGGGTCGGATCGGAGCCTCCATATCCAAATCCAATTCTCCATCTCCATATTCGCTCTGATCTCCAAACGGATATCCATTCTATCCTCCATTCCCGCCTCCGAACGGATATCGGATATCCAAACGGAGAATCGGATATCCAAATCATTAAAAAAATATTAAAAAGACAATACAATTCAAAATATAATTTAAGCATTAAAAACACTAAAAAGAAAATACAATTCAAAATATATCCAAAAATAAACTTCCAAAATAAAGTTATTCAAGTTTCAACACACTTACCCAAGTCATATAAATCCCAATTATTAAAGTGTTCTCTGTAATATATTGATATATATATGGTGTAATATATATAATATTATATAAGATAAGGGGGAAAACTGCAATTAAGGGTTAAACGGATATCCAAACGGGTCGGATACGGGTCGGATATCCAAACGGATATTCGGATCGGATATCTCCATATCCGCCTCCGATTCGATCTCCGAATTTTTTTCAAAATCCATATCCGAATCCGACCCGATCTCCGAAAAAATATCCGAAATCCATATCCAAACGGAGCGGGTATCGGATCGGATCGGACCGGACGGAATTGCCATCCCTAGGTGCCAATAGAACTTAAAAAATATTCAAAAGTTTTTTACTATTGACGCCTAATGCCGGCGGGCCCTACAATAACTGCCACATCAATACACCAATTTGTTTGAAGTTGAACACTCATGGTTGAGTGGTGTTGGCACTTTAGTTTTACACACATGCTTTGAGATTCCCAAGGTAGCCGAAAAAGAAAAATGAAGAAGATGAAGAAGATCCATCTTCTTCACTCTAATCATATTGGAGAGTATTGATCCCACGATTGGCATAGTTTATGAATTGTTTATAAACAGTTTACAATTATTTGAAAACTCTAATATTATAATATACGACCTCGAATGAATAAAATATAAAATAGAATTAAATAAAATGTATGATGGAATGTGGTAAAAAAAATGTATTATGCAGTGTTAAAAAATTAAATGGAATTTATGTTAGGTTTAAAAAAGCATCTGATAATACTATTGGGCACATGATTCGCACAAAATGTGGTAGTTAATCTCTCTAATGAATATAACTTCTAGGCCATTCCGTTTTTCCTTACATGATACTTTCATAAGCATCACTGATGTAGCCCATATGTTCTGTAAACCTGTTATGGGGTTTTACCATTGAAAGCCTTGATTTTTAAAGCTAACCCGGCAACTTAATCTGGATCACAACCATTGCTATCAAAGAATCAGTCAATTATATATTTTAGCAACTCCACGACCTGGACCTTAAAGTTTGGACAACATTTTCAACCCAATGATAAATACAGTAGTCAACTCAACCTGACCGGAGGCCCAAGTCAAATGCCATTTAATACTAGTAAAGGGTGTTATGGGTTTGCATTATTTGGCTTGTGGCTTGCAGATTGAATTGAATACGTGGGAATTCATGGTAAAATGGGCTCCAAAAAAGGGTCATTAAAGAGGTTTAGTGTGAAGGATATAGGATGGAGCGTTGTATGAGACTTACTTTCTTTGGATTTGAAGATGGCTATCATTTTTCAACTACCTTTGGTTCATTTTCCATTATTCTTCCCTTTTAATCACTTGTTGGATTTGTTTGTGCAACTAAGGATTTTGCGCTCAGTGGATCTTTGTTTTAATAGGAAAGAGGAATCCCGTTTTCCTATCTCTTTCATAGAAAATCGAAATCTTCTCTATCAAGGAAAACTAGTTCATCTTTGTCTTTTCTTTTCTTTTCAAGAAAAACGTGTCACGCCAAATAATGATACAGTACACTAAATGAAAAATGGGAATAATTTTCTTATCTATTGTGGAATCCTCCTTCACACAAACGCCCCTATAGAATTCTTAGGAACTCAATTACATGGAATAAAAGGGCCCCAAGTGGTTCGGATCCATGAAATTCAGTCTCAAGAAAAATATACTTCTTTGGATTCTGAACTTAAATCTCTTTCTATATTTTGGATAACAATTTCTTTTGAGTTTCTATCAGGATGGTGCATGTTTTCCTAGTGGTGTTTGGATGAGGACACAAGGCAGAGAAAACTGGCCTAACTCAAATTCGTATTCTGAAGAAGCTTGATCCAATGTCTTGAGTTTTGTCCACCTCTATTTTTTTTTTTTTCATCCAAACATGCCCTCAAAACTGCTTCCCTATAATTGGGTTTTATTCAACCATGCCATAAGATACTGTTCTAAACATCAGAGTGTTACACAATAACCAATATAGTTGCTTAATTCATTCCATGTTCTCTTCTGGTTGGCTAAGTTACAAACATCTTGCATTACTTCTTTTATCTTTTCTTAATTTAAAAATATTTTTGAAAGAGCTTGCAAAACAGAGGTTAGGGAAAAAAAAAGCGCCACCCTTGGAACCTTCTTGTGGTATTTTGTATGCAAGTAAAAGGACATGCGTGAGAGAGAGAGAGAGAGAGAGAGCATGTGTTTGAATCTCTTGTAAGAAGATAAAAAAGAGCCATCCTTGAAAGCTTAGAGAGAGAGAGAGAGAGCATGTGTTTGAATCTCGTGTAAGAAGATATAAAAAAGAGCCATCCTTGAAAGCTTCTTACTTGCATTTTGTATGCAAGTAAAAGGACGTGTGAGAGAGAGGGCACGTGTTTGAAATTTAAATCCCCTACATAGTTCTAAATGTATGATATTTTTTCTGACTGTCACATAGACAGGAGCCTACTCCCATGAATTGAAGGTGGCCCAACATTCATAGGAGTAGAGTAACTTTCCCCCATAGAGAAAGAAATTTTTTTTTATTTTTTTTTGTCCAGATCTCATCTATAAGTTGAGACTGTGTGAGATTCAACCCCCGCTTTCAATGCAGGGTGGGCTCCTTCGCCATTAAAGGCATGGCACATCTGATGGACTCCGCAGGAGAAAACTGTAGATATTTTGGACTGTTTCTTTAGGAAGTCCGGGGTCCTCCCTGGTAGCTATTACACGGGGAGGAACCGCGTGGGCCACATAAAGATCATCCAGACTCTTCAGAATGAATTTCACGTCTAAAGGATTAAATCCCATTGTATGATTGATCGTTATGACGGAAATGTGTCACATTATTGTCATGGTGCTCAATGGAGCGGTGGGACTCAACTCTTTTTTAGCAAAAACAAGAGGATAGATAATCGGATTATGATGATATGGCATTAGGATCAATTTTACACTCGTTAAGCTTAAACTCATGCGGGGATTGAATCTAAAAAAAAATTGATAATTAAGACGCATTGAGCTCTAAGGATGTTAAATCAAAGATTAAGATAATCCTTTTCAGAGAAGCATGTATATAAAGGAAACGGATCTCCTGTTTGGACGAATGAATCAGGGGTCACCATGCACGGGGCAGGGTCTCTTTCCTCCACCCCCAGTTGCATGGCGCTACCCCAGAGTTTATGTTTGGACGAAACAGTGGATCCGGATCCGGATCCGGATTTAAATGGATCTGTTCTCTAGAATTCATTTTGTCAATGAGAGTCCTTTCATAAGATAACGTGGAAAGGGGACAAGCAAAATAGATAGGTACGGTCGTTCCCATAGTCTCGCAGCGGCTTGGTCCAAGCATGAGCACCTTTTGCCCTGCACAACACGAAATTGCAGCGACCGGCGTCGACATTTTGGCGGGCTGCCGTTACGGTAAGTGTGAACAGGGTTCGGGCTCGCGACTGACGAGAAATACCTAACCTTCCCAAACACACAAGCCTAGCGATCAATGGATGAGTCCTAAAAATTAGAAATAACACTAATGACAAATAGTCCAACTTATCATAGAAAAACAGAAAAAAATTTCTTGATAGTGTTTCCATTTCAAAAGTGAGACTTATATTAAATATTTTATAATTTTAAATGGCGAACCCCTTGTGGTAAGTATTCAAGTGCATCCATTTTTGGTGAGGGATACCCCATTTGGAAAGTGTCAAGTACAAAAGGGGAGTGTCAAGTACATATGACTCTCCTTTTTGTACTTGACACTTTCTTAAGGGGGTGTCCCTCACCAAAAATGGTGAGGGATGGATGCACTTGAATATTTTTCATATATATATATATATATAGATATATAGATGAAGCACATAGCTCATGATTTTGCATTATTATGTATTTCACGCTCATTTGCCTATATGATGCATAAGTAACGTCATTTTTAGCGACTCATTTATATGCCTGAGTAGGTGGATAATAGTTATAAGTGTAATGATAGCTAAGCAATGGTAAAGGCTGTAATACCTAGATAGTTGCAGGTTTGAACCCCTTCAACAAATTTTTTTTTTTTCACTTTTGTGGGTCTATAATTTATTATTTGAACCGTCAATCTTCTTTATTGATTAAATAAATCTTAATATACTTAATTTTATATTTTTTATCTTTATGGATTTTGAGAAAGGTTCAAAATATTTCAACTTATAGGTTAAATTTTCTATGTTTTATTGGCTCCCAATTCATGATCTAAACCTTTTATGTTATCTCATATTAATTATAAGCAACAATACATTTAGTTTTACATCTTAAGTCTTCGTTGATTTTGAAAAAATTGTGAAAAGCATTCGAAAAATTCAAACATATCTAAAATCATTAGATATATTTAGGCATGTCAAATGGGTCGGGCCGTGCCCGTGCCTATTAACGGCCCGTGCCTATTAACGGCCCGTGCCATGGGCCGTGCTGGGCCGAGGCACTTGGGCACGTTTGGCCCGTTTGGAATGGCCCGCCAGGCACGTGGGCCCCCCCAACTGCTATAAATACCCCTAATCCTCTCATTTTTATTCCTCACCAATTTACACAACTCTCTCACTCTCTATAAACTCTCTAGCTCTCTCTCAAAGCATTCAACTCTTTCACTCTCTCTAAAAAGTTTTTTGAGGGCCAAAGATCAATTCATCAAGAGACAAGATTAAAGGGGCCTTCAAAGATTTAGAGGTATTTATATTATTTAAATTTGAGATTCCATATATATAAATTTATAATATATCATATTAACTCTCATTTTCTCCCCTTTCTTATATTAATTATCACAAAAGAATGCTATTTGCCTATTACTGTTATTATTTTTAAAAGTTTATTTTTTGATATATGGCTAGAAGATTTCTCACAAAATCTTCTTCTGTTAATTTAAGGGTAGAAGAAGATTTTATTGAATTAGAAGATGAAGTTGGTGATTTACCACCCCCTTTCCTCAGAGTTCCCGTAAACCAACTAAGAGGAATAGAACTTCAGTAGTTTGGAATATATCTACAAGGTTTGATGCTATTGAAAATGGAAAGAAAGTCGAAAATACAAAATACAAATTTGGTAGTAAGATTTAGTGTGCCGATTCAAAATCGGGTACTGGCCATTTGTCAAGACATAGGCAAAAATGTTTAGCCTTACATAAGCTGGCGGATGCTGGGGCAGGGAGGCCTGGTTTACAAACCCAAATTTCTATTACTGGTAGTGGTAGTAGTAGTAGCAATTTGGGTCTTTTTTCTTTTAATGTACAAAGTGTTAGACAAAATCTTGTTAAAATGATTGTGTTATCCGAATTACCATTTTCTTTTGTTGAAAATGAGTTTTTTGAAGAATGGGTCTAGAAATACTGTCAACCACGATTTCACAGTATTTTAAGAAATACAGCTAGAAATGATGCTATTAGACTCTGGCAGAAAGAGAAAATAAATATTAAAAATTTCATTGCAGAAATTCCTGGTAGAATAGTCATAACTACAAATATGTGGACTTTTAAAGGGGGTGATAGTTTTCTTTGTATTACTGCACATAACATAGATGTAAAATGGATTATTAATAAATGTATAATTAGTTTTAGCTGTCTTGAATGACCACACAATGGCACTAGAATAAGTACATTTATTTTGAAAAAACTAGATGAATACAATATTAAGGAAAAAGTGATAGCTATAACTTTAGATAATGCCAGTAATAATACAGTGGCTATTGAATTAATGAGAATGCAGATGCCACTTACAACTTTGATAGATAGCTTTATCTTCCAAAATAGATGTGTATGTCACATTTTAAATCTCATCGCAAAGATTGGTTTAAAGCATATTGTAAGTTACACAAATGCTATTAAAAACATTGCTAAATTTATTTTTTGTTCCGCACAGAGAAGACAATTGTGTACTCAAATATGTGCGAGGCAAGACGTATCAGCTATTAAAATACCTAAAGAGGTAGAACATAGATGGAATTCTATGTATGATTTGTTCAACAAGGCACTTGACCAGAAAAGTATTTTGAATGAATTTTGTGCTTTTCATGCACAAGATTTGATGATTAGTGATGAATATTGGGAGTTATGTGCCCATATAAGAGATTTATTAGAATCTTTTTATACTTCAACATTATTTTTTTTCGGGATATATTATCCCACATCTAATGAAACTTTAATGAAGTTTTTTAGAATTACTTTACAACTCAATAGATTTAGAGATCATTTTTTTACTAAATAGCACTATTAGAAATATGGAAGAAAATTTTAATAAATATTGGAAAAAGGCTCCAATAACATTTTCTTTACCTGCTGTATTTGATTCCTAGGTTAAAATTAAGTGGTGTACAGTTTTTTATGGATGGAATAAATAAAAATATGAATTATATAAATTTAAATATTTTTTCAAATATAATGGCAGATTTACAAGCACTTTTTCAATTTTATTGTGAGCAAATGGGCACAACTGGGCTTAAAATGGGTCATTCAGAAGTCCAGCAAACAAGTGTTGGTGAGTGAGATTTGTGGTATTCTTCCCTGTCCACGGACATGGCATCCGGTTTAAGTTCAAGTAACACAGTGCTGGAGTTATTATCGTATCTTAAAGTCGGTGTAATACGGGTGCGGGATGCATCTAGTTTTGGCCTTTTAGTCTGGTGGAAGCAACAAAAAAGTATTTATCCGGTGTTGGCCGCCATGGTTCGTGATCTATTGACTATTCCAATGTTTTCTGTAGCATCAGAACATGCTTTTAGTGCAGATGGACGTGTGGTGGATGACAGAATAACAAATTTAACTGAAAAAACGGTGGAGTGTTATGTTTGCCTACGAGACTGGTAATTGGCAGATAAGAGGAAGCAAGAGTTGACATCAATAGAAGATTATGATCCAGCAGAATACATTAGTAGACTACACATCTGATTTTTTTTTACTTTTTCCTTCATTGTAATTTGTAAATATATAAGTTTTTCATTCTTTTTTATTTTTATTTTCTAAAAAAGATTGTAAAATTTTGAAGAAGTTAAGATCCAAATGGTTCTCTCTTCTCAGTGGAGTAGGTTGAATTTGACCGAACCACTTAAATATATTTGTCATTCTCTGTGCTTGTGTTCTAATTTTTAATTTTAATACTAAAAAGAAAAGAAAATAAAAAAAAAAATGAAAGAGGCACACCTGGCACGGCCGGCCCATTTGACATGCCTAGATATATTCATATACTAATGTGAAAAGTGTGATTTGTCAAACACGATAATATGTTTCACATAAGAGAACTTTTTAATTTGTACAAGTTTAGGTTTTTTTTTTTTTTATAATTGCACTTGTCCTTTTAACATAACTCCCTTGGAAAAGATATTCTTGAACATAGTGAGCCCCATTGAATTTGATTTTGGGAAGTGGATATTAACTACACAAAAAGGTAATTTTATTTCATAGCCTTTTTTGGTACTCCAACTGAGGGATTGGGCTCTTGAGAGATTTGTACATGTGAGGTGTAGAAACTCACATATATAAGGAGGAATAAGTCAGCAGAAATAATAGGGACTCACACATGCACGGAAGTGGGGTGACCAGGTTTCAAACCTAACAACCCCAGTGAGAACTGGAGCACCTTACCACTTAGATAAGACTAATCTTAGATATAGCAGCTAGCAATATTTAAGTTTATTGTAATTAATAGATTATAGGTCAAAAGATGGAAACAAGATTTCTTGCCAATGTGCTCTTGTAGGAACATGCATCTAGACCGTCTAAATAAATATTACTTGTCATATTTTAAAAAGCAACATTGAGGACACAACCCTATGCAAATTGGGTAATTTTGGTTTGAGTTTTTAATCTGCTTGGAGGCACGTTCACAAGCATAGAAGGCTCCACTACTCACATTGTCTCTCATATCGGAGGTAGGGCCATGCACCAAATCATCTCAAGGACTACAAATTGGAAGAGTCTCCCAGACTAGTAAAATCATATTTTAAAAAAAAAATGAAAAATAAAAAAAGGAAGTCTTCCAAGTTCCAACAAGCCGCCTCTCCCAAGTGAACCAGTCAAACGCAGAAGCTTTGACAAATATTCAACGGTCAAAACACTCCTCCCCTCCTCTTCTTCTCAGAAGATGCCCCCCTCATTTATTCATACGTGTATATACCTTACCATTGTCTCTTCTATATTTCTTCAATTCTCTCTGCTTCTCTCTCTCATATGGCTTCTTCCACTAAGACATCTGCAAATTCACACCAAGCCTTCTCTTTCCCAACCCAATTCATGACTTCCTTCACAGACCTACTCTCAGCAGACGATCACATGGACAATCGATCTCGAACTGGGTCGAATCTTGGTTTCTGGGACTCCACCCCTGATTCTATCAGTGGCAGAATGACCCAGTTCAAGCCAATTACTCCTATCTCTCCTCCTCCGTTCTCTCCTTCTTCTTTCTTGTCTACTCCTCATGGTCTCAGCTTTTCAGAGCTGTTGGATTCTCCTGTCTTTTTCTCAACTTCTAATGTAAGTAGCCAACCGTTTGTGTTCTTTGCCATTTATAGATAGGTGCCCATTTCTAGGTTCTACTCTTGTTTGATTACATGATGAATTTTTTTTTTTCTTTTTTTTTTTTTGAACATGTTTCTTCTTATGTGCAAGATAGATACCTTTCTCATGTACTTTTGTAATTGAGTTCTTTTCTCTCTCTTTCATGGGGGTGGTTGTGAGACTTTTCAACAGCTATCTACAATTGGGTAAAGTTCACAGTTTTTTTTGCTCTTATGGGCTAAACCCAAAAGACCTTTTATTATTATTTTTTGATTGGTAAAGAATTTTTATTTATGTCTGTTAGTTGTAAATGAGTTTTTTTTTTCTTTTTTTAATATAATCATATATTATGGGCTTACTGAATTTTTTCTTTCTTTGCTTTCTTTTGGTGCATATGTCCAAATTCTAGCTTAAGTTATCTGGGAAATGTCTCTCTGAGGTGTTTGTTTCTTGTTGTTGGGTCTCTATTCGTTTTGCCTATTTGATTGAAATGCTGTGTAAACCAGTCCATTATCTAAAGTTTATTGTTGTTCCTTTTGGAGTAAGATTTTAGAGCGCCAACAAATGAGTTTTCCCTTTTCCAAGTCCTTGCTTGCAATTGGGTTAATGAGTTTTTTTTTTTCCTTCTGCATGTTTGCTTTTAACGAGGATAAATAAGACAATCGACTGATCCATGTTATTCTCCATATGTGGCAGTTTATTGGAGAGAGATGCATTTCTTCTTATTTTGTTTGTTTGCTATTATAGATGAGTCTACCCGTCAAAAAAGTAAGGGATTTTGACCATACGGGATATAAAAGATCATGAATTCCTTAAAATGTTGTTGACCAAAACTATGTCCCAAATATGAGTATTGTACATGGGACTCCAATTTCTTTTCTAATTCTACTCATTTTGTGCGATATCGCACAATCTATGCGATATCTTACAAACTGATCGATCTCCCCTTATATTTTCTTCCGTTCCCATCTCCAAAAGTGCTAAACCTCATTTTTTTTCCTTCGACCTTCCCGTTCCTACTACTTTCTCGATCGTTAAAAAAGGTCTTCCGTACATGTAGTCTATGTACGCTTTTTGGGAACTGCTTCTCATGAATCATCTTTAGGTGAAGAGAATGAAAGACTACGCATTTTGAGAATTGCTTCTCATGAATCATCTTTAGGTGAAGAGAATGGAAGACTACTATTTTTGGGAACCTGTTTTAACGATCGAAAAAGTAGTAGGAACAGGAAGGTCGTAGGAAAAAAATGAGGTTTAGTACTTTAGGAGATGAGAACGAAAAAAAATATAAGAGGAAAAACGATTATTTTCACCTTCAGTTTGTGTGATATCGCACAGATTGTGCAATATCGCACAATATGGGTAGAATTGGAAAAGGAATTTGAAGCCCCATGTACAATAACCACATTTGGGATATAGTTTTGGTCAACACCATTTTGATGAATTCATAGTCTTTATATCCCATATGGTCAAAATCTCAAAAAATAATCTTCTGAAGTTTTCCCTGTTTTTCTTAAAAATAAAGATATGACTGACTGCGCATATTACCTTTCCTTTCGTTGTCAAGTGTCAACTCTTTTGTGATTGGATTAATGAGTTAATTTTCTTTTCAGTATGCTTGATTTATAAAACCATTTTCAGTATGCTTGATTTATAAAACCATCAAAGTTCTATCTGCTTCTTTTTTTATTATTATTATTCCGTACAAGGCCGTTGACTAGATTCAAGTTCCTCTGTTTCTACAATATATTTGTAAATTGTCTGTTTCTTTGTGGGATGGTATGATGCTTTTATACCTCTTTCCCCTGCTTAAACACAATATATTCATACATGATTAATATGTTTCATTCTGTTCCTGCATGTTCTTTTGTAGATGGAAAGAAATTCTAGTACTCTTGGGGCTAGTTTGGATGTCGAGAAAAGGTGGAGAAAGTGGACAATTTTCTCTACATCCAAACAGACCCTCAGTGTTCATTCAAAGTATAAGAACAGAATCAAGCTGTTCTCTACTTTTAAAATGTTTTACAGAGTTATGATTGAACTGATGTGCTTACTTTGATTCACTTTTTTTCCTTTATAGATGTGTTTACTTGTCGAACCGATCCGCTTTTATTTTCGTTTCTTTTCTCTTCTGTCATTTATTTATGTTTTGTTGGATTGATGGATTTTCTGCCTTTCCCCTTCTTTCTTTTATATTGAAATGTTTGCTTTTGAATGTGAAGATATTTCCATCTCCAACCACTGGGGCATTTTCAGCACAAGCATTCAACTGGAGGGGTAATTCTAGTAATTATCAGCAGGGTATCAAGGAAGAAGAGAACGGCTACTCTGGTTTCTCTTTTGAACCTAATACGACGTCTGTAGACTCTGCTTTATCAATGTTTCAGCCTTCTTCAGCTGCGACTTCTGTGGTATATTTTGAATTTCATTGCCAATTGCATCTTTTTCAGTGTTTCTGATGATAATTAGTTGGAACATAATTCAAGGACTTCAATTATTTCTCGTATTTTCTGTGCCTGGTTGATCTTGTTTTTCAATGTTATGAAAGTATGATCTTGTTTCAATAAACAGGAAGGATCTTCAAAAGCAAAAGAGCACCCATGGAATTATCAAGAACCCACGAAGGCAATTGAATTCTCTGCCTTCAAGAACAATATCAAAGCTGACTATGTCCCTCCAACTCGAGCCATTTCTGTTTCTGAGACTACTACTATAAAAACCAAAATTGAAGGCGTTGGTGGATTGCAATCTGATCACAATTCCCACTCTGAAAGACCATACGTCAGGGAGCAGAGGTCTGATGATGGGTACAACTGGCGAAAATATGGGCAAAAACAGGTGAAAGGAAGTGAGAATCCACGCAGTTATTACAAATGTACATTTCCAAACTGCCCAACCAAGAAGAAGGTGGAGAGGTCTTTAGAAGGACATATTACTGAGATTGTGTATAAGGGTAGCCACAATCATCCCAAGCCTCAGTCTACTAGAAGAACATCAGCCTCTTCTCAACCATTTCAACTTTCCATTGCCTCTGGAAACACTGATAATTTGTTAGCGGGATATACGGATTTGCAGATGGAGTCCGTTGCAACACCTGAAAACTCTTCAGTTTCAATTGGTGATGAGGATTTCAAACAAAGCTCTCAGAGAAGTAAATCAGGAGAAGATGAGGTTGATGATGATGAACCAGAAGCCAAGCGATGGTAAGCTTTTCAAGTTCAGTTTGTAAGAATGTCACAGACAAGTTATATGATCCTCAATCAAAGAGCTTGAGTCTATTAAGTGGAGTGCTTGATCCTGTAATCCAAGTGGTTGATCTGTTCTGGCCTTCATATATACCATGCCACAAAAATTGAATCCACAGATGGCCCAATCAGATTACAATTGAGCATTCCACAATGTGTGGAGTATTTATCTCTAGTCAGCTATCATATATTATTCCTCCGCTGCAACTCTTAGAATTAGTTTATATAATTGCATGGAAATTGAGAATCTTTTTTTTTTCTTTCTCAGGAAGACGGAGAATGAGAGTGACAGTATTTCAGCTTATGGTAATAGGGCCATGAGGGAGCCCAGAGTTGTAGTTCAGACAACCAGTGATGTTGATTTTCTAGATGATGGGTATAGATGGAGAAAATATGGACAGAAAGTAGTAAAAGGGAATTCAAATCCAAGGTATGAAAAGCTGTCTAAAATTTCAAATCTTTTATGCATACATATATATCACATAACATAGCCTCGTTTGCGCAGAGCTATTTACATGGAATCTCATTTCCTGTGTCATCATGATGAGCAAATGAAATTCCATATAAGTAACACTTCACAGTCTGTTTAAAGAGTGTCTACCATTTGAGTTCCAACAAATAAATCTTAAGGCTTGTTTTTTTTTTTTTTTCATTTAATTGATTCCTAGGGTTTTTAGGACTTTGTATTTCTGTATGTGGTTAAAAATGAAGAATCAAAGGTGAATATCCTAAAATGACAATCAAATAAACCACACTTCATGGAAATTGAATTGAAGGAAGATGAGAAATGAATTCCCAGCCATTACCCTAGTAATTCAAATCCTAGAAAGTCAATGTCTTATCTATATCTCCACCATAAATCTTTCACTCCTCACCTTTTTAATAATTATTTGGTGCAGCTCATTTTTACCATGAACTTCTATGTAATCTATGCAATCCTAAGCTATTCTGTTAGTTATTTCTTACCCGTCCTTTTTCAGGCAAGGGTTAAATTGTTTGCCCTTTTCAGGCCAAGGGTTAAATTGCTTGCATCGTCCATTTTACATAGTGAAAGAAAAGCTTAGTAATATACTCTTTACAAGTAATGGATGTGTTTTCAATGATGATTTAAAGTGAATAATGAAGTAGAGTCGATGCTTGTTTTAGGGACATGCAGGACAGTTTTCTCCTTCGTTCTTTCATTTTGTTACTTTTCTTCATCCAAACATATGATATTCATTGATAGAATTCTAAGATAGAATTATGAGGATTTTCAAATTTCTCAAAGCTGAAACATTGTTTATTTTCTGCCCATAGGAGCTACTACAAATGCACACAAGTAGGATGCACGGTCAGGAAGCATGTGGAGAGAGCATCAAATGACCTGCGCGACGTGATCACAACATATGAAGGAAAACACAACCACGACTTGCCAGCAGCTCGTCGAAGTGCTGCCCACACGACGAACAGGTCCTCTTACCCATCGCAATGGCCATGAGCAATCAGTCCAACTACATGGAGGGTGTCTATTCCTCACATATGATGAGGAGTATCACTGGCATCTGAGATGCAGGCACCCTTAGCACCTGAGAAGTTTTGAAGCGCTCTCTGTGAGAGTTACAAGGGTGTGTCAAGACAGAGAAGCTTGAGAGGGTCATCCTAGGCAGGTCCCTTTCCAATGGCGAAAAGAGAAGCAACGGCGAGGGATAACTAGTTCCTGAGTGAATAATCCATAGTGAACTGACAATGATAACTGGATGAATTTGTTGTATTAATTGCATTTTGTTTTATGTATATGTTGTATTTTGTAGGCTAGCTTTTGATTCTAAACTTGATATGATACATACAAGGGTTCTTATTGCATGTTTTCCCTCAAAATTTGTTTAAAGGTCCATGTTAGCTTAGATGAAAAGCATGCATCTAGTCACCTAAACATCAACTCTTAAAAGTTGACCATTTTTTTCTAATAGAACAAGCCACATAGATTGAGTTAAATAACAAATTGGGAGAGACTTTGATGAACAAGAAGTTGTGCTTATTGATTAGCTTAAAACACGATCATGATTATGAGAACTGAGGTGGCATCATGTTGTAAAACCATACCAGGTACAGAGAGAACTTCTACACAAACAACTTCCCCTCGGCTGCTAAACCATTGGGTCGATCATATACTGACTAAAATACTCAATTCACTTGGTGAAAGTAATATTCTCTAATGGATTGGAACAGTGTAAATGAAAATTTATTAAATTGCAATGTTCCAAAACCACACTGATCAGCAATGTAGCGAAGAGTAAGGTTCAATAGTTCAATCCAGTTGAAACATCATATCAAGATGACATCATAATTCATAAAAATTCAAAATATGTATATATTCAGAAAAGTAAAAGAACTATAAATATATATATATATACATTTTAAACATCCTAATTTTCTTAAAAAGTGCTTATAAAGTTACATTTTGATCTTTAAAGATAAAATTGATCCCGATTTGAAGTTTTAGATTCCGTTCTTTGAGTACATGTTTTTCTTTGGGAAAAGAAACCAAATGAAAAGGAGCATCAATTGAAAGTTCAAAACATAAGTTTTTGATTGATGCGCTTAGCAAGATAATTGTCACAAATCGTGTCATTTATCGACAGAATCATAGAGGAACACTTCATTAAGACTAAGCAATAGACAATCTGTTACTTGAGAAAAAGTATCCGAGAACAAGAAATTTTAGAGCACTCTCTGAATGACCTGCACAGATGCTTCACAAATGCAAATACTGGAACTGCTCCACAAAAATTAGAACAGCATAGTGTTTACAGTGTACAAAGTCCAGAAAGGTCTGCTGCTTACAGGCAGAGCAGCTCAGCCCATCAAATGGAAGTACATGCAGCTTCATGACAATCAGAGCCCTGCACAAACTAAAATTATTAAAACATATTGAGGTTAAAAAGGCAGAGGTTAGCATGTAGTTGCTTTCTAAATAAATAAATAAATATTGGGTTGGGTTAGGTTTGCATAGTGGTTCCAGGCTCGAGCGGGCTCGGTGGTGCCCGTGACGAGAATTGAGTAAGAGCCCAATGCAGGGTCGGCGACCATTCCGTGCAAAAAACGTAGGCCTTTTATTTAGAAAAAGCTAGGTCTTGTGGGTGGTGGGTTGGATAAAAAAAGCGAGGATATCGACACTCGTTTTAAAAGGTTAGAGAAGAGATTAAAATTGGCGAAAGAGTCCTTTTTGTGCTAAAATCTATGAGGTCATTTTGTGTGCATGGCCAATCTAATGGTTTTTTTTTTTTCCATAAAATTCTCTTAATTAAATGACCAGCTTAACCACGTCAAGGAACATGATGCTCGACCACACTCTCCTCTGTCGAAAAAACTTAATTCAACAGTTTAAACCGACAACTGCTAGCCTTACATAGAGTTTAATTCAAATACAGAGGTTTTCAGAATTTCATCTTATATCACAGCATTTGCTTCTCTTTCCCTTGTAGATCCAGATCGATAATAAGACTTTCAAAATGCAAACCATTCATTTCAAACAGTCATTGGGCCTGTTTTGTTTTGCATAGAATGCAAAGAGTCAGTTACATATGAATTCAAGGTCAAAGCAACTCTTCCAAAGGATTGGTAAGGAGGGAGGGGTGAAGCATATGAGGTGATGGTGATAGGATTTAAGGCACGATTAGGGATACAACCCTTACTTTGTAAGGATTTGAATTGCTAGGGGCCCTCACTTTGTAAGGATTTGAATTGCCACGGTATTCATTTCTAACCTTCCATTTATTCATTTTTCAGGGGAGATAATTTGATGGTCATTTTTAAAAACTCACTAATTTCTTCTATAAAATCAATTACATGAAACAAAAAAACAAGCTTTAATATGTCTTGTCTTATTAACGAATTCAAATTGTTCTCATACACTTGTCCGAGATAAGCATGAGAGAGACCCAAGATTTTTCCATAACATTCTCATACACTTGTCCGAGATAAGCATGAGAGAGACCCAAGATTTTTCCAAAACATGAATTGCAAACTTCCATGTGGATTGGTCAAACTGTGTACCGTCGGATTCCTGATCTTTACCTATGTGATTAATCAATTCATTTTTATTTTACATTATTTATTTTGAATGACTTGTGGCAAAATGGACTGGGTAACAGTGACAGTCCAAATTGGCAAAGCATAGAATGTGTGAGTAAAAAAAGTGAAAGTATATGTCTTCTTGGTGTGTTATCAGTTATCACCTTCTAAGGAATCCCATTCTCATTTTCTGTGGATCCAAAGTTCAAACAGCCCCTCACATAAAAGCAAGAATCTAGATATATCACTCAGTACAGGGGATATTTTAAGTAATGATGGGGTCCACAGAGCAACAAATACCTGATAGGAGAAAATTTTACAAGAAGAAATTCTCATTCCATTATTCCTATTTTTTTGTTCATTTTCTTTGTTAAAACCTACATGACTACACATGAAAAGGACACAAAGTCAGCAACTAAAATGTACATACACAAAGTTAAGAAAAACACCGAACTGACAGCAAAGTAAATTAAACATTTCGACTCGCCAGCAACTCGCCAACTCGGTAGCTCAACCGACCGAGTCGTTGGATCTATCTTGGCTGCTGAATTGGGCGGGGATTCACCTTCACATTCACAATCTTTGGTGCCTTCTCAGCGTACTTTGGAGACTGTGCCTGGAAACGAGGCTTCCTCCATTTCAATGCACCCAAAGATACCATATCTCTCAGCCCCTTCTCCTCCTCCTCCTCCTCTGCAAAATAAAAATAAAAACCCAACATGACAAATAAGAATCGACTCAACCGATTCGACTCAGAAGGGATTACAGCTTGAATGATACACATTCTAAATTGGATTAGAATTCTAAGATATTAATCAGATGATTAGATCAGACGGCTCAAAGTGACGGAAAGAAAGATGATTTATTAATCGACGACGACCCTTCATCGAATCGGATAAGATAAGCCCACCAAAATGCAACGTCTCTAATCCGGTTGTCACTTGTCAGCTATCAGACCTGACCACTTTCTTAATGAATCTGACAAGAGGAAAGTTAGTGGGCCATTGGGAAACACACTGGTGTGTGGGCCCCACGTGGGAGGAATCCAAAACCACTGAGGAGGGCCCGCCATAGATTAATCACATCAAAAACACGTGAATAAAACACAGTAAAATCTTAAACCCTACCATCCGTGTTGATTTTTTTCCTTTTCTTTTTGGGTATTGGGGGTAGGGCCGGTAGGCATCTCTCTTGAACGGTTTAGATTTCTCTGAAATCGGAAGATTCAATCAGACTCTCCAAAACCCATACTTCCATTGCAAAGGAGTCAGATTTCAGAGACCAAGAAAATCTTAAAAAAAAAAAAAAAACAACCGAGTCGAGTGAGTTACGAGTCGGATGATCCGATCCAGACACCCAGTTTTCATTTCAACAAAAAGCTACAAGATTTGAGATGTATTAACCTCTAGAATAGCCAGCGAAGCCGCCGATGGTCACTATATTTGGAAAGAAAGGATCGTCAATATCGATAACATCAGGATCGTCAATATCGATAACATCAGGGGCAGTTTCAGGTTCTTCAACAAAACATTCCTGGAGCCAGTAGTCACGAAACCAAGCCGATGACTTCACCAGTTCCCACCACTGGTCCGAGAAGTCCTCCACCGCCCGATACGCCCAAGGGACGAACATCGGAGCGTTAGGATTCAAAGTAGACGAAGATCTCCCAGAAATCACATCCATTGCCACTCTGGCTCTATTCCCTTCTTCCTCTTCTTCTACAAATAAAAAATCACACGCAGAACAAATGCTGAAAATGACTGGAAACGAAGGTCTGGAACACTGAATGAGATAGCGTCCATGGGCGGAACAAATTTATAGTAGGTGAGTGGCCAATTACCCTTGGTTTTGGAAGAAATTACGGGAGTGACAGAGGTGTCTTGTGTTTAGTTGTGGAGAAAAGTGGGGGTGTTTTGTCATTATGACTTTTTCGTAAACAGGGACAAGGAGGCGAGGCCGGATCAGGTTTGGTTCCAGAGCAGCTGCTTTGGAGTTTGGGATTTAGGTTCGGTTGGGATTGGGACCCAGCAGCACTCGGTTTTCTCCGCGGTATTCTCGGCTGGGCTGCTCCCTGCAATAGTACGCTGCTTTTGTTATATATAGTCTTTTCCTTTTAAAGCTGTGTGCCGAGCCATGTGGTGATCTTAACCATTACTTGACTTTCTACTCTGGTGGGCCACTTGAGATAAAAAAGGTTCAAAGATCCCCAAAGCCGGTTTTGTTAGCCGTTGCTTGGATGGACAGCAATGCCAAGTCATAAAATAGCTTTTTGAATTTTCTAAATTTTAGCATTTCAAAATTTGAAATGTGAGACGAGGACCCAAAATTTCATTTTCTTCATTTATTCTTGGTATATATATTTTAGAAATTCTGCTAAAGAAACATGGACTCTAAGACTTAATTCCACTATCAAAGCCTTTAGACGCTAAGTTCAATGTCTGGATCCAATTTTTTTAAATCTCAGATGCTTATATACAGGAGATGGGAGAGGATGGTCGGCACTAAGTCTGTCCAACATCCCTGGTGCTTTCGGATGGTTGGTTCGGTGGTGCTGCCAGATACTATGTTGTTTCAATCTCGAATGTTTATATCTAAGAAGTAAAAGATAATAAAAAAATCTATCTGAATATATTTTTTAATGTAAATCTTAAAAAAATATGTCCTGATATCATTATTCAAAAGATAATAGTCAGCATTAATTTCTATCTTGTTGCGGCGTTGCACTGTTTATACGGCTTGCCCGATGCCTTTTGACTAACCGTCGGACACGGCTGAGATCAGTTCGCTTATACGTTATGGCTAAGCCAAGCCAAGCTTCTACTAAAACGAGCAATGAAAAAACTTGTCATATCTGATCCACTGATTCATTCCCCTTGGCAAACGAAGCGGGCCATCTACCTAGTAACACGTGTCGGTCGTCTCTTTGTCGTTATCGACATGTCACTGTTCCAATCCCTTTTGCTGACGTGTGTCGTCCCTACTTTTGGTCAGTATGAAACGATAAGGTTGTAAATAATCCCAGTAGGAATCGTTTCCACCGTAACTCTCCTGTACCTTCCCAACCAGATTTCATCTGATGAATTTAATTTCATCTCACCCGTACATACAAATATCCCAACAGATTCAAAACACATCCTGATTTAGTTTCTAGAAATACCAAGATATACAAAATACATATAGGTATATATATATATATATAGGGCTTTGTTCTAGTGAGAACAGTTCTCACATAGTCACTGTGAGAACTTTTTATGGGACGTATTTATGGGTCCCATTTAGGGATGGGACTAGAGGGGATGGAAAGATCTATGTGAGATCACCCCAAGTATCAAGTTTGACCCTAATCTCATGCCTCGAACCCCTTCATCCATTGCCCGCGAGTTTAATGGCTTCATATTAAGCAAAAATTTAATCATCCATCCAACGGCCCAATCCATTTGGATGGGTGTCAAACCTCAGGATTAGTAACTATCAAGGGAGGTCACTGTTTATGCACGGTTTGGATTGGTTTCTAAGTGGGCCCCACCAATAGTTCTCAGGGAAGCATGGTGAGAACTAGTTCTCACTTGAATATTTCCCATATATATATATATATACCAGGGGGTTTTGATGTCAGTTCTGTCCAGGCATGCCTGATTGGGGGCTCAAAAAGTTTGACAGATTATCTCTATGGGTCCTGTAACTTTTATGATTTGTGGTCAGATTAGTGGCAATTGCTGGGAATGGACTAGCTAATGGAGGGTGTATGATCAGTCCCGTCTCAAGGCAATACGTGGCCCCAGGTGAAAGTATAAATGAGGACCCTAATTTTTATGTGTGACATGAGAAAACCATCATCCCAATAGATCACGCGCAGTCTAAATATCCAATTCAAATAGAAAATGCAACCCTGAATTTAAATCCTTCTGCTAAATGAAATAACCGAAAAGAGTATAAAATCATTAATGGTGATGACAAAAACTACTGAATTATCAGAGTAGTGGTTAGCAATGAGAGGTCAAGAGTTATCCATATACAATTCTTTTAGGGGTTGTTTGGTTGAGAGCATTTACGTATGTAAATAACTCATATGTGAATCATTTACACACCTTCATGTTTGGTTGAGATCATTTACGGATCATGTGTGAGATTTTTATGTGTAAATGATGTGTAAAAAGGTATTATTTTCGTACTCAAATTTAATTTTCACATGTGAGGGGGTGGTACATGAAACAAAAAACCACATCAAAGGGCGGACGGTGCGGAACAAGTGACGTTCCGTCACAACAATGCATGGGTTCGAAACCTATCTTCCTTTTTTTTCATTTTTTTTAATTACGCATATTAGCATATGTGGTTTTCGTTGGTAAACATGCCCTGTTTTCATTTTCTTTTCCTTTTTTGGAAAGAGCTCTGTTATCATGTTGATGTTAGCCTTTAGACATCAGATTATGATTTTTGTGAATGTGTTTTTATTTAATTAATTATGTTTAGTTGTAAATTAAGCATGATTAGTTGTTAATAGTGTTGATTAATGTGTTAGATTAATTATATGATAAGATAATATGGAATTATTGGTATCAATGAATTTCTGGAATAGTGTTGAACATTTCTTATTTTGGAGTCGGATTGATTTGAAATGTCATTTTATGAAAAAAAGAGTATTTTCTATATAAAAAATGACTTATTTGTAATTTTGATTTGATGAAAATTTTCCAATGATAGAATTTTTGGATGATTTCAGTTTCATTAGAAAACGGGTCAAATTGTGATCGATTTTCTCTTTTAACTCGGATTCATTTGTATTCATTTCAGATGATTCCCAGTGAGATTTGATACCTTTAAAAACAGACTTATTTTATAATAGTAAGAGGCCCTCTCATATTGAGGCCCCCACCACGTGCTTCACCTGCCCGTATGGTGAGCCGGCCCCGTGTATGATGTAATTATGTTAAGGAGAATGAGCTGCGAAGATACATTGCTTCTTTTAATAATGTGTCATTATCATCATGGCAATGAATAGAGTAATGCATTTGATGTGATGGGACTTTGATAAAAGGAGTGCATTGTATGAAATTTTTTATTTTTTCGGTGTTAGTGGAGAGCACGATGGGGTCGGTAGCCTACTCTGTTTTTGCATTACACATGTAGCACAAGGTTTTAAAATAGTAAATAGATAAGTTTCGAATCTTTGATCATTATAGGGCTACGAATCCAATGTAGATAACATATTAAGTAAATTACAAATAGTCAAGTCATCAATCATTGATTAAATGTTGTGCCTCTCATTTTCAGCTTGGACAAATGTTAAGTCTCTGGTGCATATCAAAGTTTACTCAATTAGTTATACACATTGAATTTGATTGATCAAGGTAAAAAATTGTAGTTAGTTGAATAGCTATTCTTGTATTAAAATTTGGATCCATCAAGAATCAATGGAAAGTGCTTAGAAAAAAAAAAAGAGGAGCCCACCTTAATCAATGGATATAATGAAAGATTTTCACTTACGAAGTTGTGCACAGCTACAAAATGATTTTTTTTTTTTTTTTTTTGGCTTTTAGTTAAGGAGGAGATTGAAAATTCAAAACCATTAACCAGTGTGACTCTTAGAAGTAGGATTTCAAATGGATATCCGATTTTTTGATTATCCGGAAGTTTCGATCTGTCTACCCGAAAATCGATATATGAAATAAACTTTTTTTTTAATATTTTTATGTACAATACTGGAAGTAATAGACTTGATGCACTGTTATAAGTTGAATGACATGCTTATTTTAAAATGAAAATGCAGGGGCCTATTTACAAATCCTACAAATCTTAAGGGGTGTATACAAAAAACTCTTAAATTAATCCATAGGATTTCTAAAAATCAGGGAGATACTATTTTGATGTATCCTAGAATGCCACTTATATAAAATGTGATATCAACTCATTACACACTCTAAATTATTTTCTTAGAATGAAAAAAAATAAAGATAACATTTTATATAAGCGGCACTCGGGGATAGACCGAAACAGTATTTTTCTCTTTCTATGGACTCGAAGGCCCTGTTTTGCAACCATGATCCTCGGTTTGAGCTTTGACAAATATCTTCGAGCCGTTACCATTTGACTCACAAGTGAGATACCGAATCATTCAAATTCAAGAAATCCATGACCAGCTCTGAAAGGCCCAATCATTTACATGGCAACACAGTCAAAGCCGAAGCTGGTGGTTCCATCTCCCCTTTCTTGGTTGAAAACAACTGGCTGTGCAGAGTGCATGGGCACTAGCAAACTCATTTGTTGTAGTGCTGATACGGAGTCCTTGGTTCATTGGTTGGTCCCAGACAAGAATCTCTTATACTACCAAGCCCATTAGTGATTACTGTCGGCATCAACCGGTGGTCAAACGAAGCTTGTTTCGATTTCCAACCCATGTAGTGCCTGCTATCAGGGCCATTGATAGGGTTGTTGCATTTAGAACCAGTGTAGCGGCAAAGTCGACCAATCAGGTTAAGGTAACTCTTCCACTTGCATCTGATTAAAGATTATTGGAACTTGGTTGCCCTGTACTCAGTATTTTTTCCTGTAAATCTAATTTCGTGGAACTGTGTTTATGGGCATGGCAAAGAACAAAAAGAAAACAATGGCTTCTTAAGATCCAGTTTAAACTGAGGTAACTGCTCATGCTTAGATCCAAAGTTGGTTGAGACATGGTCCCATGCAGCCTAAGCTCCTCCAACTCTGTTTTGTATTGGGCTGGGTTTTTAGTAATTTGGGCTGGACTAAGCCAATCTCTAGTTTGATAGCTACACAGTTTCCGTCACGGCCTATATTTTATAAAGACCTGACTAAATGTCTCTGGCCTAACATATTAACTCAGATGGGCGGTTTAGCTTTAATGCTCACAGGATGGAAAGTGATTAGGTTGAGCTTCCACTTCAAATGCTTATACCACTCAGCACTTTTGTGTGGGAACCAGGGCAAATCATGAGTTCGGACTGCCGGTTTAGTCTGGGCCTCGCATTTAGCCCATGATCCTGCCAATTGGCCTGATAGGCCCACTCATTATATTATGTCGGCTGGCCCAGGTTGTTTAGTCCAAGGCCTTTAACATAGTCCCAGCACTGTACTTCCAGGCCCTGCCTAGCAGTCTGAAAATGCAGCCTAAGCTGTGTGACATCTAAACTGTTAAATCCGATTTTCCCATTGCCATCTTAAACTTATCTCATCTCGAGGATAACGTTGGCATCAATTTTTGATAGAAGCTTTTTGTATGCATTGTCAAATTGTTTTTTATTTTTTTTTTATGATAACGGAGGGTGTCCCAGTCCTTTGGGCCAGACTAATCCCTACTGGTCCTAGAAAAGCCAGATAAATTTCCCGTGGCCCCAGTGTTTAATAAAATATCCAAAATAAAAAATAATAATTTAAAATAATAAAGAAATTATATATATATATATATGGGAGATGCTCCTATGAGAGATATTTCTCACCTTACATGAGAGATTGGGTGGGGGCCCTCACATACAGAAATATCATGAAAATATCATGATTATATCACATTCTCTTTTTTTTTTTATAATATTTTACGTTACTTAATTTAATGAAAATGTATTGGGATTTTTTTTTGTGCTTTCATTAAATCTGCAACCTTGCAAATGTTGATTTCATCTAATTAATGTCAATTTTTTACAGTTATGAGCCATTAATTACATCACTCTGCATCATAGTTCTCTGACCCAGTGGGTTGATCAAGAACCCAGCCAGGTTAACTCGGTTGGGTCACAATCCGGGTGACAAACATGGTTGAGCTCTGTTACCCTTGACTGACCTACCTAGTGAACTCAGGATTTATCTTGGCTCTTTTTGGTTTGGCCGAGTCGGATAAATTGACTTAAGTCATTCCTATACTCTCTCACACAATACAAAAATAGGCAACAATAGTACAGGAGCCTTGCATGAGTAAAACTGTAAATGTTAAAATCTACTCTGATCAAGGTGATTATCATAAGTGGCTATCGAAAAATCTCCCCTTATCCTTAATTAAATTTTCATTGAAGGGGATGTTAGTTGATAGCGATTTATGGATGTCCACTTTTATTTTTTTAATTTATGTGCTTTTTTAAAAATACATTTATGAGGAGTTTTAGGAGTCCTTCCGTACAAACAAACAAGCTCATATTTATTTATATTATAATCATTCAAAATATTTTATCTATAATTTATAATTAGCAATTAAGATTTCAATCTACATGATCATCCTTTAGAATGAGAATAACAAAATAAAACAAGAACTTAGAATTCATATAGCCGACCCCATATATTTTAGATTTCTGGCAGAACAACAATTACCGGCTTTGATACAATGTAAATTACCATGAATCAATCTAAGGTGGAATGCTCAAACATGTACATTAATCCATGTTAAACCCATCATATGGGCGATGTGAGATGTGAGACATTTCCAACAAATTTTAAATGAGCCAACACACTCCTAATTGAGTGGTGTGATATCACACCTGAATCATTAGCCCTATTAGTGAAAAAAGAAAAAAAAAAGAAAATGAAAAGAAAAATCAAGCTGAGGCAAGGAACAAAATGATGGTGGTAGTTGGAGTAGGTGTGGGGTGACACCAAAATGAACCCCACGAAAATTGCAATCTTTCCTGGAAACTCCTTGATGGAGCTAGGGCCCAGGGAACATGCCATTATTATTGTTGGTGGGGATCCTTTGTATATGGCTAATAGATGAGAAATATTTTATACTCGTCCCCACATTCTCTTATGCAAATAAATCAATCATGTTTTTTTTTTTTTTTTATGATAATGACACATGATAGCAGCTTATATCATGCCATTAGAAGAAAAATAATAATAGGGGCAATGATTTGCTATAATGAGATTAGGGAAGAAAAGTTGGGATTAAACATGATCAGCCGGGTTTACGGATTGACTGAGCTATAAGTCTTGTGAGTCGGGGCCACAGAGCCAAGTGTAAAAGTGTTAGTAGAAGAATTATGAACATGATTGAAGATAGGTTTTAGCAAAGATGAGAAGTTTTCAGGGTTAGTTGAAAATAAAAGGGTTCAACTTTTCCTCCAAAAGAGTATATATAATACTAATGAAAAATATAAACATAAATAACTTAAACCAATGAAGAATATAAAATAAAAGTAAAAACAAACAACTTCAAAATCAAAGTAATTAAGAATTTCAAGAAGATGAAGAGGAATGTCTCCCTTATGCTCCTCAGTGGTGTTCCTTAGAATAAGAAGCCAATTAGAAAACTTGATGTTTTTTAAAGATGTGATAAGATAGAATGCAAATCTAAAACATACACCCTTTATGATTCTTAAAAGTTTATTGAAAAAGAAACTCGGTTTGGAAAAGAAAAAAATATTTTCTTTAATCATGAAAAACCATTCAATTTGTCTACACTGATCTTCAACAAGATAAATAAATCAATATCATTAGGTTCATTTTTTTAAGAGAGGGAGAGAAGAACATATATGAATAAATAAATATGAAAGAAATAGTATAAAAAAAAATAAAAACTTACCAAAGATTCTTGGAAACAACATCAAGATTTGTGATTATATTTGCGTTATTGTAATGGAGTTGGTTCACCAGGTGGTATGTATCAAGTCACCCATAAATAAAAAAGCATACATCAATAAATGGTGGGCTATATAAATATCTAAAACTAATTATAACAATTAGAGAAAATTTACGGAAATTGTGTTGCCTCGTCCAAATGAATCTGTGGATGTTGCTTGGTGAAAAACATTAACCTTTTCATTTGCTTCTAAGAGCCACATTGGATCCACTAGTCCAGTTAAGAAAAAAAATGGAGCGAAATTCCATAAATTAGAAATGATAAAACAATAAAAAATATATAGTAAGTCATATTAGTTTTGAAAAATCAAGAACAACCTAACAAAATTTGGCTCTTAAGTTTTTCATACCATCTCATCAAGAACACAAGAACATCAGTATATCCATATGCTTCAACTCTTAAAGATCTTTGATACATTAGAATCTTGATCATTCTTTGAAAAATAAATACCAAAACTTGCATTTGAAAAAATAAGCTTAAACATAAAATGCATAGTCAATGAGTTTAATACTTCTCTTTATTATCTCTTGTTATCTCAAGGAAGGAAACTAAGATTTGGAAAGATCGGAAGTAAAAGGAGGCGAGAGACGAGGGTATTTGGTTAAAAAGAAAATAAAACCATAGGTGAGATACTTTTGATCAGAAGGGGAGATTTTAAAAAGTGCAAGTATCGCGAAAGCTAAGTAGGAAATTTAAATTATATATTCAAGATTTTAAAGGGGGAGATTTTAGGAGGTAAAAACCAATAGATAATTAAGTCTAAAAATAAATTAAACTAATAGAGACTGATGGAGAGAGAGAGAGAGAGAGAGAGAGAGAGAGAGAGAAGGAAAGATCGGTTCCACGATTCAAGAGAGGTTTTAGGAGTTAAATAGGATCTGAAATCATAAGACATAATAAAAAAAAGGAGAAGAAAACAATTAGTTACAGAAAACTCAAAATTGAATGGGAGAAATATTGTAGGGATTATGATTTATAGAGATGGGGTTATAAGAGATGAGATGGGAGTGTCACTTGTCATTCCCAAAATTCAAAAGCGAGCGCCACGTGTCACTCTCCCATGAAAAGGGTTGCTCCTTTAATATATATAATAATAATAATTGGTGGACTACTTTGGAGTTTTTGGGCATATTTGGCGAGAATTATAAAGTTAAACCTAGATCCTCGATACATCTCACTTAGGGGGGTGGATCTACATAGCAGGACCCATCTACTGAAAATTGTAAATGCTCAAAATGAAACCTCATGAGTGAGGGGAGTAGATCTACATAGCAGGCCCATCTATTGAAAATTACAAACGTGCAAAATGAAACCCCCTACCCCGACCCCGACCCCCAAAGCAAGATGTCCCCAAGCTTTACTCCAATTTAAGTTGCCCTCAGAGCGATTGAGTATGTGATTTTCTCTTTTCTTCCTTCACTTTACTGAAAACAAACTCATATACCGTTACTACATGATGTCCCCTTAACCAATTAAGCTACAGCCACGGACAACCTTTTACATTAGTAATCATATTCACTAATCATGTTTACAATTATGTGTTAAATCTTATGATCGGCACAACCCCTATTAAAGTAAAGTTTGGAGAGACTCCGTTGAAGGAAAGGGCATTCATTTTAAATCTAAATAGTTTGGAATCTTACATGTCCGCCCCCACTATAAAATTCCAGTCCTTTGCTGAATACTATGAGTATTAGGACCCAAAAGGTTTTTGGCCTTTTACACTGCCCCTGCCTACAAGTTACACAACAACCCTTTTATAGATTTATACCAAAACAAATAAAACCCCTTCTATAGATTTTACCCAAAAAATAAACATCCCCCCCCCCCCCCCCCCCTTTTTTTAATAGTAAAAAACATCCCTCTTATAAAACTCAAGTGAATCCATACTAGAAATATCTGTCCAGACAGGAATACAACTATTAGTTTTTATACATGATTTTTCCAGCTGGCCAAGTACATAGTGCAGCATGCTTGTGTGTGCCTGAGTTCAAGCCTTCTAAAAAAACCTCATTCCATGTATTACAGTCAAAACACTAAAATTATTTATAGGCACAAGTCTAACACTATCAATTTGAACTTTGAAGGTGTGTGGGGAGATTTCCAGAGCCACAGGATTAAGCTAATCACAGCCATCAGATGAGGCTAAGCATTCTCACGTGCCATCCACGTGGCACCAATCTCACCCCGGCTACCAGGACAGAGGCCTCGGCCGAAGTCAAGCATCTCCGGGCCACTAGCGCCGAACTGGTCCACCCCTGGCGCCATCTCGGCTGGGAGCTCCACCTCGGCTGAGCCACCCCGGGTGCCATCTCGGCAGAAAGCTCCACCTCGGCTGAAGAAGCCGGGATGGAAGCCGAACCAAGAAAGAGTCTCCACATGCGCCCCTCTTCCCCCACGTCACCAGGCACGTGGAGGGATAGGGGCACGAGCTAGTGGGACAGACACGACATCCAGCCGCCCACAATCTTCGCCAGATCCCTGACAGGGCGGCATCCAGCGGCTAAGGCCACATCAGGGCAAGGCCCGAGGGCAGATCCCACGATCCCCTACCGCCAAAGGCGTCCAACACGATCTGGCCCAACAAGACGCGCGTTAAATGCGACGTGGGCTGATCCGACGCGCATTTAATGCAGAGTGGGCTGGACTGGACCGCAATTAATGCAATGTGGGCTGATCGTGACTTCTCAGTCGAATCACGGGACCCACACCACGATATCTCCCAAAGATACGTTCCAAACTCTATAAATAGAGGCTCAAACCACCATCAAAGGTACGCACAAGATAACTCAGAGAACAGTTACTCTGCCTCTCTTCTCCCTCTCCTTCCATTGTTCCAGTTCCCACACTGACTTTGGCATCGGAGAGCCTTGCGCCGCCCAGGCCAGGGTCCTTTGATCGTTTGCTCTTCTCTTTCAGGCTTTCGGACGGTATCCAGTCATTCCCAGTCATCATCTTCTCGGATACGGATAAGTCCTCTAAGGCACCTCCTTATTGTGGGTCATTATTTTCTGCACCTACAATTGGCGCCGTCTGTGGGGAAGTAATATCCCAACCTTCCCAACCTTCTAAACCTCATCTCTCAGAAGCCATGCCTCCGAAAGCTAAGAAGGGCGGAGAGTCCTTGAGGGCAATCCTCGAGCGGCTAGCATCGTCGACGGACGTCCCTCCTCAGGGACGGTCCCGAACGGTCCAAGGCACATCCGCAGGCGAGGGCCGCCTGGGCTCCCAACTCTTTGTCGAGATCCCCTTCCAAGAGGGAGTCGAGGCCTCGCTCTCAGCGGACGAAACCGTGCCACCCCGACGCGACGAGCACCGGCGCGAGCGTCCCCGCAAAGATAAAGCTGTTGCCGTAGAGGAGACGCGCCGCGATTAACCTCCAGCCGCTGGAGGAGACGTCGCAGCCCAAGACGCTCTTCTCCAGAAGCAGGAGCGGTTAGTCCGAGAGCTCCAGCAGCTCCAACAGCAGCTGAGGGCAGCACAAACTGCCTCCTTGAGGCAAGTCTCTGAGCCTCAAGGGAGAAAGAGGGACGCCCCCAGCAGGGCAGCCCAGCCTCCCCGCGAGGACCTCAGAAATCATCTGGACCAAAAGCGGAGCCAGATCCGTGACGAAGGCTCGAGCAACAGCCGAAGTCACCATAGCCGCGACGGCCGAACTCATAGCCATCGTAGCCCGAGCCATCCCAAGCGAAAGCCCAGAGCTCAGACTCCAGAGAAGGACGATGTGCAAGAGCGATTTGACAAACGTGTCAGATTGGCTCTCCAGCACAACTTGGACATGCGGGACCAGAAGCAGATCTGTGGTCACACTGATCTGGGGGGCTCGCCCTTCACAAAAGAGATCGAGCGCACCCCCTTGCCCAGAAAGTTCTCCGTCCCGCGGTTCGTCCCCTATGACGGATTGTCCGACCCATCCGCACACCTCCGACACTTCTCCCAGAAGATGTCCATTTGGGGGAACGAGGGTCACCTGAACTGCAAAATCTTCTCCTCCAGTTTGGGTGACCTCCCCCTGAAGTGGTTCTGCTCTCTCCCGGAGCAGTCGGTTTCCAGTTGGAAGGAGCTCCAGCTCTCCTTCCTGAAGAAGTTCCAAGCCTACACCGTCGTCCCCAAGAATGAAGGGGACCTCCTCGCCCTGAGAATGAAGCAGGGCGAAACCCTCGCCAAGTTCGCCCAGCGATTCTGGGCGGTCTACAGCCAAATCGAGGGCACGAGGGAAGGGATAGCAATCTACGCCTTCCAGCATGCCCTGATCCCCGGCAACGACTTGCGGAAGGACTTGGCCGGGAACCCCCCAGAATCCATGCCAGAGTTGATGTCCCGGGTGAAGCGCTTCATCGCCCAGGAGGAAGACGAGATCCGAGCTAGAGATCAGGGCGGGCATCCGGAGCCCGAGCAGAAGAGTAGCCAGCCTCGGCAGGGAGGCGGGAGGCCCTCCCAGAAGCAGGAGCCCGAGCAGGCCTGGGTCTCCAGTTCGGCGAAGCCTTCGTCGTCCAGGTCTGGGGGCACCTGGAAGCCCAGACCTCCCTCCAGCGCCAGTCAGAGCGTCAACGTCGTCTTCAAGGAGCCGATCTACCGCATCCTGACCAAGATCAGGTCCAAGCCGTTCTTCAAGTACCCTCCGCCCATGCTGAATGAGCCCACCTCAGGCGCCCGAAGCAAGCTCTACTGCTCCTTCCATAGGGGCAACGGGCACAGGACCGAAGACTGCAACTCTCTGCAGTGGTATCTGGAGAAGCTGGCCGAAGAGGGCCACATTCCAGAGTTCGTTGAGGCAGGAGATGCTGGCGGCAGCGAGGGCCGAGTTCACCAGAGCGCAGCCCAGGTTCCAGACAGTGAGGATTCGGAGAAGATCATTACGTGATCCATCTGGCGTCCTCTGTATCCATCTGTATCCCAAGAAATTCAATTTCTAAAAGATGTAATGAATCTCTGAATCAATGGAAATAGCTTTCGCCCCGTCATCAATCTGTCATCTCTCTTTGATCGACTTCGGCTACAAGGGTCCAACGCCCTGGAAAAGGCCTCGAGTCCACACTCGGTCGTTTCCTAAAGCTCCAGGTCTACCGCCCTGGAAAAGGCCTCGAGTCCAAACTCGGTCGTTTCCTAAAGCTCAGGGTCCTGGACCCTGGAGAAGGCCTCGAGTTCGGACACTCGGCCGGATTCCTATAGTCTGGGTTTTTACACCCCTCAAGGATCATTGCCGAGCTCACGCTTCCACAGCCGGAATGACGACTCCACTTCGGCACAAGCAGCTCGTCTCGGCCAAGGCCAGCCATTTCGGCCAAGGGCAATCTGTCATCTCTCTCTGGTCGACCCCGGCAGCATAGGCTCTACGCCCTGGAAATGGCCTGGAGTTCTTACACTCAGCCTTTCCTAAAGCCCCGTGTTTTGAACACAATCAAGGCTCTACGCCCTGGAAATGGCCTGGAGTTCTTACACTCAGCCTTTCCTAAAGCCCCGTGTTTTGAACACAATCAAGGCTCTACGCCCTGGAAATGGCCTGGAGTTCCTACACTCAGCCTTTCCTAAAGCCCCCGTGTCTTGGACACACTTTGGGTACATACGCCCTGGAAATGGCCTGGAGTTCCTACACTCAGCCTTTCCTAAAGTCCCCGTGTTTGGAACACACTCAAGGGTTAACAGCCCTGGAAAAGGCCTCGAGTTCGGACACTCGGCCAATTCCTAAACTCAGGGTCTTCACCCATCTACAAGGGTTAACAGCCCTGGAAAAGGCCTCGAGTTCGGACACTCGGCCAATTCCTAAACTCAGGGTCTTCACCCATCTACAAGGGTTAACAGCCCTGGAAAAGGCCTCGAGTTCGGACACTCGGCCGAATTCCTAAAATCAGGGTTTCATCCCACTCTACAAGGGTCTACCGCCCTGGGAATGGTCTGGAGTCCCTACACTCAGCCGTTTCCTAAAGTCCGGGTTCATAAACCCCTCACACCTTGACGCAAGGCAGTTCGGCCAAGGTCAGTCATTTCGGCCAAGGTCAGATTCCTGAAATCCGGGTTCATACACCCCTCAGAAGGCCATAGCCGCACTCACTCTCGCCTCGCCGAGTCCAGCGGAACGATGGATCTACCCCGGCGCAAGGCAATTCAGCCAAGGTATGGATCCAACTCGGCGCAAGGCCAGCCATTTCGGCCAAAGCCAGCCATTTCGGCCAAAGTCGGTCTTCAAAAAAGAAAAGAGCTGTGCCATCACTCAAACACAGAAAAGCAGCACAAAAACACAAGTGTTCCATAACAGTGCAAGGAAAGTAAGAAAGAACTCAAAAGCATTGTACACAGTTTGGGTGATCACAGAACTCCTTTTTATTCATTGTAAACAGCTTCGTTACAAAAGTTACAGAACAGAAAGCAAAGTACAAAAAGGAGGATCGCAGTCCTCTGAAAACAGAAAATGAAGCAAAAACCTTACATACAGAAAGACAAATAAAGAGGAGCCCGGCTACTGTGGCTTCGGCGACTCCACTAGGTCGATCACCGAATCTGCTGGACCTGTGGATTCGGCCGAAACCGCGACCTTGCTGGGAGCGTCGCTGGCAGAAGATTCTTCGACCAGAGCCTCACTTCCTCCAGGGGCAGAAGAGGCCTCACCCTGAGGCACGGCAGAAGCATCACTGGCGACCGGGGCACCGCTCAAGACCGGGGCAGCTGGAGCATCTTCCGGAGCAGGAACCACTGTAGGAGCTCCAACTGGGGCACTTTCGGCTGCAGGAGCAGGAGCAGAAATCGGAGAAGAAGGCAAAGGCGAAAAGAAATCAGAAACAAGAAGGGAAGAAGACGACCCTTTTTATGGAGAAGAAACCCTCGGCGCACGCTGCTTTCGAAATTCGAAAGGACGGACTTCGCGATCCGCGCCCGTTCCATCAAAAAGACACCGCAATCAGTGAAGAGGCGACGCGTGTAGCCGTCGACTCGCTTCCCAGTACAGACAGGACAGAGCGTTTATTGCTTCAGGACAGTTGGAGCGACACCAGGCAATGATCGCCGCATCCCCAGACGGATTCTTCTAGCTTTCAACCTCTAAAGGCTAGTACGCTTAAGAGGTCAAAAGCTAGGGGGCAATTGTGTGGGGAGATTTCCAGAGCCACAGGATTAAGCTAATCACAGCCATCAGATGAGGCTAAGCATTCTCACGTGCCATCCACGTGGCACCAATCTCACCCCGGCTACCAGGACAGAGGCCTCGGCCGAAGTCAAGCATCTCCGGGCCACTAGCGCCGAACTGGTCCACCCCTGGCGCCATCTCGGCTGGGAGCTCCACCTCGGCTGAGCCACCCTGGGTGCCATCTCGGCAGAAAGCTCCACCTCGGCTGAAGAAGCCGGGATGGAAGCCGAACCAAGAAAGAGTCTCCACATGCGCCCCTCTTCCCCCACGTCACCAGGCACGTGGAGGGATAGGGGCACGAGCTAGTGGGACAGACACGACATCCAGCCGCCCACAATCTTCGCCAGATCCCTGACAGGGCGGCATCCAGCGGCTAAGGCCACATCAGGGCAAGGCCCGAGGGCAGATCCCACGATCCCCTACCGCCAAAGGCGTCCAACACGATCTGGCCCAACAAGACGCGCGTTAAATGCGACGTGGGCTGATCCGACGCGCATTTAATGCAGAGTGGGCTGGACTGGACCGCAATTAATGCAATGTGGGCTGATCGTGACTTCTCAGTCGAATCACGGGACCCACACCACGATATCTCCCAAAGATACGTTCCAAACTCTATAAATAGAGGCTCAAACCACCATCAAAGGTACGCACAAGATAACTCAGAGAACAGTTACTCTGCCTCTCTTCTCCCTCTCCTTCCATTGTTCCAGTTCCCACACTGACTTTGGCATCGGAGAGCCTTGCGCCGCCCAGGCCAGGGTCCTTTGATCGTTTGCTCTTCTCTTTCAGGCTTTCGGACGGTATCCAGTCATTCCCAGTCATCATCTTCTCGGATACGGATAAGTCCTCTAAGGCACCTCCTTATTGTGGGTCATTATTTTCTGCACCTACAGAAGGGTTAAAAATTGAAATATTCTACACCTATCGCCAATGGCCTACTAAGAAATGGTTGATAAAGTAGTATACCAACTGTGCTGAGCAACAAAAATAACAATGGAGAATAAATGAGGGTCTTCTATTGCTTAAAATATATATCTTCTGCATTCGATGACTTTAGAAAAATGCTATAAATGTCTCAAGTCTCTATCATCTATAGGGAATCTCTATCATCTATAGGGAAGGCTCCTCACCTCAGTTTTCCATGAATTAGGGCCCATCCAGCTATTTATTCTAAAAGATGGTTGTTAACCGGACACCTACCAAAAGTAATTGTATGGCTCAAAATGGTAACCATTGATTTGGTGGCTAAAGCATAAAGGACTAAAATCTATTTCATGCTTAATCTACAGATATCACGTACCAATTAATGGAACATGTCTCTTGACTCTTGTCTCTGTCCTCACGTCAACTTCATCACCATGTGGCCCCAATTCAAAAGCACGCATTTAACTTGCAAGCAGAATCAATATCGACATAGAATGTGGACGACAATAGCAATTACATTTCAAGTATAAAGTATTCATCCAAGGTTGAGCCAAAAAAGAACAAGAAGAAAGAGAAAAAAGTATTCATCCAAGGTATGTTCAATTCAGGAGGCTATGGCAGTTGCCCCAGCTGGATGTCTATTGATCTGACTGACGACTACCCTAATAGGCCCAACTCATATAGGATTGTGCACTCTCATGGACCTTTTTTCTGGACTCTCTTATGACTTATGGGGGTCATATGAGGCAACATCAATTATGGGGAGGTGAGGACTCAGAAAGATGTTGATGAAATCTGATGATGCCAAAAATAGATTCGGACACCACCCGTCAAGGTATTAATGAAAGTATTAAATGCGGTAATAAAATGAGAGAGAGAGAGTTATAGTGGTTCGGTCAAGAGTGACCTACGTCCACTTCAAAATGGAGATCTTCGATTATGGTGAGAGGTTACAGGTATGAGAAAGGCAGTAAAGGCATGTAATCATTCGCCCTCAAGTGATGAGGAGACCCTGAATTTATATCCCTTCCCCAACAGATGGGATGCAAAATTAAAGCAACGTCTCTCTGGAGCCTGGAGCCTCAGACGTGTCCTCGAGGAACGAGCAAGGTGGAGGGCCTGGAGCCTCAGACGTGTCCTCGAGGAACGAGCAAGGTGGAGGGTAGGTGAGAGTTTCTTCGCGAGATTTGGTAAGAGCGGGTGAGGGGAGGACTTCGTCGTGATGACTCGGAGGCCTTGACGTGACAAGGCTTCCTTCAACGAGTTTCGAATATCAACTGAGCCAACCTGGCCTGACCCATAACCTTGGACGGACCGGGTTGTCTGGACCTGACTCTTTACCGCAATCCGGGTTGGGCCTGACCCATCATTTGCCCCTCAAAGTCCCGCGTTCAATAATTATTTGAAAGTGGGGCTTTCTGTGCATCCAACTCTTCCACAAGCTTCCAACAATTAGGCCCCCTTTTTCTGCTCAGTTTTGAAATTTTTAGAGTTCGAAAGAATCCTTCTATATGGGGACTCTTTCTTCCCAAATCTATAAAACTTTGGAAATCCTGAACCAGACTCATTCCAAAATAGAAGAGAGCGTCTCTGGAGACCAAGGGGAAATCTGTAAGCAATGACGGATACAGTAGAGAAAAAACAGACGGAGACCGTTGTTGAGCGGACTGCAGCAATCGCGCAAGGGGCGCTAGGCGAGGTTGAAGGAGAGGATGGCGTGGCTGATGGCGCTGGCGGGCAGCCCGTGGGCGTCGCGGCAGAGGGAGGCACGGCGGCGCTGGGCGCCGCAAGGGGCGCCCAGCCCGTGGGCATCGTGGCAGCGGGAAGCACGGCGGCGGGCGCCCAGCCCGTGGGCGTCGCGGCAGCAGCAAGCACGGCGGCGCTGGGCGCCACCAGGGGCGCCCAGCCCGTGGGCGTCGCGGAGGGAGGCGCCCAGCCCGTGGGCGTCGCGGAGGGAGGCGCCCAGCCCGTGGGCGTCGCGGCGGGAGGCGCCCAGCCTGTGGGCGTCGCGGAGGGAGGCGCCCAGCCCGTGGGCGTCGCGGCAGCAGCAAGCACGGCGGCGCTGGGCGCCGCCAGGGGCGCCCAGCCCGTGGGCGTCGCGGAGGGAGCCGCCCAGCCCGTGGGCGTCGCGGAGGGAGCCGCCCAGCCCGTGGGCGTCGCGGAGGGAGGCGCCCAGCCTGTGGGCGTCGCGGAGGGAGGCGCCCAGCCCGTGGGCGTCGCGGCAGCAGCAATCACGGCGGCGCTGGGCGCCGCCAGGGGCGCCCAGCCCGTGGGCGTCGCGGAGGGAGGCGCCCAGCCTGTGGGCGTCGCGGAGGGAGGCGCCCAGCCCGTGGGCGTCGCGGCAGCAGCAAGCACGGCGGCGCTAGGCGCCGCCAGGGGCGCCCGGCCCGTGGGCGTCGCGGAGGGAGGCGCCCAGCCCGTGGGCGTCGCGGAGGGAGGCGCCCAGCCCGTGGGCGTCGCGGCAGCAGCAAGCACGGCGGCGCTGGGCGCCGCCAGGGGCGCCCAGCCCGTGGGCATCGCGGAGGGAGGCGCCCAGCCCGTGGGCGTCGCGGCAGAGGCAGCAGCGGCGCTGGGCGCCGCAGGGGGCGCCCAGCCCGGGGACGGCGCTACAGCAGCCAGCGATGCTGGGGAAGAAGAAGCAGCAGCAGCGCTGGGCGCCCAATCCTTTGGCATTGTGGTAGGAAGGGAAAAAACGAGAAATTGCTTTAGCGCCGCAGGGGGCGCATGTGGTTTTGCTGCTATTCGAGGCTTAGGCGGTTTCGCAGCAGCTGGCGCCTCAGGTGGCGCCCAGTCCTTTGGCATCTCGGCTAGGGAAGAAACAATAGTAGGGGGCGGTCATGCCGAGGGCAGTCCTTCTTCAGACACGTTGGGCAAGTTGCGTCCGCGTTCAAAAAATGCTAAAGGAAAAATGGTAATTGATGATGACAGATCCAAGGTGAGTACCATTTATACCACAGTCAGCAATGATGATGATATGTCCAGGATCATCACTTTATATCATATTCCTTTCACCGTGATTTGTCGCCGGGCCGAAATTGATGAGCCAGCCTGTGATGACACATTGGGTGACATTGTTATTTACGAGGATATGCTCGAGGCTGGGCTGAGATTCCCTATGCCCCCCTCCGTCTGTCGAATTCTTCATTACTTCTCCCTGACTCCGGGGAGATTAGTACCCAATGGATGGAGAATCATGCTGGGTTTTCTCGAGCTCTGGAGGAGAACACATAACGAGGAGGCATCTCCCATGGAGCTCCATGCTGCTTATAGTTTATTCGAATCTCCGGCTCCTAACAGGGGGATGGTATTATTTCACCCCCAAGGGCGGCAGACTGCTCACGGGATTGCGCTCTAACTGTCACAGCTGGAAATTTCGTTTCTTCTTTGTTGGTGGCGAGTGGGCCTCAGAGGCAGACATGGCTCTGGTGCCCAAACAGTGGACCGACGCCAAAAGACGTGGTACACCACTCATTATCATCTCCTCATTATTCATTTGCATACATATGCTCATCATTTTATTTGTTCCTTCTTCTTTTTTTTTATATATAGAGTCACCAGTGCTCTCCGCGGATATAAAACGGAAACTGCAGGCCGTAAGAGATCATCCGGATAAAGATTTGGGTATTCTCCTTTCTAAAGAGAGTGACAGCAATTGTGGACCCTCTGTTGACCATTCTCCTCGTAGGACGGGTGAGCCTTCCCGGGCATCAACTAAGAGAAAATGTAAGGAGCTTTCAGTGGCTTAGGCGTACCTTTTCCTGATATTCTGTCTCTAACCATTCATTTTGCTTCCGGAGTGGTGGTCAATAGGGAGTTGGTCGAGGCCAAGGAGGCAATTGAAGATCGTCGTACAAGTGCTAACACCCATCTTGCCAAGATAGCGAGGGTAGGTATTGCCCCGAGAAGGGATTCTCCTCGTGTGATGATTGGTGATCTTCCTGTAACCACTCATCTAGTGGAGCCGCAGACGAGTTCTCCTGTCACTACCCAAGTAGTGGCCCCCGCGGCTGTGCCTCATCAACCTATAACTCCTCTGGTTTCTGCCGCCACATCTGTACCTCCTGCCCCTCCGTCTGGTCCCAAGCCGCTGACTCCTTTAGAGAAGTTTTGGAGATTCCCAGCTCGTGACGTGATTACTCGGGTCAGCGCCCTTAGCACAGAGGGGATGATAGATGCTTATCTAGAAGGTTTATCTCAGATAAAAGGTTGTCTGAATTTTAATTTTCTTTAGGCTTTCCTTTTGTATATGCATTCTCATTTCCCTTGATTTCTTCTTGCTCCAGATGTCTGCATCATCCATATGTTTATTTTCGAAGGCTCAGTTGATCAGTAAGCTGAAACAGGAGAATGCAGGTATTCATAGGGATCTCTCCGCAAGTCAGGGAAAAATTGCTGAACTAGAAGCCGCCAGGAAGACTTATGATGCTGATCTTCTAGCAGCTCGGGAGAGAGCAACCAGGCTTGAGATTGAGCTCTCAACGGCTCACATGAGGGCGACCAAGGCTGAGGCTGAGCTAGTGGCGACGCGCGAGGGTGCTTTGCTCAGTGAGACCGAGCTACGGAAGGCCCGTGAGAGGGCTTCGCTCAGTGAGGCTGAGGTTGTGAAGGCCCGCGAGAGGGCTTCCCTCAGGGAGGCTGAGTTTGTGAAGGCCCGCGAGAGGGCTTCACTCAGAGAGGCTGAGCTCGTGAAGGCCCGAAAGGGGGCTGAGCTCAGAGAGGCTGCTTTGAAGGTAGAGCTGAGGGCGGCAGAGGAGAGAGCTATCCAGGCTGAAAATGACTTGGAGGACGGCCTGGCTGATGCTGAGAATAACGTCGCCGATGGATTTATTGCTGGTTATGACGAACTCCGGAGAAAGATCACCGCAGCATTTCCCGATATCGACTTCTCGCGCTTTAAGGCGAGTGAGGCGCCTGATGAGGCGCCTGCCGACGAGCCTGATGGCAGCAGCGGGAGCTCAGGTGACTATGAGGATGATGGCGAGGATGAGGGGGATAATGAGAGTGACTAGGCTCATATGTATTTTTCTTTTTGTTTGGCAATTTATAGCCTATTGGAAGGAGCACATTTCTATAATAACATGTTTATTTCATTTATAGTCTACTTTGAACAATGAAATGGGAAATAAACAATTTTCATGCTTTTTGTACATTGGCCCACTTGTCACTGGTAATACCTCTTCAGATGTTCCGCATTCCACGGATGGAGCAGGGCCTTACCATCAGAATTTTGGATTCTGTATGTGCCTGGCCTTACTACTTCTGTCACGAGATATGGTCCTTCCCAATTTGGCCCTAGCTTTCCTTCGCGAGAGTCTTTAGTGGCGAGGATCACCTTTTTCAGGACTAGGTCTCCTGGCTGAAAGGAACGAGGCTTCACCGTCGAGTTGTAGTATTTTGCCATGCGCCGCTTGTATTCTGCATTGCGGACCGTGGCCATCTCCCTTGCCTCTTCTACCAAGTCGAGGTTGATGCGGAGTCCTTCCTCGTTGTTAATTGTGTCTTGGAGATGGACCCTGAGGGAGTGTACACCAATTTCGACAGGGATGACTGCCTCGATCCCAAAAGCTAGCGAGAAAGGAGTCTCGCCAGTAGGGGTTCTCGGCGTAGTTCTGTATGCCCATAATACCCCTGGTAGCTCGTCAACCCAAAGACCCTTCGCCCTTTTGAGCCTGGTCTTTAGGTTGCGAAGAACTGTTCGGACCATGACTTCTGCTTGCCCATTTGCTTGTGGGTGCGCTGGACTGGAGTGGGGCTGCTTAATCTGGAGGTCGGTGCAGAAAGTGTTGAAGAGTTTGTTGTCAAACTGCTTGCCATTATCACTGACGATGGCGCTAGGTATCCCAAAGCGACAGACTATGTTTTTCCAAACAAAGTTTTTTACATTGAAGTCTGTGATCTTGGCCAAGGGTTCTGCCTCCGCCCATTTTGTGAAGTAGTCAATGGCAATGACTACAAACTTGCATTGGCCTTTGCTCAAAGGAAGGGGGCCCAGAATATCTATACCCCATTTGGAGAAAGGCCACGGGCTCAAAATGGAAGTCAACTCTTCTGGTGGCTGCCTGGTTACAGTGGCGAAGCGCTGGCACTTGTCGCACTTTTGAGCAAATTCTTTGGCATCCTTCGCCATGGTTGGCCAGAAGAATCCCTGCCTTAGTGCTTTGTGGGCGAGGGAGCGTCCTCCAGAATGGTTCCCACATATTCCTTCGTGGATTTCGCGAAGAGCGTAATCAGCATCCTCAGGGGAGAGGCAACGCAGCAGTGGTAGGCAATAACCTTTCTTGTAAAGGATATTTTGCAGAAGGGTGTATCTGGAAGCCCTCATTCTGAGTCTCTTCGCTTCAAGGTGGTCCTCTGGTTCGGTGCCCTCTTGGAGGAAAGCCTTTATTGGTGTCATCCAATTTGGCTCGCTGCCCTCTGATGCACAGTTGATGTTTCCAACCACTACATCTAACTTGCTCCTCTCCAACTGATGCCCGATGAGTGTAGGTTTTGTGGATGAGGCCTCCAATGACGAGGCGAGCCTAGCCAGTGCGTCTGCTGCAACATTTTGTCCTCGAGGAATATGGCAGATCTGAAAGCATTGAAAACTTTTGACCAATCCTTTGACCATGTTGAGGTAGTCTTGCATCCTTTCCTCCTTTGCCTCGAATTCGCCATTTATTTGATTCACCACCAATTGTGAAGCACTGTGAGCAAGAACTGATTTGGCGTCCATTTCGATCGCCAACCTCAGTCCTGATAAGAGTGCCTCATACTCGGCTTCATTATTTGATGCAATGAAGTGGAGCTTCACTGCATACTTGATGGGTGTACCATCAGGGCTGATCAGGATGAAGCCAGCTCCGCCTCCGTCTGTGGTTGCCGAACCATCAACATACAATTTCCAGACCGGTAAAGGCGGGGCAATCGACCTCTGGGGAGGTACCTGGGCGCTTTGGAGAAGAGGCTGGGCGCCCGAGGGAAGCTGGGCGCCCAGGGTTTGAGGAGAGTCTCGGGCGCCCAGAGCTTGAGGGAGGAGCTGGGCGCCCGGGGCTTGGAGAAGATGTTGGGCGCCCGAGGGAAGCTGGGCGCCCAGGGTTTGAGGAGAGTCTCGGGCGCCCAGAGCTTGAGGGAGGAGCTGGGCGCCCGGGGCTTGGAGAAGATGCTGGGCGCCCGAGGCTTGGAGAAGAGGTTGGGCGCCCGAGGGAAGCTGGGCGCCCATGGTTTGAGGAGAGTCTCGGGCGCCCAGAGCTTGAGGGAGGAGCTGGGCGCCCGGGGCTTGGAGAAGAGGCTGGGCGCCCGGGGCTTGAGGGTCCTGAGGTGCTAGCAAGGAGGTGAGCACCGCTGTTTCATCTACTTGGTTTTCATCATAAGTGAATTCAGCTACGAAGTCAGCTAGAGCCTGTGCTTTGATGGCAGACCTTGGTTGATATTTAACATCAAACTCCCCCAGCTCTATCGCCCACTTCACAAGTCTTCCAGCTACATCAGGTTTCCCCAAAACTCTTTTCAAAGGTTGATCTGTTACTACCACCACGGTGTGGCCCTGAAAGTAGTGTCGTAAATGTCTTGCAGTGGAGATCAGGGCGAGGGCCAGTTTTTCGAGCTCTGGGTATCTGGACTCTGCCCCTCGGTAGGCTCTGCTCACATAGTAGATAGGCTTTTGCGCTTCATCCTGATTCTTTATGAGAACAGAGCTCACGGCTGAAGGTGAAGCCGAAAGATACAGGTACAGCACTTCGCCTGGTGTAGCATGCGAGAGGAGAGGGGGAGCGGTCAGGTAAGCTTTGAGCTTCTGGAATGCTTCTTCAGCCTCGGGCCCCCATTGGAATGTTTTGCGGAGGATCTTGAAGAAGGGCAAGCACTTGTCTGCAGATTTGGAAACAAATCTGCTAAGTGCCGCAATCCTTCCATTGAGGCGCTGCAACTCCTTTGTGGAAGAGGGTGACTTCATATCTATTATGGCCTTGATTTTATCTGGATTCGCCTCGATCCCCCTCTGGTCGACCATAAAACCTAAGAACTTTCCGGATCCTACACCAAAGGCACACTTCTCAGGATTCAATTTCATGCGAAAGAGCCTGAGAGTGTCAAAGGTCTCTTACAGATGGGCGATATGGTCGGCTGCGGCGAGGCTCTTCACCAGCATATCGTCTACGTAAACCTCCATGGTCCGCCCGATTTGAGAGTGGAACATCTTGTTCACTAGACGTTGATAGGTGGCGCCTGCATTCTTCAGTCCGAAAGGCATGACCCTATAACAGTAGGTTCCTTTCGGGGTGATGAATGATGTCTTCTCCTGATCCGGGGGGTGCATGCTAATCTGGTTGTATCCAGAGTATGCATCCAAGAACGAGAGTAGTTCATGACCTGCTGTGGCGTCGATGAGGATGTCAATCCTTGGTAGGGGGTAGCTGTCCTTTGGGCACGCTTTGTTAACCTCCGTGAAGTCAACGCACATGCGCCATTTTCCGCTGGCCTTCTTCACCATCACAACATTTGAGAGCCATTCAGGGTAGGCTACTTCCCTGACAACCCCATTCTCCAGCAACTTCCCGACTTCATTGTCCATTGCTTGGGCCCTCTCTGTGGAGGCCCCTCTAAGCTTTTGTCGGACAGGCTTGTAGCCAGGGTCGACATTGAGGCGGTGGGTTGCGACGTCGGGATCAATCCCTTCAAGATCCGCATGCGACCATGCGAAAACATCCATATTACCTCTCAAGAAGTCTGTCAGCTGGCTGGCCCGATCCTCAGGGAGAGAAGAGCCAATATGTACTCTCCTGGCTGGGAAGTCTTCATCTAGGACCACTGAGGTGAGCTCCTTGACTGGTTCTCCTCTCTCTGCCGTGGTTTCATCTCTTGGGTCCGAGATTTCGACTTGTAACGCCTCCTGCGTTTTCTTGGCTTTCATAGAGGAGACGTAGCATTCCCTTGCTGCTACTTGATTCCCTCTTACATCTCCGATCCCATTTGGAGTTGGAAACCGGAGGATGAGATGAAACGTTGAGAGGACCGCTCTTAAGGCATTAAGAGTTGGACGCCCCAGGATGATATTGTAAGCCGATGCGCAGTCAATCACCAGGAAATTGACCATTGTTGTGGAAGTTCGAGGCGCAGTCCCGGCTGTGACTGGCAGTGTGATTGCCCCAAGGGGATACACCTTCTCTCCCGAAAAGCCGATGAGAGGAAACTTGACGGGCTGCAACCTCTCCCGTCCCAGCCTCAGCTTGTCATAAGTTTCTACAAACAGAATGTCTGCAGAGCTTCCACTGTCTACCAGGATCCTATGCACTTGAAAATTGGCGACCGTCATTGTGAGCACTAGAGGGTCGTCGTGAGGGTGCTGGATCCCCTCCAAATCCTTGTCTGAGAAGGATATAACTTCATTATCTCCATGCCTTAGCGCCTTGGACGGGCGTGCCTCGTCAGGATGCCTTGCCTTTCTGGCATGGGCCTTCATGGCCGAGAGCGACTCTCTTAGCCCTCCAGAAATTGTTCGGATTTCTCCGATCGATTGCTGATTCTCCTGATTGTGAGGTGGAGGTGGTGGAGGTGCTTGTCCCCTGCCGGCAACATACTGACGTAGGTGGCCGTGCTGGATGAGATCCTCAATCTGGCGTTTGAGCTCATAGCAGTCGTCAGTGTCATGGCCATGGTCGCGATGGAAGCGACAGTATTTGTTCGGATTCCTCCGATTCGGAGGAGACTTCATCTTTCCTGGCCATTTTATGGCTGGGTCATCTTGTATTTGGAACAAGATCTGCTCCACCGTGGCCGTGAGAGGCGTGAACACTAGCTTGTCCCTTTGCGGAGCGGGACCAAGTCGGTCTCTGACAGGTACTCTCTCTGTCTTGCTCCGCTTGTTGCTAACTTCCTTCTTCTCGTCTCTGCTCCTCTCTTTTCCCTTATTGTTCGCTCTGGAGGATTCTCCGCGCCTCGCCCTGGTGATGTCTTCCGCATTCATATACTTTTGGGCTTTGGCCAATAGTTCCGAGAAGCTCTTCGGCGGGCGCTTCATTACGGAAAAGAGAAAACTCGAGGAACGGAGGCCTCCAAGGAAAGCCGTCATGGAGACCTTGTCGTCGGGCTCCTCGACTTGAGTACCTCCTCGTTAAAACGAGTGAGGTAACTCCTTTGGGTTTCATTCTCCTCCTGCTTTATACTAAGCAGGTGTGTTGCGGGCTTCTGGTGGCGGCGCCCACCTATGAAGTGCGAGACGAAAGACTTGCTCAACTCTCCGAAGGTGGCGATGGATGCTGAGGGGAGATTTGCGAACCACTGGCGGGCAGAACCTTTCAACGTGGTTGGAAAGGCTCTGCACATTATCTCGTCAGGGATGTTGTGGAGCTGCATCCTGGTTTTGTAAGTTTCAAGATGGTCTAATGGATCCTTCCTCCCAATGAAGGTCTCCATGGACGGCATTTTGAACTTCCTTGGAAGTGGGTAATGTACTATATCGGGTTTGAACGGTGTATCCGTCCGCCCGACTAGATAATCCACAGTCTCCGGTGCCTGGGCCTTCATTGCATTGAAGACATCGCCCAGTTGATTCTGCATCTCTTTGATTTTTTCCTCCCAGTGATTGTGAAGCTCCCTGGATGGACCGGGGAAATAACTTTCATCTTCCATGCAGTGATTCTCACTTCCCCCTTCTTGGAAGTGAGAGTCCTCCTCGTCCTGAGGGAAGGGTCGAGGTGGTAACCCTCCATGGGTTCTACCAGGGGGTGGAGGAACTTCGTGGTCATGGAAGCTCTGATGTGCTCCTCGACCATGGGGGCCATGATGTGCTCCTCGACCTTGGGCGCCATGATGAGGGGCGCCCAAGTGAGGTGCTCTTCTCTGGGCGCTGAGAGTATGGGCGCCTTGGTGTGGTGCTGCTCCGTCTTGGGCTCCTGGGAGACGGGCACCCGGGAGAGGTGCTCCATCCTGGGCGCCTGGGAGATGGGCGCCCGGGAGAGGTGCTCCATCCTGGGCGCCTGAGAGATGGGCGCCCGGGAGATGTGCTCCATCCTGGGCGCCTGGGAGATGGGCGCCCGGGGGATGGGCGCCCGGGTGAGGTGTTGGTTGCCGGGGAGCCTGCCTCGGGATTGGCACCTCTTGCTGCATTCCACCAAACGGTGCTCCACCCTGGAGTGCTCCTCCTTGTCCCGCAAGCATGAGTTGCAAGATTTGTTGGTTTTGGGCCAACAGCTGTTGCATGGTTTCCAACATCTGCTGAGGAGTCGGCGCAGGGGGGAGAGTATTCGGAGAAGGGTTACCCGGTGGAGGACCATTATTTCCCTGGGTAGGGGAGTCTGGGCGCCTGGAAGGACCCGGACCTGTAGCTTGGACAGGATTGTCTTCTCGTCTTACGGATCTTGTGCTGATCACCATGATTTTTAAAAAATAGGATGAGAATTTTTGTTCGTTCCCACAGACGGCGCCAAACTGATGATGCCAAAAATAGATTCGGACACCACCCGTCAAGGTATTAATGAAAGTATTAAATGCGGTAATAAAATGAGAGAGAGAGAGTTATAGTGGTTCGGTCAAGAGTGACCTACGTCCACTTCAAAATGGAGATCTTCGATTATGGTGAGAGGTTACAGGTATGAGAAAGGCAGTAAAGGCATGTAATCATTCGCCCTCAAGTGATGAGGAGACCCTGAATTTATATCCCTTCCCCAACAGATGGGATGCAAAATTAAAGCAACGTCTCTCTGGAGCCTGGAGCCTCAGACGTGTCCTCGAGGAACGAGCAAGGTGGAGGGCCTAGAGCCTTAGACGTGTCCTCGAGGAACGAGCAAGGTGGAGGACAGGTGAGAGTTTCTTCGCGAGATTTGGTAAGAGCGGGTGAGGGGAGGACTTCGTCGTGATGACTCGGAGGCCTTGACGTGACAAGGCTTCCTTCAACGAGTTTCGAATATCAACTGAGCCAACCTGGCCTGACCCATGACCTTGGACGGACCGGGTTGTCTGGACCTGACTCTTTACCGCAGTCCGGGTTGGGCCTGACCCATCAAAATCTATATGTGCAAAATTTTGATTTTGTTAGATCATTCCTACACCTAGATATATGACCCTCAAGTTTAATAGTGTTAACATACATTGTATATTTTAATTTGATCTAACGAGAAAAAACATTGGATGAGTATCAATTTGGTCTTTCCTTCACTTTTCATCTCTTTAGTCATCCGTTTTCAAATTCCTTTTGCTTTAACTCATGGGAGGTCATTCTCATGCAAACAAATGGCCTTTAAAGGAACTTCCCTTCCAAGAGCCCATTATTGATATGGATAACCAATGCTGGCCCCCAAAATATGATGGAACTGGCGTCTGTGATTGCACAGCTTTTGTGTTGAGGAGTCGGGAAGGATCCCAAAATATGTTTTGCTTCTTGAATCTTGACTACTTTGCCTTTACAAGAACAAAGGAAGGGAGCTGATTGCGGTAGATGCTCTCCAACAAAGGCCACTTAAAACTTTATCCCAAGGGGCCAGTGGCAGTGGGAGTGGAACCCTTCTCTAGTGTATTTTCAAGTGCTGTGGCTAACAATGGAAGGAGCTGATTGTGGTAGATGCCCTCCAACAAAGCCCACTTTATCTCAAGGGGCCAGTGGCAGTGGGACCCACTGTAGAAGTTGTCTTGACTTTCAAATTTATTCCATTGGTCTGCCTCCCAACGTACATGTAATAAATACGTGGGGGCCATCTTTGACTGTCCATGTTTTGGCAGGTGAAAGAGTGATTCTCTCGGCCAGCCATGCACTGAGATGGAAGTGCTTGAGAAGGGTGTTGAGAGATGCTGGATGGTAGTATATATGTGTTTGAGGAGCATATCAAGGTCAGGCTTCTCTGCATGTCCTGTTTTTAAGGATCTGGATGGCCAGATGCGATGGTTAAATGCACACAGCCATTGTACATTGAACATTTCATGGCCACCTGATGTACCAAATCATCCAAAGCTCTTTTGAGAAATTGTTATAATTGAAAGAATAAATTCCCCCAACAGCTGTAAATTCTCCTATTGGGCGGATGATTTACAATGAAATTCCGAATAGGAGAAATTCATGTTAGGAATTCTCTTACAAAAAACAACCCATGAGGATGCAATTGTAGATTCTCATTTCCAAGAGAAAAGGAGGGGGCTTAGAGAAATTCTATATGCACCACCATTTTTTATGAATACACCCACTTTTAAGTTTTTTTTTAATTACTAAATTGCCCTCTAGTGAAATGACGAACTAGCCCTTTACCATCAACCTCCTCCTCTCCTCTTCCTTTCGTTCTTTCACAGTGGGGGAGCCGTTGTCATCTCCTATTCCTCCTCTTTTTCTTCTTCATTTTCCCTTTCATCCATTGTTTCGTAACCGTTCCCTCGCACTCATTCATGCCCGTTTATGTTCATCTCTTTCCTCATCATCTTCTTCAACCATTTAAAAGTATCCTTAAGTCTCATAAGAATCTTCAACCCTTGAAAGTACTCATCTCCCCGAGGCACATTGTCTACTGAAAGCAGGCATTTTCAACATGGACAAGCAACTGTCAATCTACCAAGAGGAGGTATATTCTCCAAGTCCGTTTCCAGCTCGTTAATTATTTTTTTCCGCGATATGCTCGGTATTCCAGAACCGTGCAAAATCACACTGCACGGCACATTTTAACTGTGCAATAGTATTTTGCACGGTCACAATAAACCGTGCAAAATAAACTTGCACGGTTATATTAAACCGTGCAAAAAAATAATGTACAGCTATAATTTGCCGTGCAGTGTGATTTTGCACGGTCCTACAGGACCGTGCACTAATAAACTAATAATTTTGGGATCATATTTTCAGGAGATTGATTCAACTGGTGCAAGTCAGTGTTCTCTTGATTTTACTAATGTCTTCACCACTGAAACGATATTCAGAAGCCGAGATGATCTAATCCAATGGACACGGGATGTCGGAAAGAAACATGGCTTGGTGATTGTAATCAAAACTTCGGATGCTGGTGGAGATGGCAGGAAACCGAGAATAGTTTTATCCTGTGAGAGAAGTGGTAGTTACAGGGCTTCATCGAAGATATACGAAAAGAAGAATCCTAACAAGGCAACGGGAACGAAGAAGTGTAATTGCCCATTTGCTTTGAAGGGTCGAAAGTTGCCTAGTGACGATGATTGGATGTTAGTAGTGGTTTGTGGGATACACAATCATCCAAACGCACAACATCTCGAAGGGCACTCGTTCGCTGGGAGGCTTTCTACGGAAGAGATTAATGTTTTGATTGATATGTCTAAGAGTCTGGTGAAGCCAAGGAACATCCTTCGAACACTGCAGGAGAGGAATGTGCACAACACCACTACGATGAAGAGTATCTACAATGCTCGTCAAAAGTTTAGGGTGACAGAGATGGCCGGTCGATCACAGATGCAGCAACTTATGATGCATTTGGAGAAGAACAAGTACATTGAGTATCACACTAGCAATGATGATACAGATGCAATCTTAGACTTATTCTGGGCACATCCGTCATCTATTCAGCTATTACGTGCATTTCCAGAAGTTTTGATAATGGATTCCACGTACAAGACCAATAGATATCGACTTCCATTGCTTGAGATTGTTGGTGTTACATCTACCCAATTGACGTTCTCCGTTGCTTTTGTTTACCTTCATTCAGAGAGGGAGGCCAATTATAGATGGGCAATGGAGAGGCTTAAGGATGTAATGGATGGATGCATTATGCTACGTGTGATTGTCACAGATAGAGAGTTAGCGCTCATGAATGCAATCAAAGTTGTATATCCGAATGCAGCAAACTTATTATGCAGGTGGCATATATCTAGGAACATCTTGGCAAACTGTAAGAAGTTCTTTGAGACCAACGACAGATGGGATGCTTTTATCTCTTGTTGGAACATGTTGGTACTCTCTCCAACTGAAAGTGACTATATTCAACTTCTAAGTGCTTTGGAACGGAATTTTTGTGGGTATCCACATGCTGTTGATTATGTGAAGAACTCGTGGTTGAATAAGCATAAGGAACAATTCGTGTCTGTTTGGACGGATCATAATATGCATTTTGGCAACTGCACCACTAACAGGGCTGAGAGTGCACACGCAAAATTAAAGAGACATCTTGGTACATCGAGCTGTAGTTTTGATTCGTCCTGGCAGGTTATCCATTCCCTGCTTCAGTTGTTATTTACTGAAATAAAGGCTTCTTTTGAAAGGAGTTTGAACATCGTGCAACATAAATTCAAACCGGCACTGTTCCGTGAACTGAGAGGATTTGTATCAAGGAGTGCTTTGGATATAGTATTAAATGAGTCGCTAAGAGCTGCTGATATTGGTTCGGATTGGAATGCATGTGGGTGCGTTGTACGACGGACTCATGGTCTACCATGTGCACATGAAATTGGAGAATGTATAAGAGAAGGGTCTCATATACCACTAACATGTGTACATCAATTTTGGCGGAAGCTCAATTTAGATCCCACTAAGATGAACAAAGCCCCTGAGTTGACCACAACTTCTGAGTTCGACTTGATCGATAAGAAATTTCGGGGAAGTGATGAGGCTGGAAAAATTCAACTACTGAAAAAATTGAGAGAAATAGCAAGTCCAGAATGTACACCTCTGATTGAACCGGACATTAAATTGAATACTCGCGGTCGGTCATCATTGAAGAAAAAGAAGTTCGATCGGTCTACGACTCGTGAGCCGTCTGCATTCGAATACGCAGTAGGGGTGAAAGAGAGTGGACGACTTATATTAAGTAGTACATCTGTTAAGAAGATGAGTGAGAAGATTAGTGTCCGTCGAACTCGATCATGTACATTTTCGCAATCGCTCCCACAGCCTTTGGGACCCTACATCCATAATGTCAAGGATGTCGCAGCGGATGGTAACTGTGGATTTAGATCTATAGCAGGCCTTCTTGGTATGGGCGAGGACAGTTGGAGACAGGTTAGATTGGACTTGAGCACTGAATTGCAGAGGCATCAACAATATTATGCATTGGTATATGGAGGAGATGACCGGGTTGGAGAGCTGTACTACGCGTTGTCTTACTTCGAAAACAATCCAGGATTCGATCGTTGGATGACAATGCCGGACATGGGTCACTTGATATCTTCGTATTATAAAGTCGTATTGGTCCTGCTTTCATTGCAGCAATGCCTGACTTTCTTGCCTTTGTTATCACCCCCGATTCCAACAAGTGATCACAAAATCATCGCGATTGGTTTCGTCAATGGAAACCATTTCGTTCAGGTATTCATGAAGCCAGAAGCACCCATGCCACCTATTGCAACAAATTGGCATAGACACCATCATCCTGATGCAGATGGATGGCAGAACCCATATGCAAATCGCATTGAGCAATTCAGAGACATTTTGGGAAATAGTGTAGCAACACAGGAGTCGGTTAATCTTGACAGCGATTGATTATATAAAATGATTCTCATTTGATGTAACCGTATAAATTATATAATGTAACTCTTTTCGATGTAACCGTTTGCTTGTCATTTGATGTAACAATTTGATTATCATTTGACTCACACCGATATGTAAAAGTGATGTAAAACATGGTCTGCAACGCCAACATGTAATGGCTTGTCAGAATCTGCACGGCTAACAGATACTGTGCAATCTTTGTTATGCACGGCCAATATGTGCCGTGCAGACCATGTTATGTCCGGCACATAATAGCCGTACAGACCATGTTATGCACGGCACATAATAGCCGTGCAGACCATATTATGCACGGCTATTAACGGCCGAGCATACTGTGCAATACTTGTTTAATTATATTTTGTGCTGACATATGTCCTTTTCATTCCATTTTGCCTAATCTTTCTTTTACACAAATATAGACTATAAGAGTAATTAAAATATAAAAATTCATCCATCATACTAGACATCTCAAAAAGAAAGAACTTGAATTCATCATTATATATGTAAAAGTGATCATTTACATAATTGCCTTAAAAAAAGTGGCTTATAATTCGCGAAGTTCCAAAATAAATTACAAAATCCCATGACACAATCATAAAATCCAAAAAATGCAAATCTCCTTAAGGACGCGTACGTCGTCGGTACGTCACCGGCAAGCCATCCAAGATCTCCAGAGTGGCCTGTATTGCCCGGTAGTAAAAATCAGCAGATTGACCAGGCTGTGCAATCGTAGCACGAAGATTATCACTCGCTCGGCGGATCTGTAAGAAATCATTATACATGTTAATAATTAAGAGAATTATAACTTTTAAAATGGATGCATAATGTTACAATTGCAATTTCAAACGCTCACCACTCTTGGAGTCGGGTCATCTTGATCCTCATGAGGATGATAATGGGAGTGCCGTTCAGGGTTCTGTACCCGAGGACGTGAAATCCTAACAAACCACTCCATGTAGTCGGGTGAGCACTCCCATGCATATTGTACTCGATGGCCACGGTGTGCTAGTGATAATACATGATCCTCCCAAGACTCCCAATACTGATCAAGGAATCTATAGGAGACCTTGTATTGTCCGGCAGTAGATCCTCGAGACGCACGAAGGGGCGCGAGCGGTGCTGGTGGGATGGTTTGAACATACCCAAATTGACGAAGAACCCTCTGTGGGTGGTAGGGTTCAATGACATCCATTGCTCTCAAGCAACCACAGAAGAAAGAACTCTGTTGGAATGGATGCTGAGCTCTGGCACCGGTATACGGATCCCAAGCCACCTATGTCAAGAAGTAATTGAAACAACTCATTAATATTCTAACAAATAAATATAGATCATAAAAAAAAACTTAAAATAAATAGCAACAAATCTATTGGATGCTAACCTCACTAGGATGTAAGTTGTCCAGCCTCTCCCGCAACAACTTTACGTTCTCCCTTCCAATCCCGGAATCCTGGCCAGGATTCCAGCGAGCCGCATGAGGCATTGCAGCCGTAAACCCCCATGCTGCAGGAGGACGGACAAATGGGAAGTGCTCGTACACCCAAGACTGCAAGAGTTAGAGTTTTTAATTATATGATTAAAAATAATATATAAATAATAGTACAGAGATAGGCAAATGGAAACTTTAATCAAAGAGTTATGCACATTTACCGTAAGGAGTGTCAGGTACCCAGCAATCTGTCTGACATCTGCCCTGGTAGCGGTCCCCAATTGGCGATAAAGATATGCAAGTGCGGCAGCGCCCCATGCATAATGACGGACTTGTCCCAAGTCCATCAGTAAAGATAGGTACGCAATGGGGACTCTGGTGGACGACTTATCAGTGAAAATTGTGCAGCCTAACAGAAACAGAAGATAGCCTCTAACTGCACAATCTACCTGCTCAACAGACGACTGAGGACCCACACTACTGCACACTCGCTTGATCCAGGCCAGCCTCACTGCCCCACCACGAGCCACTTGAAGTTCAGCAGACGCAGTCGCTCTATCCACGCCTAGTCCAGCCTCAAGTAAATCTACCTGCTCAGTAAATCCCATACTGGTCGATGCGTGGATAGGCAATCCCGTTACTGGGATGCCGAGGAGAGTACCCACATCGTCTAAGGTGATCGTCATCTCACCGAATGGCATGTGGAAGGTGTTTGTCTCGGGCTGCCACCTCTCAAGGAAACTGGATATCAAAGGGGCGGAAGTATATCGGTACGACAATGACTTAAGGCCAGCCAATCCAGACTCTTCTAAAATCGCACGAAACCGAGGAACTTCGATATCGGCCCCATCCCCGGGCCGAGGTATGTACCAATCCTTCAACCCTCGCCAATGATTGATACACTTAAGTGGCTCACGTTCCTGCACATTAAAAGTTTTAAACTTAATTAATATATGTTATTATAGACTTCAACACATATTATTTGAAAAATAAATAATTCACAAATTTAAAAAAAGCAAGATTACCTCCCCGTCCCATATGGGTATGGCCACGTGCGTCCTGACACTAGGGAGGACCGATAAATCAACCGGACCACCGGGGATAGGACCCTCCCCTGCCGCCGCTGAGGGAGGACTGGATGGCTGTTCATCCTGGCCTGATGGATGATCATCCCTTGCTGCCGCTGCAGCAGAAGTGGACGGCTGTGCCTCCTCCTCCTCTGAGGAATCATGCTCTGATGAATCCTCCTCAGATGAATCATCCTCTGACTCCTCTGACGAATCTGGGAGTGGATCCTGTCGCATTTTTCGTCTTCGTTCAGATGCCGTTGGTCGTTGACGACCGGCAGTCGAACTACTAGTATGCAAACCTCGGCGACGTGGCGGTCTTGCCACACCGATCTTCGTCCTCACTCTAGATGGCTCGCTAGAAGAACTAGCCCGTCCACCTATTGAAAGTGAGCTGCCACCGCGACGAGCAGGTCTTCTAGGCATTTTCTAATCTGTTCAAAATACAAAACAAAAATTGTTATTTAACATTGTAAATTTATTCTGCACGGCATACTATTAATGTGAAATCTCATATCTGCACGGCCAATGTTAGCCGTGCTTATTTAATTTGCACGGCATATCGACACCGTGCAAATAATATATGCACGGCTAACATTGGCCGTGCATATATGACATGCACGGTTAACATTGGCCGTGCATATAGTAAATGCACGGTGTCGATATGCCGTGCAAATTTAACCTGCGCACTTCTGGTTTGCCGAGCACCACGCGAACCAGAAGAAGAAAACAAATGGGAAGGGAAAATTTGGCGTTCGAAATACACATCCATATCATGCATTAGGGAATCCACATACAATCGAAATAGGTGAAAATACAATCTAAATACACATACATTACAACCTAAAAAGAAGGTGAAAATGATTGAAAAGCTTTAACGAAGAAGAAAAAGATTACCTTACCTTGTTTGGACAAGAAGAAGAAGATGAAGAATAAGAAGAACGTGATGAGAGCAGTGGAGAGGATGTAGCAGGAGACGCCGGATTTTTTCAACTTCTGTTAGCCGAGCCAAATTTGAAAAACGAGGAAGAGGGAATGGAGAAGGAGAAGACAAGGACTGGTGGGCAGTTTCGGCATTTTGGTGGGTGGGCTCAGCAAATAGGTTTTAAACCTAAAATGGATGTGGTGAGCTCAGAATGTGGGTGTGTTCATTAAAAATGGTGGTGCATATAGAATTTCCCTTATTCTTATTGTGTAGAGATTGTCCAAAGGATTTTGAGAATTTACATATTCTTTAAATATTATCCCCTGAGTGGAATTCTCAGATCCTTCTCTTCATTGGAGAAATTGAAAATAACAAGGAGACTGAAATTTAAAATATTTTTAAAATTATTTGTGGCTTTTCAAGTGTTTGAAATTTAGAATTTCAGAAAGTGAACACTGCTGCATCTGAAAATGTTAGGGGGACAACTACTACATCATTGTCTTTGAATTCCCAACATGACCCCCTACCCCGACCCCGACCCCAACCCCCAAAGCAAGATGTCCCCAAGCTTTACTCCAACTTAAGTTGCCCTCAAAGCGATTGAGTATGTGATTTTCTCTTTTCTTCCTTCACTTTATTGAAAACAAACTCATATACCGTTACTACATGATATCCCCTTAACCAATTAAGCTACAGCCATGGACAACCTTTTACATTAGTAATCATATTCACTAATCATGTTTACAATTATGTGTTAAATCTTATGATCGGCACAACTCCTATTAAAGTAAAGTTTGGAGAGACTCCGTTGAAGGAAAGGGCATTCATTTTAAATCTAAATAGTTTGGAATCTTACATGTCCGCCCCCCACTATAAAATTCCAGTCCTTTGCTGAATGTGGGCGCGACACTATGAGTATTAGGACCCAAAAGGTTTTTGGCCTTTTACTCTGCCCCTGCCTACAAGTTGCACAACAACCCTTTTATAGATTTATACCAAAACAAATAAAACCCCTTCTATAGATTTTACCCAAAAAATAAACCCAACCCCCCCCCCCCCCCCCCCCTTCCTTTTTTTTTTAATAGTAAAAAACATCCCTCTTATAAAACTCAAGTGAATCCATACTAGAAATATCTGTCCAGACAGGAATACAACTATTAATTTTTATACATGATTTTTCCAGCTGGCCAAGTACATAGTGCAGCATGCTTGTGTGTGCCTGAGTTCAAGCCTTCTAAAAAAACCTCATTCCATGTATTACAGTCAAAACACTAAAATTATTTATAGGCACAAGTCTAACGCTATCAATTTGAACTTTGAAGGGTTAAAAATTGAAATATTCTACACCTATCGCCAATGGCCTACTAAGAAATGGTTGATAAAGTAGTATACCAACTGTGCTGAGCAACAAAAATAACAATGGAGAATAAATGAGGGTCTTCTATTGCTTAAAATATATATCTTCTGCATTCGATGACTTTAGAAAAATGCTATAAATGTCTCAAGTCTCTATCATCTATAGGGAAGGCTCCTCACCTCAGTTTTCCATGAATTAGGGCCCATCCAGCTATTTATTCTAAAAGATGGTTGTTAACCGGACACCTACCAAAAGTAATTGTATGGCTCGAAATGGTAACCATTCATTTGGTGGCTAAAGCATAAAGGACTAAAATCTATTTCATGCTTAATCTACAGATATCACGTACCAATTAATGGAACATGTCTCTTGACACGTCAACTTCATCACCATGTGGCCCCAATTTAAACGCATGCATTTAACTTGCAAGCAGAATCAATATCGATATAGAATGTGGACGACAATAGCAATTACATTTCAAGTATAAGTATTCATCCAAGGTTAAGCCAAAAAGAAAAAAGTATTCATCCAAGGTATGTTCAATTCAGGAGGCTATGGCAGTTGCCCCAACTGGATGTCTATTGATCTGACTGACGACTACCCTAGTAGGCCCAACTCATATAGGATTGTGCACTCTCATGGACCTTTTTTCTGGACTCTCTTATGACTTATGGGGGTCATATGAGGCCACATCAATCATGGGGAGGTGAGGACTCAGAAAGATGTTGATGAAATCTATATGTGCAAAATTTTGATTTTGTTAGATCATTCCTACACCTAGATATATGACCCTCAAGTTTAATAGTGTTAACATACATTGTATATTTTAATTTGATCTAATGAGGAAAAACATTGGATGAGTATCAATTTGGTCTTGCATCCTTCACTTTTCATCTCTTTAGTCATCCGTTTTCAAATTCCTTTTGCTTTAACTCATGGGAGGTCATTCTCATGCAAACAAATGGCCTTTAAAGGAACTTCCCTTCCAAGAGCCCATTACTGATATGGATAACCAATGCTGGCCCCCAAAATATGATGGAACTGGCGTCTGTGATTGCACAGCTTTTGTGTTGAGGAGTCAGGAAGGATCCCAAAATATGTTTTGCTTCTTGAATCTTGACTACTTTGCCTTTACAAGAACAAAGGAAGGGAGCTGATTGCGGTAGATGCTCTCCAACAAAGCCCACTTAAAACTTTATCCCAAGGGGCCAGTGGCAGTGGGAGTGGAACCCTTCTCTAGTGTATTTTTAAGTGCTGTGGCTAACAATGGAAGGAGCTGATTGTGGTAGATGCCCTCCAACAAAGCCCACTTTATCTCAAGGGGCCAGTGGCAGTGGGACCCACTGTAGAAGTGTTCTTGCCATTCAAATTTATTCCATTGGTCTGCCTCCCAACGTACATGTAATAAATACGTGGGGGCCATCTTTGACTGTCCATGTTTTGGCAGGTGAAAGAGTGATTCTCTCGGCCAGCCAGCCATACACTGAGATGGAAGTGCTTGAGAAGGGTGTTAAGAGATGCAGGATGGCAGTATATATGTGTTTGAGGAGCATATCAAGGTTAGGCTTCTCTGCATGTCCTGTTTTTAAGGATCTGGATGGCCAGATGCGATGGTTAAATGCACACAGCCATTGTACATTGAACATTTCATGGCCACCTGATGTACCAAATCATCCAAAGCTCTTTTGAGAAATTGTTATAATTGAAAGAATAAATTCCCCCAACAGCTGTAAATTCTCCTATTGGGCGGATGATTTACAATGAAATTCCGAATAGGAGGAATTCATGTTAGGAATTCTCTTACAAAAAACAACCCATGAGGACGCAATTGTAGATTCTCATTTCCAAGAGAAAAAGAGGGGGCTTATTGTGTAGAGATTGCACAAAGGATTTTGAGAATTTACAAATTTTTTAAATATTGTCCCCTGAGTGGAATTCCGAGATCCTTTTCTCCATTAGAGAAATTGAAAATAACAAGGAGATTGAAATTTAAAATATTTTTAAAATTATTTGTGGCTTTTCAAGTGTTTGAAATTTAGAATTTCAGAAAGCGAACACTGCTGCATCTGAAAATGTTAGGGGGACAACTACTACATCATTGTCTTTGAATTCCCAACATGACAAATTCCGCGAGCTGTTTAGCTGAAGAATTTTTTTTTTTTTAGAATTTGGGCAGTTTGAGATTTCTAACGCTTACTTCAATTTTATCCGCTCGGAATTCCAAATGCATTATGTGATTTTAGAATTTCAGATTGCATGTCAAAAATCCACTTTTTAGCTCGTTAAAATCTTAAAATTCAGAAAGCATTGGACTACATTTGGAGAACTTTAAATGCACCGAGACAAGATATCTCACAATGCTTGCAGCTAAACAAGCCTAAAAAGAGATATTTAGGCTTAAAGAGAGATGAATTTTACATTCAATCATACTCCTTTTATAGGAAATCAAACTTCTTTTAAAAACTACAATTCATAATTTTCTTTTCCGTGAGAAAACTATATCATACCAAATGATCCGAAAAGGTAATTATACAGAAAATCTGAACAATTTATCTCCACACACCGGACTGAAAATATAGTGAAATATTACACAAATGATTTGGGTATTAAAAGAAATAATACAAAAGACAAAAAAAAAAAAAAAAAAAAAAAGGAAAAAGCGAGAGCTGTATGTGTCAATGGAAAGTTACAAATGGCAAGCTGGTGTTTTCACTTTTGTCATTGCTTGCAACACCTGTGAGTATGTGACCCAGACTTGACACGATAACGAAGTTAGTCAATTCAGTGGCTTGGAAAGTCAATTTTTATGGATATAAAACACATAAAGTTTAAAAATATTTAAAGTAATAATATAATAATTTAAATTAAAATATTAGATCTTAAAACCTTAGAATGATGACGACGATGGTGATTCTTCCACCAATTTTAATGTCCAATTCAGGTTGTCTCATTAATTTTAGAAAAAAAAAGCACTATACCTATCTTTATTTTGGTATTTTTACAGAGTACCCCTTGTACTTTGGTATTTCATACTAAACCTACCTATAGTTTAGGTGACTTGCAAATACAAATGGCCGTGGCGGAATGTAGGAAATGACGAATTTACCCTTCCATATATAAGATCTCTATTCGCGTGTTTTGTTCATTTTTCCATTTTCATCTTGTTGTTAGTGTTTACATTGTCTGACGATTTTGGGCGATTACATACTACCTCATCTCCACCTCCTGCAACCCATCACCCTCAGCCCATCATCTCACCACACAGAACCTATCTTCCTCCACCACAACCTGCGCAGAACTCTCCATCTCCCCTCTCCGTTCATCGCCAGACGCATGCAACACCTCATTCCTCCTCCTCGCGCCACCGGACGCCTCCCCTTGCGTAGGTACACACCTCCATCCCCTACACACCCTTGCATCACCTCCGTCCCCTGCATTCCGCCTGCACACACGCACTCTCCCTGCACCGCCACCGCTCCCTTCTTTCTTTCTTTCTCCCGTTCCCCTCTTCCTTCTCTTTCCTCTATTCCTTCTCTTTTTTTTTTCTTTCCTCACTTCCTCTTCTCTTCCTTTCTTCTCTTCCTCTCCCCACTTCTCCCCCCTGCATCTCCGTCCTTTCTTTCTTCTCTCCTTTCCCCTCCCTCTTTCTTCTTTCTTTTTCTCCATTATGGATATCTACCACTTCAAATTGGGCGTTGGTCAGGCGCATATAAATATGTTTCAAGAGGTTGGGAAGACCAGCGCAGCCATCAATGATCAAACCAAGATTCTCACAGCACATCACAGCTTGTGGGTTCTTGTAGGGTATGACAGATTTTGTAGAAAAGTTGGCTGAGTGTAAGATCTGATCTTTGCATTTTAAACAAAGACATTGGGTTCAAATCACCTTGTTTCAAAATTTTCTAAATCAACTATTTCTATGGTCTTAGTTGCTAATGCTAGGAAGTTAAGTTGGAAATTTGTATTAGGATACTTGTCATCGTCTATCCTAATAATTTGGAATAGTGATGATTTGATAACGTGGTTATGGATCATCTTCAAATTCTTTATGATCATGCAATTCTGCCAAATGTGTCTGATCTGATCTTCCATTTTTCTGAATACCCAGTTGCTGATTCTCATCTTCATCAATGGCGGAGCTACAGAGAATCATTAAGCTCCTAAGACACTGTTCAAAAACTTTCGATGCTCGATCAAGGAATTCTGATCCATTCTGCTTTGTTGAAGATGGATTTTGAACTTGATCTTATTATCAACAATTATCTCATAGACATGTATGGGAAATGCATTAGAATTATACGCCTTGTATTTGATCGAATGCCGGAAAGAAATGTTGTGTCTTGGACAGCTCTTATGGGTGGATATTTATAGCAGGGAGAAGCAGAGAAATCGTTTATACTATTTCGTCAAATGGGGTGGTCTGGGATAAAACCAAATGAGTTCACGTTCTCTATGAATTTAGAAGCTTGTGGATTTCTCGGCGTCCCCGAATACTTGATGCAGATCCATGTTCTTTGCATTTAAGTGGGGTTTGAATCATACACTGTTGTGGTTTCAATCATTAATGTATATTCAAAATGTGGAAGAATTGAGGAAGCAAATATAATGTCCATTAGAAATCTGATATCTTGGAATGATAATTTGGCCTTTCATTTTTATAGCCTTGGTTCAGGGGCAAATATGTCCTTTTGGGATGATAATTTGGTGCCAGTATGCACCGGAGGCATTTTATACGACCTACACCGTTAATACTAACAGAATCCATTAATTTTGCAAGTCAACTTAAACTACAGCTAGGTTTAGTCCGAAATACCAAAAGTATAGGGGGTACTTTACAAAACGGCCTAAGTCCAGGTAGGTATAGTGCTATTTTTCATTAATTTTATACACGCTCCTCTAAAGTCTTTCAAAGTTGACTGTATATCACAGACCCGTAATTAAGATATTTTTGTAAAATTCATGATATTACTAATCGTAAATGCTCGTGCTTCCTTAAGAATTATTGGTGGAACCCACCTAGCAATCCATCCAAACTATAGACAAATAGGGAGCCCCCTATAGTTACTTATCCCAAAGATTGTCACACATCTGGATGAACCAAATCGTTGGATCGATGGTTGAATCTTTTTTTGAATATGAAGCCATTAAATTTTTGGCCCGCCCACGGATGAAGGGGTTAAGAGCATGGGATTGGGTCAAACTTGATATTTGGGGTGGTCTCATATAGATCTTTCCATCCTCTCTAATCTCATTCCCAAATGTGACCTGAAGTTGGGCCCCACTTAAAATTCTCACATAAAAAGTGAGAACTAATTTCCACCCAAATAAATTCGAATTGCTAAAATAAATAAAATCACAAGTTCAGCAATACATGCAACAACTAGTTCATGGATCAGGCCCAAATTACAGTGGGCTAAATCTAGTATTCATTCCTTAAATGGGGAATAAAATAAAACTCTATCTGCATAAACAAGGGCAGTTTGGTCATTTCGCGCTACTCGCCACTCACGCTGCGGAAGAGCCCACAGACAATTCCATTTCCCTGTAGTATTCATGCGTGGCATCACCCGCTTTCCGCGTTTTCCTTTTCCTGTAACAGCTTTCTCTTCCCCCTAAAAAATCACGGAATCACGAGAACATGAAGAAAGGAGGAAAATAGAGCAGAAGATCCACGTCCTATAATTACAGGGAAAGAGAGAGACCAGGCAATACATCAGAATCAGATCAAACCATGCGCATTTTTTCCCAAATTGCCCTCGTAATCCTCCCGAATTTTCAAATCTACTCCCTCTCTCCTTCCTCCTCCTCCCTCGTTGGCGCCAACCACACCTCCGCCCGCTTCTGCTCCCGCTAAATCTCAGCCGTTCGATCTAGGGTTTAGGATTTTTTTGTTCTTTTCAATCTTTGTTTCCTTCTTCGAATGGGTCCGGCGACGAAACCGATCTCTTGGCGAAATCTACTCCTCCGGCTGCTTCTCGTCGGCGTTTTTCTCCTCCTCCTCCCGTTCGTTTACGTCTTCACGGTCCAAAGCAGCGGCGCTGTAGAGAGCTTCAATTTCATCCGCCTGGGCGGAAGAATCGACGTCGCGACCACCACCGCCGCCGCGGCCGTAGTCCGGTCCGTCGGATCGCGGCCGTCGAATCCCCTCTGGACAACCCGCGAGTGGCGCAGGACCGTCGATTTCTACAAATCCGTTTTCGAGGACCTGATCGCCGACGGCTACCTCTCCCCCTCATCCAAGTGCCTCTCCGTCGGCACCGTCGCCGGACAGGACGTCTTCGCCCTCAAGGAGATCGGCGTCCCGGACGCCGTCGGAATCGCCAAGAAGCCGCAGCCGCCGCTGGTGATCCGCGGCGATGCCCTCCGCCACCCGTTCGGCGGAGACACTTTCGATTTCGTCTTCTCCGCCGGTTTCGACGGAGTCCTCCGCCCCGGAGACCTCGCCGCGGAGATCTGCCGGACCCTAAAACCCGAAGGGTTTTTCGTCGTCCACACATCCTCTGCGAAGGATCTGTACAGTCTGAATTCATTCATCGATTTATTCGATTGCTGTCGATTGGTTCGCTCCCGCGAGATCAACGGCCCTGATTCGGCTGATCTCCGGGAGATTGTGCTGAAGAAAGAAAACCCAATTGCTCTCTCCCATGAGGAAGAAAACCCAGATGGCAATTCCGAGAATAAGTGCCTGGTTGAGGGGCATAAGCGGGAATTGGTGTGGAATGCAGAGCCTCTGATTACAGAGGAGCCTTTGAAGCCATGGATTACTCTTAAAAAGAATCTGGGGAACATAAGAAATCTACCATCAATGGCGGATTTGAGCTTTAAGAGGAAGTATGTATACATTGATGTTGGATCCCGGAGCTATGGATCAAGCATAGGAAGCTGGTTCAAGAAGCAATACCCCAAGCAGAATCGCACTTTCGATATCTACGCGATCGAAGCTGATCAAGCTTTCCATGATGAATACAGGAGTAGGAAGGGCATCAATCTGGTGCCTTATGCGGCATGGATTAGGAATGAGACGCTCTTATTCGAAGTTAGTCGAGGGAGGAAAACAGGAGAGACTGGACGGAGAATTGGCCGGGGAATGGGTCGGATTCGCCCCTCCGAGCCATCTGCTTCCATTGGGGTTGATGTGGATAGGATTCAGGGATTTGATTTCGCTAATTGGTTGAAAAACACAGTGTCTAAGAAGGATTTCGTGGTGATGAAGATGGATGTGGAAGGAACTGAATTCGATCTTATTCCAAAGTTGTTTGAGACTGGAGCTATTTGTTTGATTGATGAGCTTTTTCTTGAGTGCCATTACAATAGGTGGCAGAGATGTTGTCCAGGTGTGAGGAGTTCAAAGTATCCCAAGAGCTATAATCAGTGCTTGGACCTGTTTTCGTCTCTTAGAGAGAGTGGAGTTCTTGTTCATCAATGGTGGTGACTGGTGACTGGTGGTGACTGGTGACTGATAACATCCAAAGATCACCTTTTGGGAATTTTTTTGTTGTTTTTTCAAACAACTTTGTCATAGGAATTTACTTTTTTGATTTTACAGGTGAAAACATGTATTTTATTTTATTTTTTGTGATTTTTAGCCAAATGAAATGTTTTAGTTTTTTGTTTGATTTCTTATAGTTTGTTTTCAGTTTTAATTCAATGTCATTTTCTGTTGATTCATTTCATATTTACAAGTGGAATTATTTATTCATTGATAAGTACATTTTATCTGTCACTTGGACATGTCTTTTAATGGAAAGTTTTGAGTTGTGATCATCTCTTGTAATGGGTTTCTGGACTAGTTTTATGATAATGTTCTGCCATCTCAATAGTTTTGGCATTGTTTTTACACTCTTTGTTTATTTATTTATGAATAATCTGAGTGCAATGTATCCTCCTAATCTAATCAATCTAACCTACTTTTTTTTTAAGGTGCTGCTGGCCAATACCTTTCCGTTCTACCCGGGGCTTGAACCTAGCTACCTTGCCTTTTATGCTTTGATGTCCCTTACCAACTGAGCTTGCAGCTCGGGACAATGAATTGTCTGTTCTACACTCTTTTAGCTGAACAATTAATGAAAGTGATTAGTAGTCAGAGAAAGATTATCAAAATTTTACAATGGTGTGGTTAAATCATTGTGTAAAGAGACATGATTAGATGTGAATTCTATTGCATTATTGTGCGGATGTTTCTGCAGGTATTGGAGGTGAATTTTTTCTGTTGGGCACCTGTTAATATCCCTTTTGATAAGCAACTGAGTTTTATTGAAAGTGAGGGGGAGGGTACAAACTACAAAAGGTTGATGAGGTATTTACCCGAGGAATTAACTACTGTAGGGATTCATGAAATGCCATATGTTGCCAGAACAAATTAATCCCATATGGTTACTGCAGTTCTGATTGAAAAAAATTCCTGTGAGCTTATAACTACTGTAGGGATTCATGAAATGCCATATGTTGCCAGAACAAATTAATCCCATATGGTTACTGCAGTTCTGATTGAAAAAAATTCCTGTGAGCTTATAACTACTGTAGGGATTCATGAAATGCCATATGTTGCCAGAACAAATTAATCCCATATGGTTACTGCAGTTCTGATTGAAATACATTCCTGTGAGCTTATAACTTGTCGAACTTATTATTCCCCTTCTCAGTCTTCTTGAGGCCCAGTGGAAGTGGTATATTTTTAGTTTTGACTCTTTCACCCTGCCATTTGCTTGTTAGCTTTTTGTCCTTGAAAACTCGTGATTTCTTTCCAACCAAATTTGGCACAGAATATGCAGGCAACCAAATTCAAAATACTTTGGCCATATTTGATATACTGATGGATTACAAAATAAAGATGTTTTCTGTATTTGTATTTTGTTGGTCATACCCACAGCATATTGAACAACCATAGAAATGCATGCTATTGCTAACCTTAGCCCACTCTCAACAATGAAGGTCATCAACGTATTCTTCATTATTATGACACATGAATGATGAATCTTATTCAGGAAAACTCTTAAATAAGGCATTAAGTTTTTGTCTTATTTCAAAAAAGGACATAGGTTCGAAAAGTTTTCAAATTACTCCCTAAGTTTTTAAGTAAGTTCTCAATTAAGGACATTGGACTATTTAAATATAATTTCTTGCGACTTTCTTTTTTTCTTTTTTAAAATACCCAAATTACTCTTCATTTAAAGCCATAACATGGTTCCGACAATCACTACATGCAACCGATCGCCGCAAGGACACTTGTTGTCCTTAATGATAGTGAGGACGTTGATGAAGAAAATAAAAGGAATATAGGGAAAGTCAAGGAGGGTTTTATTTCAATGGAGAATAATTTTGGTATTTAAAAAAAAAATTGAGAGAATTTTTTTTTGAAAAAATAGCATTAAATTGATTGATGTCCTTAATTGAAAACTTCCAGAAAAACTTAGGGATTAACTTGATAAGTTTAGAAACTTGTGTCCTTTTTTGAAATAAGACAAAAACAAAAGGCCCTATTTGAAAATTTCCCGTCTTATTTATTATTGGTGTTGTTATCATGAGTATTATTCTTAATGTTTCCTTATGAATTGATTTAGCCAACCATCTAAAACTACTGCTTTCAGCAGTACTCACTTCTTCCAAACCATCATAATTCAACTTTGTACTACTTGGAGTACCTATGGAGATAGAAATATGGGAATCTTAAGCAGAGCTAAGAGAGCCATCCATTGTTAAAACTACTTTTTAGAAGCCATTCCAACTCTGCAAGTATTTTCATTGGAGAAATGGCCATATTCTGATCTCAGTGTCATCTTGGCTACCTTTTCTATGGTTGTGGGGCTCACTTTGGGTTGATCTGACCCATTTCATATCACTCCAACCTGTACAGGCACTTGTTGGATCGTTTATAGGGCTGGCCCACATGGCCACAACTCTTATTATAAGAAACGGTTCTCTCCCACTAACATTCCATTTATGGTCAATAAGAGGTATTTACATATTTCCATTAAATGCTAACATTAAGGGACAATTAAAGAATCATTTCACTTCTTGATGGAAGGAGAGAATCAGGGCCTATAAAAGGCAACCCGGGTAACTCTCTTGACTACCGTAGTTTCTCTGCAACCATCACTTACCGGAGAAGAAAAGACAAAGCACAAGAGAGTTGTGATTCTCATTGAAGACCAACCTTCTATTGGATCAGACTTTCAAGATGGCACAATCAGGAACCATCTAACTACTTTACTTGTTTAGATTCGATGTTTATAGTATTATTGGATTGATTCCACAAAGGGTTTAAAAAAACCCAAAGATTTATTTTCTAACATTTGGTATCAGAGCTCTTTGGTTTCAATCCAATGATCTATTATTGTTTTATCGGGGCTTACTGGATTCATCCAGAATAAAAAACTCAAATACCCAGAGGAAAGAAAATTTTGGGTATTTGATAAAGTGTATCCAATTTATTGGATAATGATAGCCTCAGAAATGAGGATTATAGTGCCCAACCCAATCTGGAAGAGATGGGTAGAAAAGATTTATTATCTGTCATTTAAATTATTTTTTTATTTAAGAATTACAACAGAGGTTTTCATCTTATGTTTAGTTACTGTTATTATTTTTGGGCATGCCATTAGCATGATAATGATAGCATGAGAGTATGTAAGAAAAGTTACTGAGATGATATAATTGAGTGGCTGGGCCAGGCCAGCAGGTCGGGTCTACCTGACCTTACTGGCCCGGCCTGGCTGCCCAAGCTGGATTGTTTATGGGCTGGGTCAGGTTCTGGTTTGGGCCAGTTGTGGTTTGGCCTGACCCGTTAAGGGCCCACTAAGCCCATTTCAGTTTTAGAGAAAATTTTTCAGTTGAACCCACTTGTTAGACGGTATATATTTATACAATCAATTGACCAAAATAAGCTTTAAAAGTGACCCAAATCAAAGTTTAGAATTTGACCCTGAAATATGAAATTGTATATTAATAGTATGATTGATGTTTTTTTATTATTCAAATGATATTTTTTACCATCAAATCATTCTATCAGACATTAATAGGGTCTAATTGAATTCTGAAATTTTTTATTGGGCATTGATTGGTCAAGATCAAATTAGATTGATCATTAAAGTTTGATTCTAATTATTCTTATATTTTGTTTATTCAATCCAATCATAGCCGTTAAATTAATAGTATTGGCCATAAAAAAAAAACATTCTGAATTCATTGATCAATTTCAGAATTGAACAAATTGGTCAATAATAAACGGTCCAGATCTTATTTTGATCATAAAAGACACATCTGAACATGGATCGACGATCCGTTTTCTTCTGTGTATTGATGGCATTGAGATCTATCACTTGGACAGATCTGATGGACTGCTTAATCACTCTAAATTAGAGTATATTTTATTTTAACATTCTGTTTATTTTTATTTTTTTTAATACTTCCGCTGCAAATTGATAACTTGTTTAGCAAAATCAAAGTTCTATTTTATTGTTAATATTAAGATATGCTCACTATGGTTTAATATTTAGAGTTACTTATTTCTTGGATTGGATAGATGTATGATTATGATGAATCAATTAAAGATATTAGGCATTGATCAATAATCAATTAATTATAATTTTTGACCATTGATCTATAAAATGATGCCTAATCAACTTAAATGTGATATAATAAAGTTATTCGGAAATTATATAATGGTGCATATGCACCAATATCTTGATTGATTGGTTCATCACACTTAATGACCGAATGAACTAACTTCATCACTTAATTGTTGTTATCAATTTAAAGAATTTAACAATTTCTTAACATGGTAGCCGCCAAAGCGACCCAATTATAGATAATTGTTTAATTTTCTAAATTGAGTTAAGGATATGACAACACTTAAAATTTCAATTTTATTTAGGAAATGGTTCAATCAAGCCCAAAGGTACGATTGTCCATAATTTAAAATTGGAATATGACATGGTTAATAAATGTATTATGCTTGTATTTGATTTATACCCAAAGGAATATATTCAATACAATCACATCACATATTATAAACATGGTCATATTAATCAAAGAAAAAGTAATATATTTACATATTGTTTTTCCAACCCAAAGGTGGTTTTCCAATGATGTACATATCACTTTTAAATTTCAGTATATTGCGTAGAAAAATTCAAAGCATCACATAACTTATTGTTATTTATTTATTTTTCTTCAGTTACAAATTCCATGGCATCACTTTCGACTTTAGGGAATATACCCATGCTAGATGGATCAAACTTTATTGAATGGCTGGACATGTTATTGTTAGCTATTACTTACTTGGACCTTGATATGGCTTTGGATGAGCCTAAGCCAACAATGCCCACAGATGCGAGCTCAGTTGATGAAATGGCTACCTATAATAAATGGATTAAGGCTAATAAGGTTGTGATAAGAATTATTACAAACTCAATTTCGATGACCATTAGAGGTTCCATGAAAGCAAAAGAAAATGCAAAGGACTTACTAGAAGCTATAAAGGCTCAGTTTCAAATAACTGATAAAGCTCTAGGTGCATCCTTGATTAGCCGTCTTACAAGCATAAAATATAATGGAACATTGGGAGTAAGAGAGCACATATTTACAATGAAAAATATCGCTTCTAAATTAAAGGAAGTTGATATGACCGTGTCTGAAAAATATTTGGTGCAATTCATTTTCAATTCTCTTCCTCCCGAGTTTGGCCCATTTAAAGTAGCTTACAACCAAAGTTCAACTCCGTGGTCATTGAATGAGTTGATCGCAAAAGCTGATCAAGAAGAAAGGAGGCTTAAGGCTGAGGGACAACTAATTGTTAATTTTGTCTCTCATAACAAGTCCAAAGGAAAAGGAAAAGGCAAAAAGAAAGCCAATGTTCAGGATGCAAAGCCCAACAAGAAAGAGAAAGGTGCACAAAAGAAATATTTTTTCTGTGGAAAGACTGAACATTTTAAGAAAGATTGCCTAAAGCGTAAAGGCTGGTTTGAAAAGAGAGGTAGAAATCTATCTTTTGTATGTCAAGAAACCAACTTAGCTAATATCCCATCAAATTCTTGGTGGGTCGACTCTGGAGCAACCATTCATGTATCTGGTTGTGTGCAGGGATTCCTTTCAAGGCGGACTCCAAATGATAGCGAGAAAACCATTACGATGGGGAATAAAAAGGAATCAAGAGTCGAAGCCGTAGGCACTTATAGGCTGGTGCTTGACACTGGTCATGTCCTGGATTTAGATAATACTTTCTTGGTTCCTGATATTTCTAGAAATTTGATTTCAGTTTCCAGACTTGATTGTAATAAGTTTAATTTTAACTTTGGACATGGTATTATGCATATTTTTAGCAATAATATTTTGATTGGAAATTGTTATATGTGTGATGGTTTGTATAGATTAAAGCTAGATTCTATATATGAACAAACTTTACACACACCTCACATTAATTGTGGAATGTACATAGGCATAAAAAGAGGGTCACTAAATGAGAACTCATCAAGGCTATGGCACAAAAGATTAGGGCATATCTCTAAACAGAGAATAAAAAGATTGGTGACTGACGGTTTATTGCCCAATCTTGATTTCACCGATTATGGTGTTTGTATTGACTGTATAAAAGGAAAACAAATCAATACAAACAAGAGAAGTGCCACAAGGAGTTCTGCACCCTTTGAAATTATTCATACAGATATTTGTGGTAAAATTCATGTTCCATGTTTTACGGGAGAGGAATACTTTATCACCTTTATAGATGATTTTTCACGATTTGGATATGTCTATTTGATTAAAGAAAAATCTGATGCTTTGAAAGTTTTCAAAATATTCAAAGCAGAAGTAGAAAAGCAATTAGACAAGAAAATTAAAGTAGTGAGATCCGATAGAGGTGGTGAGTATTATGGAAGATATTTTGAATCGGGTCGTAACCCGGGCCCGTTTGCTAGATTCCTAGAAATGGAAGGTATTGTAGCACAGTATACAATGCCGGGCACACCTCAACAAAATGGTGTAGCCGAAAGAAGGAATAGAACGTTAATGGATATGGTACGGAGTATGGTTAATTACACCAACTTACCCGATTCAATGTGGGGAGAGGCACTAAAGATGGCAATGTATGTATTGAATCGCGTTCCTACGAAAGCAGTTCCCAAAACTCCTTTCGAGTTGTGGACTGGTAGGAAGCCCAGCTTAAATCATTTTCGAATATGGGGTTGTCCATCTGAAGTGAGAATTTTTAACCCACAAGAAAGAAAATTAGACCCTAAAACAATCAGTGGATATTTCATTGGTTATCCGGATAGGTCTAAAGGGTATAGGTTTTACTGTCCGACCCATACAACTAGGATTGTTGAATCTGGAAATGCCAAATTTTTAGAGGATCATGAGAAAAGTGGGAGTGATCATAATAGAATTGTGACTTACAATGAAATAAGGGAGCCACAAGAGTCGCTTATTGAACAAAGTGGAGTTGTTGTCCCACTTGATATCATAGTTAATGATTATCAAGAGGAACAACAACCACACAATTTACAAAATCCGATCATTGAGACACTCCCTGCACAAAATAATGATCCACTTCAAAATACACAACGACAAAGCATCAATGAACCTGATCTGGAAATGTTAAGAAGGTCAACTCGAATGAGAAAACCTGCTATTCCGGATGACTATATAGTGTATTTGGAGGAATCTGATATTGGTATTAAAGAAGATCCTAAGACGTTTAAGGAAGCCATTAAAAATGAGAATTCCGATAAATGGTTAGATGCCATGAATGATGAGTTAGAATCAATGGCCACAAATGAAGTTTGGGATATCGTTGAACTACCCAAGGGTTCTAAGGCCGTTGGCTGTAAATGGGTCTTTAAGACCAAAAGGGATTCCAAAGGGAAAGTTGAACGGTTGAAGGCCCGACTCGTGGCCAAAGGTTTTACTCAGAGAGAAGGTATAGAATATCATGAAACCTACTCTCCAGTGTCTAAAAAGGACTCATTTAGAATTGTTATGGCAATTGTAGCTCACTTCAACTTAGAGCTACATCAAATGGACGTCAAAACAGCGTTCTTAAATGGAGATCTAGAAGAAGAAGTGTATATGGAACAACCTGAAGGTTTCGTGAAAGAGAATGAAAATAAACTAGTTTGTAAATTAAAGAAATCGATATATGGTCTTAAACAGGCTTTAAGACAATGGTATTTAAAGTTCAATCGCATAATTACATCTTTTGGTTTTACTGAAAATACTGTTGATCATTGTATATATCTCAAGGTAAGTGGGAGCCGATTTATGATTTTAGTCCTATATGTCGATGACATTTTATTGGCTAGTAATGATCTTGGAATGATTTACGAAACTAAGGAATATCTTAAGAACAATTTTGATATGAAAGATATGGGTGAAGCGACCTTTGTAATAGGAATCGAGATTTATCGAAATAGATCTCGAGGATTACTTGGTTTATCACAGGAAGCCTATATTAGAAATGTACTTAAGAGATTTCGTATGGAAGGGTGTAAGGCACAAAATGTACCTATGACAAAAGGTGACAAGTTTAGTAAAGAACAATGTCCAAGAAATGAAATTGAAAGGCAACAGATGGAAACTTGTCCTTATGCGGCTGCAATCGGATGTTTAATGTATGCACAAACATGCACTAGACCCGATATCAGTTTTGCAGTTGGCATGCTTAGTAGATATCAAAGTGATCCGGGAATGGCACATTGGGTAGGAGTTAAGAAAGTTTTGCGATACCTTAGTGGCACTAGAAATCACATGCTCTCTTACAGAAGGTCCGATCACTTGGAAGTGATCGGTTATTCGGATGCTGATTTCGCTGGTTGCCTCGATACAAGAAAGTCGACTTCAGGATACATCTTCCTGTTAGCTGGCGGGGCAGTTTCATGGAGAAGTGCAAAACAAACTTTAGTGACTCCATCCACATTTGATGCTGAATACGTGGCAAGCTTAGAAGCCACAGGTCATGCTTTATGGATGCGTGATTTTATCTCAGGATTACGTGTTATGAACACCATTTCTGAGCCCTTGAAGATTTATGGTGATAATGATGCTGCAAGAAGATTTGCTCAGAATGACAAGGTTTCCAGCAAATCAAAATTTCTGGAAGTAAAATACCTTGTACTAAAAGAAAAGGTACGAGATCAGTTAGTGTCTATCGTTGGGATCCCAACAAGCCTCATGGTAGCAGATCCTTTAACAAAGGCATTGGCGTCAAAGGACTATAAAGAGCATGTTAGAAATATGGGCCTGATTGAACTGCCTTGTTGAAGATATGTAAAGACACTGTCATATTTATAACTGAAATAAGATTTCGTATTTTCTTACTTTATTGAAATTATTGTCACATGTGATTGAAGTGTATAAAGTGAGAAAATTAAAGAAAAATGGCATTATTGTACCCAATAAAATAGGATCGCCATGATAATCATCCTATTTCACCCTTATTAAGGATTATGTTAAGTAATAATGCTAATGTTGTAATTATGGAAGGAAACACACCGTTAAAGGCATGTAACCGCCATAGTTCACGTTATCAGATTTACTTAGTCATAAATTAAAGACTTAGCATGAAAGCTTTGATGGCAAGTATTTTTTCAAATGGTGATCACTGGTCAAGGTCGTTTTTCGAAATTAGTTTTTCCGAAATTTTTGTTTATTTTATTTTTTGTGGTCATATGGACCAAGTGGGAGAATGTTGGATCGTTTATAGGGCTGGCCCACATGGCCACAACTCTTATTATAAGAAACGGTTCTCTCACACTAATATTCCATTTATGGTCAATAAGAGGTATTTACATATTTCCATTAAATGCTAACATTAAGGGAAAATTAAAGAATTATTTCACTTCTTGATGGAAGGAGAGAATCAGGGCCTATAAAAGGCAACCCGGGTAACTCTCTTGACTACCGTAGTTTCTCTGCAACCATCACTTACCGGAGAAGAAAAGACAAAGCACAAGAGAGTTGTGATTCCCCATTGAAGACCAACCTTCTGTTGGATCAGACTTTCAAGATGGCACAGTCAGGTACCATCTTACTTCTCTATTGGTTTAGATTAAATGTTTATAGTATTATTGGATTGATTCCACGAAGGGTTTAAAAACCCAAAGATTTATTTTCTAACAGCACTGGCCCAAATTTCCTTCCTGTTGGAGTTAATAGCATAATTGTATGTGATGTTAATGGGTTAGATGAAGCAAAGCTGTGCATTAGACCTGTCAAACAAGTGGTCTGGACGGTCCCAACATCGGAATATGGTCATATCTTGTGTTCCTTAATATTTCCCTTAATTGACAATGAGAAAAACTGAAAAGAAACTATGTCTGAGTTTAGTGTTTTAATGCTGTTAATCTACTTGGAATCATCTCAATTTTATAATCTGTCATCACTGCCTACCGCAGTTCATTTAGCTTCTCTATTTTCGGTTGTATTACTGGATGAAACTTTCTGCATTGCATTCAATTTGATGTTTACATAAAATAGCCAGTGTAACTTAATGTAATCAGTAAATAGCAGTGTGGTACGTAGTTCTAGCTTTGGATCATTCGTTCAAAATGAGCATCACTTGGGAGTTTCATATGGCTAATCCATTCCCAAAATCTCTTCCATTTTAGATTGTTGTTTCCTATAGGTTATTGAAACCGTTGATGTGATGGGCAGAGGCATAGAAATAGGATATGTAAAATCTTCCAAGATTGGAAGATACCGACTCTATATTGACTTTCCTGCAAATTGACTGTTAAGAATTAGAATATAACAGTGCTTCAAGAAAGAAAAAGGCCAAGAAGATCTTGGAGTCTAGGAGAATCTCTAGACATCTTTTACCTTACAATGAGCCCCCAAAGCCCCATTACATCAATGGACTTGAATGTTGAACCATGGTTACAGTTTTTGGAATAAGGATGCAGAGAAACTTATTCCTCAATGAAAGGATAATAGAGTTGGACTTGGCAGGCTCATCTAGCAAGAAACTCTGTTGGAGCTCTTGGATTGGAACTCACCAGTGAAGAATATAATTCTAGTAAGGTCAGCGAAAAAGAAAAGAAACAATATATTCTTGGTTGGGGGGAAGCTCTTTTAACACTCCTTATTTGATGTGGGACTGAACTAAAATTCCTCAACTTACTTTTTCCTGCAAGGATTATATGGTTGAGAGGCTTATATGGTAAGGAACTCTATTCAATATTATCGATCCATGGTTGGATTTCATAAGGGAAGATTTATAATCTGTTTTGGAAGGAAGCACTTTTAACTCTTTTGTTCTGTTTTTTTTTTTTTCCTGGTAGTATCCTCATTGGATGCCTGTAACTATCAGAGAAAACGGTAAGTTTTCATTTTTTTTAAAGCATCTTGATGTCTGTAAATCCTTTAAATGTTATTGATGCTGAAACCATTCATGCCAAGATATCCTAACTGTATAGAGAAACAGTATAAAATTTGTTCCTTTTTGCAAGTTTTTATCTATTGGCGATGTACCGGAGAAGCTTTCTGCTACATAATCACCTGAAGTATCCTGAAGTTGACATAACATTGAATCCACAAGGAGATTTTAGGCACCCTATGCAATGTTAAGAAGCTCACCAAGCTTGAAAGATCAAGGTGAGTTGGGTGCAGTAACACAGTTTTGATTGTTTGCTAAGTCACCTCCAAGCTATAGAGATCATTGAACTTACCATGCTATTGGATTTGAAATTCATAAGATATACTCTCTCCAATGCCCCTATGTAATTGGATTTGAAATTCATAAGATATACTCTCCAAGTCCGAGGAATGAGTTGTAATGGTGTATGCATCTGTCGCTTCTTGTGGGGTACAATCTAGGGAAGAAGATGGACAGGTTAGTGCATTCGTTTCTAATGATTTATATATCAAATCCATTCAATTGATCCTAACCCTTACTCTTGATTTAAAGCTTCTTCTCAAGGTTAATGGCTATACATTGAGTGAATTACTTTCAATGAAGTCCAATGGTTACTTTTGCCCATGTTAGGTACAAACTAGGATTGATGCCAGTTCAAAAGGGGATTGATGTTTGTTGGGGGATGGATTTGTACAAAATGGGGTGCTGGTAAAAGGGGTTTTTGTGGGCTGAGTATTAGTAATACTGATCATATAAATAATACATTAGCAACAGTTAATAGCATCTGGCTTTGGGGGGTAAAGTGTGCTTTGTTTTCTCTTCTAGAGCTTGTGTTGGGCCAAGACAAACTTATTCCTTAACATTTTAAAGTCCAAAAACTGGTAACAATAAAAACCCACACAAAATTAAGCCACAATCTAGAGTTAGGTCTCTAAGAGATGGAAGGTTGTTTTTTAAGGGGCCCAATCCATGGTTGTAAGCGGTTGGACCAACCTAATATTTCTTGGGGGAGCTGGGCTGTCCAAATGATGAGCCTCAACCAGGCCATGTTCCTACTTCCTCATTTTATTTTTGCAATCATGTAAGACTAGGCTGTATCCAATACATAAACATTAACTTAATTGAAAGAAGGAAAAAAGGAGAGCTGGATTTAAACTAAAAATTTGTACCCAACTTTCAAATCCGTACAATGGTGTCCCACAACAACAAATCCTGGCTGACCAATAAAACCAACCATGAGGCTTGAATGAATATGTCCAATTACTTGGTCTGGCTGGGGTTTGTTGGACTGTTACTCTGTTAGTGAAGCCCACATGCACATTGAGCCAACCAAGCCAACGGGTCTGCAGTTGATGGGCAATTTGAGGAAACAGGTTTGGTAAAGGCAATGATTTGGGTTGCTCAAGTGGTCTAAAACCATAAAAGCATCCATGTTAAACTTGAGCTATTGTTCCTCTCACAGACTCATTTCAAGATTAATGAAATCTCTGAGGGGTGAGATGCCTAAGTTTAGGGGTGCTGGAGAGGGACCCAACAGAAATTCTGTGAGGGCAAGTTTGTACAGCCATTTTCCATGAAAAATGCAAGGAGAAAAATAGGACATTTTTCCACAGTTGACAATTTTCCATCGTTTAGTACAACCGCTTTCTAGTGAAGAAAAATGCAAGTGTTAGCTCAATTTTCTTTAATTTAGTGGAAAAGCATTCCTACATAGAGCCATAAAAAAAAAAAAGATATTCTTAAAAAAACTAAAATACGTAAAACTATTGACACTACACAAACGTGCCATAAAACGAAAATACTACATCGTTATTCCAATCGGTTTGAAAGTGCATATGCGTAGTTTGGTCATGGGGTGAAGCAGCTCTTCTAAATCTATAGGAATCTATAAGTTTCCAGTTTGATCGATATTGAGGGTCTCCGTTACCCAAGGGCAAGGGCAAATCATACAAGTAACGAAGTAAATAAGGTTTCATCACCATATCCGCTTGGGTGTTGGGTTGTCAGCTTAAGGTATTGGTTTGCTCCCCACATGTTGTGTTTCCGGCACCTACAAACTTACCTAGTGCACATGTATTGCGGGGTCATGCATGCGTTTAGGGGATTAGTTTTGTCGAATCAAATACCACAGGAATACCCTCATTTGAAGAAAAAAAAAAAGGGTTCCATTACCATCCTGCTATTAATTCCTCATGTTAATCCACTACATGCGTAAGGATTATAGAGTTGGCTAATTCATTGGTTAATGGATAAAATCGGGTTTCTTAGTGTTGTATTTTATTTAGAATGGACTGTTCATTTTTGCTTTACGAGAAGAATATCGTTTCAGGACTCTGTCTCCTAGTTCGTCCCACAGGTTGAGGTCAACGTCCACCCTCGCTCCTGAGCGTTTATAATTATAGTCGAGCCCTCGCTCTCACTATAAAATTGTTGTTGTGCCGTTTCCTATCACCAATTAGTTTTGGGATAAGTGGTAGCTCAATGGGGTGTAAGATCCTACAAGTGGTATCTTTCCTATCACCAATTGGTTTTGATATAAGTGAGTGATAGCTCAATGGGATATAAAATCCTACGACATGTTATTGGAGCTTCTCTTATGCACACATCAGTATCCTGTTCTTAAATAAAATCATTCTTAAATAAAATCAAGAAATAAGAAATACAGAGGAGATTCAGGGCACACATGCGCCTGCCGCCAACAATGCTTTAAATTACTAGAGGAAAACAGCAAAAATGACAATTATTGAAAGAGTTAGAGCAAGTACAAATGATGAAGAGGAAAGGACTACCGTATTGTATTGTAGTAGATCAACAACACCTTGGATTAGATTGGATACTATATTCCTCGTCCACCTTGGAATTGATGTGAAGACAGAGTTGCAGCTGTCCCATTTATTTAATTTTAATTTTAACATAGAGAGGAAGGAAAGGGAAGTGATTGATTTCATCCAAAGCGCTTAAGCAGAGAGAGAGAGAGAGCTTTTTTAGTGCACATACAGTATAAAAATGGCATGCACCTGCTGGTCGGTGCCGCTAACCTCCATATCACGAAGCTGCTTCTTCTTAGCATCTCTCTCAAAAATCGCACCGTCAAAATGCCATTGACACACTTCTGACCTAATGATCTGTATTTTCATGTCCTGAATCATATTCTGGTTTCAAGAACCACTTGTCTGGTTCAATTATATCTGTTTTTGAATATTGTTGATTTAAATGTACTAGGATCAATCCTACTTGTTGTAATTAATTTGGAACCTTTGCTTTCAATCACTGCGTGTTTGAGCCTAATGCTGTGCATTCTATTTTTAGAGCTTATTTATAAATTAGACGTTTTAGCTTTAAACAAAAAAGAGCTAACGCGGCCTCTTATCTTCTATAGCCTTCTTTAGCTAGAACAGATGGAGGTGGAAAATGCAAAAACTTGTAAGTGTTTGAGACAAATGTCCTTGTAAAATGCTCAAAATGGCGCAAAAGGTAAGTTATACTTATACCTTGTAATTTTTAAAATGTGGGCCCGATTCCCACAATTCTTAGAGATGGCCCCCAATTACCTCATGAAATACGAGCTTTTTTTCTTTCTTTTTTTTACAATTCTATCAAACAAGCTAATTGCAAAGTAGAACTTACAAATTAGAAACTTTTATTTTAAAAATCTTAATGTAAGTAGCTCTTATTATTTAGATTAGAGTTTTCAAACCGCCATATCAAAAGTCACTCCCTCAATCCTGAAACACACTTGGACCCAACAAGTCATCAGGTTGGCCCAGTGCAGGTTGCATCTCTAGCCAAGTTTTGTTGTGTAAGTTGCAATTAGATTATAATTAATTTTGCTTTGTAACGACATATATAGGAGGCCGCTTGCAATAAAAGGTTACATAATCTTACGCTGTTGCCACCCAACTTGTTATTTCAACTTACCCGATGACCCACGTTAACGGCATGCAACCTTAATCTTCACTTATCAGGAAGAGGAAGTGAAACTGTCCCAAAAATGGTGGAAGGTAAACGTCTATACACAATTTTTTCTACAATATTTTCTCATCATTCCCTATCCTTAAAGGAGGCCATAAAAAAAAAAAGGCCCACTGAAAAGTTTTGGACATTAACATCATACTAACTGATCGATCTAGTAAAAACGGCCTCGGCCTCTTACATCAGTAGGGAGAGGTATTATTTCTTACCTACATCTAACCTGTCTTCTTCCGAGGGCTATCTTACCTTACCTAAAGGCTCCCTCATCTCATCCGAGGTCTTCTTTCCTCAGTTGAGAGTTGGGGTCCTAATCTTAGTCGGGTCTTGCGTGGTCAAGCGTCATGTAATTGAGTACTTTTTTCTTCTTTTTTTCATTTTAATATGAAAAAGTCTAGAAACGCCGGGCTGTGTAGCACGGTTGTTTTAATATAGTTGCCCGTGATCAATTCAAAACGAGGAGAGAAGCATGGTAATAAAGTACAACAGTGGATTCTCCGGCCATTATATTTTATTTCGCAAGAACCAAGTAGAAAAATTAATTTGACTGGTACAAATATCGAGCTTTCTCGCCGACTTACCCAGGGTCATGCATTTGTGCACAAACTCACATACCACAAGGTCAATGTTTTTATTACACAATTTTTCAGTCCACCATGGTTACTTGCATGTGGTGATATATGTGGGTTTCATGGAACTTACCCAAGTCATGACCGTGAGAGAGAGAGTGTCCATGAACTGGGAGTGTGAGAAGCACACCTTTTAGTACTTTTATAACTAATCCCAATAAGCACTTGTGCGTACAGTATGCATTGATATTTGACTCAAATGCTTTCAATACGCAACATTGCAATTTTTGTTATGCAATATTACACAAACCACACATGAAAATCAATGAAAGAATATTTTGTTTAGCTGATTTTCCGATATCGCAAAATTTTAAAATTGTGATATCACACTATTAAGGTCAGGCCTGCCCATTTTTTTATTACATACAGTTGTAGCCAACATTAGTTGAAAAAATTCTAAATTTTCATGGGATAAAGGAAAATGCATGCTTAGACATGACTGTACAATCAGAATCCGGGATCTTAGGATAGGGTGGAAAATAACTTCAATTTTCAAACTGGTCGGTGCATCAAATTTGTGTGTAGAAAAGATACTTCAATGAGTTTCATATGTTGTGACTTGTGATAAAGTAGGAACTCATGAAAATGAAATTCTCAGGGCACATGTCTACGCGAGTACACCCAAAGTCATTTGTTGGGATCCTCAATCACATGCAGCCTACTGAACCATACTTTGCGCGTCTCATTCGAGTTTATTGTATTGTTAATGACTGTCGCTTGTTCTTCTCATAACCATTTTTCTTGTTTTGACAGGATACAAGCCACCTCAAATTGAAATGCAGATTCCTAGCATTTCTTGCATTTACATTTGGCTCCATCAAAGGCAATGTCTTCATTAGAAAATTAGCAATCCTTATATAAACAACATGTCCTACTCCTCTTATAAGTTAGACCCATTCCTTCCTCTTCAACAAAAACACACGGAGAGATAGAAATATATAGAGAGATGGGCAATAGTCTTCGGTGTTGTTTGGCATGCATTCTCCCCTTTGGTGCTCTAGATGTGATCCGGATCGTCCACTTGAATGGCCAGGTACAAGAGCTGAGCCATCCGATCTTGGTCAAAGAAGTCATCAACGCCAACCCCAATCATGTTCTCACCATGCCATGCCCTCAGGGACTGGGCCACAATATCCTCATCCTCTCCCCCAACTCCGAGCTCAAGCGCGGCCACTTCTATTTCTTGATTCCAGCTTCTTCCATTCCCAACAACAACAAATCAACCAACACCACCAACAAGAAGAAAAAACCATCTTCCAAATTGCATAAGATCAAGAACATGGAGGAGGAGGAGGAGGAGGAGGCAAAGTCAATCCCTCCTCGTATTAAAGGCCTCTCAGAAAAGAAAAGGGCAAGCCGTGATCATCGCCAAGCTAGCCGAATTGGCATTTGGCGTCCAAATCTAGAGAGCATCTATGAAGACTAGTGGATTCAAATGCCTTCCGCTACTTTAGGTGTTCTGAGGCAATTGATACTCTACAAAATCACTACGCATTGTATTGTTTTTCATGTATGTGATTAGTTGTTTATAGAAGAATGTTTTTAAACCTCTGTATTTTCCCTTCCAATCTCATGATAACAAAAGAGCCGGAGAAGTACCCCTTAATTTTTCTTTTTTGTTTGTGCTCTCGATCGTTTTATGGGAAAGTGAATGTGCCGCAAGGACGAAAATAAAGTGATCATGAATTATATTGTACTTTCAATGTCCAATTTGTAGAAAATAAATTGGCCGGAATTGTACTTTCAATGTCCAAGTTGTAGAAAATAAATGGGTCATGTGCATGCAAAGTGTTGTGTGCTTGAGATCTTGTTGGGCATTATAGGCCGGTTTGAAAGCATAATTAATGATAAATTTAAAGAAGTGCACACTATTCAAGAATTTGACTCATGAGTCGTGAACTCATGATAGATTCAAATGGATAAATAAAATTTGTGTGCCACCCAAAAATAAATGGAACATAGTTAGACCAAGACTTTAATGATGATTTTTCCCTCAACCAAGCTTTTGAGGTCATTTTTGGGGTATTTGGCATATTGGTTGGACCAGCCAGACACAAATATAAGGTTAAGACTAATCATTTAATAGAAATTAATCTAGCTCATGAATGCTATTAGCCATTTAATTTAACATGAGCAAAGACCTTCAGATGGAACAAATAGATATGTATCTTGGACATGATCTTAGATTGATGGTTAATCTAAAACCCATTTCTTGGAGGGAAAGGGGACAGGCTAGTCGTATAATGTCACTTTCAGGCAAAAGGTCCAAGGGCATTCTTAACATTATTTATCAACCCAAGCTTACCTGTCAATATTCTTTGATACCCCTGAATACGCGTTATCATCCCATTTCAATATTCCAATTTCAAACCTTGTTAACGTACTTCTGTCGACACTTTCATCCGAGGAATATATAGAATATCATGAAGTTCTATATATTTAGTATAGAATACATCCCTACCATCTATGTTTTCTGAAATATGAGATTGCAAAACCAAGAACAAACAGAAGGGAAACCAAACGACCACAACTAACAGCTAACAAGTACTAACAATGTTCAAAAACTAATTTGGAACCTATAATGCTAGCTATGAGTTTTCATAATCAAGCCCTTGAAAGTTCCTCAAGGAAAGTAGGTAAGAATATCAAGTATAATTCCAAGCATGGTAGAAAATAAGCGAAATTTACATGTAAACCATTTATTTTTTAAGATTACATATAACCAGCTGCCAGTTTTTTATTCTTCATTAATAACCATATTTTATCAATCTAAAGCTTTGATGGACAATTTTGATTTGCAATGGTGAGCATAATGTTGACCTGTTAACAAAATAACAATTTTTGGCATGAATATTGGACAAACCCCTATGTTACCCCTTGAATATCATGTTATCCCTTGAATGTCAGTGATATTGAAGGGGTAACATAGGAGTTTGTCCAAAATTCATACCAAAAAGTATGTCCAGGTAGCATTACTCACAAAATAAAGCACATTTGACTACAATAGGTGAAATGAAATGTTTCCATGTAATAAGAGAATTGGCTGATTTGCTATGTATGTTAATTTGTGACCATTGCTAGCTTCAACATATATCTATGAAAAATTTAAATTAGGTTTTCAAAACATCAAGAAAAGTGATAAGGAGGCACCCATGTCATTGATGTCAAAATAGATCTCAGCACAAATTCTTAAAACATCATGCAGAAGTTCTAGGCAACCATTTTTCTTGCTTTCGATCACTAAACGGATTTAGATTTGCAGGTAAACTAATCGCAAGGCAACTTAGTTCCCAATATCCAAAGTCCAAACAAAGTTCAAAAGCGCGTGCAAAGTTTGAATGCTAAATCTTAGGGCTTGTTTGTTTGCATTAAAATATGCAGGGATGGTAACCGAACTCTAAAAAGGATTATTGAACAGATAAATGATAGAAAATCAGAGGGTGAAGAATATGAGACGGTTACATGCATATATGACCTTCTCTTTCCTATATATTGAGATGTTAGGATGCTATATTTAAAAATTCACCTTCGACCTTCATTTTTATCCACTTATATATATATTATACTCAATTCTTATATATTATATATTGTAGGGCACTTGGAGTCGTACCCACATTATAATGTTGAACTAGGGCTGCACAAAATCGGATCGCAGACCGGACTGGACTACAAAATCTGACCGGACCGGACCGGATTTGCGGTCTTAGTGGTCCAAATCCGGTCCGGTCCGCTCTAGGCCTTTTGGGGTCCAGTCTGGACCGGACCGGACCGGATTTATTAAAATAATATATATTTTTAATATTGATGAGCCCATGAGGCATGAGCCCAACGCCCCAGCCCAGCACCCATTTGTAAAACCCATCATTCATTCATTTGACATTTGCCCACTTTTAGATGTGAGGTGAAAATGAAAAAAAAAATAAAAAAAAATGGAAACCGGTCGGGACCACTTATAAGTGGTCCGGTCCTTCATTTTAGGCCGGACCGGAAATCTGATCCGACCGGAAATCCAGTTGATCAGCCCTACTGAATTGAAAAAAAAAAACTTTAAAATAAGAGTACCTTTCTCCTTGAGATTTGTTGTGTAGTGTCCATGGCTTGATCCAATTGTTAGCTTAAATTCACCTAAATTAGCTGTATCACGTGATCTCGTTTTAGGATTTTCTCACAATGACCCATCTGATTCAATACCAAAACTCCCAAACCCAGGATAGATTTTACTTCAGAATTTGATCCCCCAGTGAGCCAAAACAGACCAAATATCAGGACACAAGATATATAAGAGTAAGAATCATGTTCCTTTGAGGCTTTTGACCCATGGTGACAGTAGGTGGACTAATCACGGTCCGTCACGTCACTGTTAAATGCCTGCCTTAGATATTGGTCTTTTTAACCCAAAAATATATTGGATTGTGAATGGATCATACGACGAAAAAACCAGGCATAGACTGGACCCATCCTTAACCTGACCTGTTTAGGGTCCTTGCCCTGTCCACATATACCCAGAGTATGTGCCCTTCTATCAAGACTGTATGACTGGTGAGAAACATAATGGATAATTTAGATTATTTGTTGGATTTGGGCACTGTTTGATATACATTAACGCAGTATACTGTGAATTAACATACCTGATCAGGGATGCTGCTCGATGCTTTGAAGTCCCCTTCAGGTATTTGATTTCCCACCCTGAAACCTCCTGCATGTACAGATTTGGGAATAACGCTTGTCCCTCTCTGGAATGGCCATTTCACCAAAACCTGCCCTGGGGTTTTGTTCAACTTCTTTGCCATCTAATTTCAGTGACAGCACAGAGAAATTGAGAAATTAATAAGTGCAAAGACTTCAAACAATATAACAAAGAAATTGTGATTACATAGTTGGGACAGTTCTTTAAGTTAAAAAAAAAAAAGGATTGTAAAAACTGCATTGTGGGACCCTCTTTGATCAAATTAGGCTGTTCGGTTAAAAGCAGTCCCATGTTTGACACAACTCATTTGAACATCACGATATGAGGACATTCTTATGGGTCAATGGGGCTGGTTATTAGTGGCCTTGATTATATCATGTCCAAGTGTAATAAGATGAGTCAAAATCTGTTGAGGGCTGGCTTCCAACCAAGGGAGAGTTTATGCTCCTCTAGTAACGCCTTGAGCCAACAACTTCTGATTTGGCATTCAACCGAAAGAGACATTGTCCCACAATTTAGAGTTTTTGCATCACAATCTAAGGTTTTGTGACCTGTAGGTCCTGTACAGTGTACACACCCAAAGATGAAGTAACATGAATCACTGAAAGATTTTTAACAGGAAGTCCCCCAAGCTGAAACTCAATTGGAAAAGTGACATGGGTGTGTGATTGGGAGTCCGACTCTCCAATGCAGCAATTAAAATAACTTTTTTTTTCTAAGATTGAGATTTTACCCTTCTCCATAATAACATCATGGACTAGGTCTCTATCCCCTGATGAAGAAGACCCAAGGGGAGCCTGCAAGTCGCCAGTGTAAATTCAGTGGGTTATTATTGTCTTTCAAGAACTAGATGAACATCACTGCTAGATGACTATGAAGAAATGTAGTCTAACAAGGAAGGTGGAATTTACTTTCGAAGTGAATAAATTCAACTAAAGATGACCTTTTAAATTAAAAAAAAAAGATGCCACTTAAAATGAATGACACCACTAATCAAAACCAATTGATATGATTAATCAGAACCACCCGTTCCCTTTTCCAACATTATTATCAACTAAACCTGACCCAATCAATCATGACTACCAATTTTTACTAAGAAAAAAAATAAATATTCTATTGTTTCTTGTAATAGTAAAAGTGAAGTAAAGCCTCCATTTTTCAGACAAGATGTTACATTAAAAGCACTTTAATTAAAAACTCCTTTCATCTTAAAAAAAAAAAAGTCAAAAAGCAACGACCTTTATGTACTAAAATACAATAAAATTTCACTTTTCCATAAAAAAAAAGTCAAAAAGATTCCATAACAAACAACTAAAAATAAAATATCATCATAACCCACTAATATTTTATTCTTTCTTCAAAATCAACTTTACTTCACTTGACTCTATTAGTAGAGTAAAAGTGAAGTAAAGCCTCCATTTTTCAGACAAGATGTTACACCAAAAGCACTTTAATTCAAAACTCCTTCTATCTTTTAAAAATAAAAAGTCAAAAAGCAACAACCTTTATCTACTAAAATACAAAAAAAACTCCACTTTTACATAAAAAAAGTCAAAAAAATTTCATAACAAATAACTAAAAAATCATCATAACTCACTTATATTTTATTCTTTCTTCAAAATCAACTTTACTTCACTTGACACTATTAATAGAGTTGCCAAACTGGTTGGGGAAGTGAAAATCTACTTCAGACCAAACCTTTTGAAAAATCTAAACCGCTTAACATACATGTCCTCTACTTTTAATGATGTCCCGCACTTTTCATTATAATATGAGTTGCCCCCACAGTAACACTAACCTTGTATAAAATTGGTTAAACCCTCAGTTTTCATTAAAATATTAGATATCCAATAACATATGATATCGCGCGATTAAGGGTAAAATAGAAATTTTCATCGTATCTTTCCGTAATATCATTATCCCTAATATATATAATTTTGCTCACGTTATTTGTTAACCTATCTATCTTAAAATTGTTAGGAAAGAGAATAAAATGGCAATTTGAAAAGAAATAAAAGCAGAAGGAAATTTTATAAAAGATCCGTTTAAAAATCATGGGAGAAAATCTCTCCATCTCCATCTCCATCTCTAGCTCATAATCTCTTATAAATCATGGTAAAATGAGCTCAATCTCCTCCTGCTGCTCCATCTGATTTCTCTTTCCCAAACCACACCTTTTGGATTCCCAAAGCTGGAAAATCGCAAAGTCCTGCAACTTTACAGCTCTCTGTGGTAAACCCTGATTGCGTTTTCCCTACATGTGATGATTTTGGACCTCTTGATGCTTGCTGTTTGCTTGTTTGTTTTATTTACACTGTCTCCGTTTCTGACTGGCTTACTTTTTCTTTTTCTTTTTAACTTGCTTACTTGTTTGAAACCCCACTAGGCATCAGTCTAACATACAACCATTCAGTCATTCACACCCTCTCCCTCAGAGGGTTGAAATGTGATTTTTTTTCTTATTTCTTTATCTTTTTGAATCTGATGGTTCTTGCATATTTTTCACAAGAAGGGTTTTCACAAAATTAGTCTTCCTTTTCTTTATCATGGGATTTTTCAGTTTATGTGATATAAACTGTTATTATGATATCATGGAATCTAAAGCAAAGAAGTTTAAAAAAAATATTGAAAAATATTAACTAGAGTTTGTGGAATTTCGGTTATGAAATTGGAAAAATCGGATTTAAGGAGGACTAATACGCCAAAACCCCTGCCCCAAATTTGATTGGGTCAGCCCCTCTTTGCCCATTTGATGCCATGAATTTTACCCCCTTTTAGGTGATGAGATTGGTTTTTACTGATTTCCTTTTGGAGGGTTTGATTGTCTGGCCACACCTACCATCCTTGTGAGCCCACCATCTCTGATTGAAAATTTTCAAGTAGGCTGTAGCATGCAAGATCACAGTACTCTTTTAACATTTCCACTTCATCATACCCAATTAGGCATATAGACGGTAAAACTGAAAAAGGCATTGGGTAGCATTTGATTCCTGGAAACTGAATTTTGAATATCATCTGATTGGTACAATTTCTCAGCAGTGGTCACCCAATTTTTAGATAAAAGGTTTCAACCTCGGAGGGTGGGTTTCTCTATCATCTCTCTGCTAATGGCATCTGTAGAGTCTGCCTCGTACACCATGAAGGTTTTTATATCTTTACAGTTGTAGTTGTTTCAGCATGTGAGATGTGAAAGATCTGAGGCTGATCCATCATCGTGTGGGCCCTCCCAATGTCAACATGACATGAATGAAAAATCAAGCTTCCCCAACTGGTCAAGTTTGTCATATGGGTGTGTTTGTGTTTGAAAAGGGATGATTTGATATAAAAAAGAAACAACCAATTGGTCTATCTGCTTGATAGATCTTGATTTTTCGGTCATGATGCCATTGACAGGAGCAAGGATGAAAGGCTTGGATCTTCCAAAGTCCTTTTATATTCATCCACAAGGGGAGATATTATTTTCCAATTTATATTCTCATTGAAACTTTATTTTTTGGATTGAAGAAGAAGATACATGCAGGTCAATCCTCACAAGGAGGTGAAGATCTGATTAGTGATCTGACTGAGGATGTTATGAATTTGATTCTCGTGTGTCTACCAATAAAGGTAGCAGTTTGGACAAGCATACTGTCAAAAAAGTGGAGGTACAAGTGGATTTCCATCCCTGATATAGATTTCAATGAGAATTGCTTGTCTGCAAATGCATCAGAAACGGATTATGCGCTTGCTGTGGATCAAGTTCTCTTGCATCATGTTGGCCCAATTCGCAAGTTTTCCTGCAGGTTTTATAAGCTAATCTCTAGCCACATTGGTAGCTGGCTCTTGTTCCTATCGAGGAATGGGATTAAAAAGTTAATCCTCAAACAAAATGTACAAAGATTACTCTATGTGCCTTCTAGTATCTTATACTGTCTAGGGCTCTGTCATTTGGAGTTGTTCAATTGCATCATTTCTGTACCTCCAACATTCCAAGGTTTCCACAATCTCATGGTCTTGAAGCTTTACTATGCTGACATGTCAGAAGATGAAATTGCATACTTGATTTTGAAAAGCCCACTTCTAGAGAGCCTGACACTAGCAGGCTTCTGTTTTGATCAGTGTGTCAACATCAATGCTCCAAATCTCCGTTACTTGGATCTCGAGGGCACATTTAGTGATCTTTCTCTTGGAAGTAGTCCACACTTGAGCTAACCATAGAGGAACCTGAAAATAAAAAATCGCAGTATGGCCCAGTTTACTGGTTGTTCTCAGGTGATTGAGAGACTAGCATTGAAGGGCGAGTTTCTACGGGTAATGATAATGCATTTTGTGGTTGTCGTTGAGTTTTCAGTTAGCAATGGAATGATCCAGTGTACAGTATATAATCCTTTGTTTATGGAGGAATGTTCATGTGCATCCATCCCTCACCATAGGGTGAGGCACATTTACGTGGCTTTCCCTCTTTGCACATGAGCATTCCTCTTCTACATATGATCATACATGGCCTTTCCTCTTATTTATGATATGAAAAGTTATTATACTGGGCAATGGGCAAGGGTTTTATTCGAGGTCCCTCTGCATGCAAGATCCCATCATGGATCTCTAGGCTTCCACCCTTATCACTCTTTTTAGGGTTCTGATAAACCATCAAGAGCCCGAAAATTTAACAATGGCAGCACTTTTAGAAGAACTTGCCATTTGGCAGCCTGATGAATGCAGGCTATATTATCTCATAAAGTTGATAAAGGGGGAAGAATCTATAGATCCTAAGGTCTACCATTCCCATCAAGGAGAATCCAAAACATTGCTCCTGCCACATGGCCCTTGGTAGCCTGTGCCATAGTTTGGAAGGAAGTCTTGACTCCATGCTAATGGGAGTTGGTTTCACTTAGAAGACCTATGGTCCACTAGAATGCATTTACATTGTGGTATAACCTCAAAACTCATTTATCATCTGCTTCCAGTGAGGTTTTTCAGTGGGTTGCTCCTGATAGAACCATTTCAATCTTCTCTCTTTTTTTGCAAGTTTTTATGTCGTGCCAATGTACCAGAGAAGGTCTGTGCTACATATGATCACCTGAAGTATCTTGACATGCACTTGGATTTAAAGTGGAGTTTGCCAACCTTATTATTCATACTGAGTAGCTCGCCAAATTTGAAAGAACTTAAAATCAATGTGAGTCGCTTGTCAGGCATAGTTATCATGGATTTTGAACGTGTTATGGTCTAAAAATGCCCTATACTGATATGATTTCATGTGTCTGAATTTGTGATTTAATCTAGTGTGCATATGAAGGAGAGGATGATGTATATTTTGACGTTGCTGAGTTTTGGGGTGCACAAACACAGTTGGGTTGTTTATTCCGTCACCTCCAAGCTGTGGAGATCTTTGAAATCTTTGACATATTATGGATTTGGAACTCATAAGATATGTACTTGCCAATTCCCCTGTGCTTGAGACAATGAAAATTAGTATCAGCCACTCGGTTGAAGCTGAAGCAGTTTGTAAGATATTGGAGGAATTGTTGCAACTTCGACGATCTTCAACACAAGCTAAAATTATAATTCACCACTAAAGAGAGTCATGAGGTCCTAGTGTAAATTTCAACTTTCCTTCTCTTTTTTTACAGTTTTTCTTTTGTTGTCAAGAGTATGAACACGTCTACAATTTAATGCTTGCTTTTTCATTCCATCATCTTCCCCTTATCAGTATCTCTTAGATAAGACTTTTAAAAGAAAATGACTTCAAGATTATCACAAACTTTACTAGAGGAATTCTCAGAGTGATTTACCTAGAGCGGCTCCTCTTGGGCTGCTTACATGTGCTTTGACTTGTTGTTTCTTCGTTTCAATTCACGAAGTGTGTAAAAGGAACTCCTCTATGTTCTTCCTGCAATGAACCATGTAACAAAGAATGTCCAGTCGGATTATATTTGTATGCGATTTCAACGGATGGTCCTTACTGGTTATACTTCTATATGCATGATGATGAATGGTTATTATTTGAAGGCTTTCATGGCGCCTTATGATAATCAAATGCATTTAATTAATCTTTTTGATCCACTGGCAACTGCTGCAGAGCCATGGCAATCCAACATTCCAACTGTCTACCACAAACTTCAGTTAGATTTCTAATAGACAGGAAAAAACTGTTAAAACACATTCTTTTTCATATGGAAAGGAGATGTTTTTCGTGTTTAGCAGGAGAAAACATGTTGCAATTGCATGATATACTTGTGATTATAGCGCTATTGCCCGAAATACTTGTGATTATATAGAGATTTCACAACATAATTGCAATTATGTTGTGCGATTGCAAAATATGGGCACTTTCATTTAGAAAAAAAAAAATGCATGAGGACCTCTACAGACAGTTTTAAAATTTTAGTGCTTCTACCGTCAAAATGTGTTTAACTGATTTTTTTTCCTTTAAAATGGTTGAAAGTTTATAAAGAAAAAAAAATATATCAGAATTTGTATTCTATGAATAGTGATTGCTCCTTTTATGTATATATGAGAGTCCATACAATATTATAAGTTGTTGCTTTCATCTGAATGGAGATTGTATATGATTCTCAACAAGAGAAGAAAAAAATTTACCTGGTTTTCAAGCACAGTCAGCTGTAAATTTTGTTACATTGGTAGTTAAGTACATTAATGTATAGATTGGCTGATTTCATGTGAGTGTGCTGACTCGTGACTTGCAGTCCAGTTCTATTGGGCCCACCTTCGATGAGTGCAATTCTTTTGATACTCTGTCATCTCATGTTCTGGCATCATGCCCAATTTTTCACTCGCTGAACCTTCACTTAGGGCCTGTTCACTTACTAGAATTCCTGACAGGAATTCAGGTTGTCTGGGAATTCAGAATTCCTGTCAGGAATTCTGTGTTTCATTACCAGAATTCACACAGAATTCCTGGGCATTTGAAATTCCAGGCATTTGAAATTCCAAAAAACCCAGCATTTGAAAAACCACTTTAACAAGTAGGATTTGAAAATCTCACTTGTCATAAAATGAATTCAGGCCATGAATGAAAATCTCAAGGTAGGAATTCAGGCCATGAATGAAACAACAAATTTAGAATTCCAGAATTTGGTAGCATTTCAAATACTAGGATTTGGAATTCCCAGACAACCACCAGACATGAATTCTATGAATTCTAGTAAAGAAACGGGCCCTTAGACATTCAATCCCACGGTGCATATTGCATGGAATAGAAACCTTTCTTCACATTTGAGAGAGATAGAAAGCAACCGTATAAATAAAGTGGTCCGTATAAATAAAGTGGTAATATTTTTACTGTTTCAGTTCCTTGAAACAAGGAAACTGATTTACAAGAGTTAACCAAAAACATCAATTAATTACACATTAATACAGAATTTACTCACAGCCCTGAATCAATTCAGTGATAAATGCTGAGATCCTGAATTTTTTTTAGAAGATTTCAAAAAAGTGCATGAGGATTTGAATATTTCATAAAAGTATTAAAGTTTTTAAAAATTTGGCAAAAATTATCTTACAATAAGCCTTATATATATATATATATATATATAAAACAACCTATCCAGTTAAGTATGATGATTTTTTTTTCTTAACCTTCTTTCATCAGCAAAACAAACCCAAAACTTCTAGGCCTCAAATTGGCCTTCAATTCTTTTTTGGTCTGGATTCTCTTATGACCGAAGTTTCAACTCTTCATTTACATTTTTGAAAATGAGTTAAAAGTTTTATACTATTTTGATTTCTTTTCTTCTTTTTTTCTGTACCCAGCCAAGTGGGCCGAGACTAAGCATGTACTAACCAGATGAGCCACAGGCAGGACAACTGATGTTTTGGATTATCACTCCAACCAGTTGGTTTATCTTCCCATCAGAACCAGTTGGTTTATCTTGGGTTCTAGCTCATTCTCTAGAAAAAGCAAGAGATACATGGTGATTGGGCATCCAAAAACTTCGAAAAATCCCCAACATACGATGTTCTAGGAAAATGATAATGTAGAAGTCAACCCTGTACAATACTTTTCTGGGGCTCACCTCTCTTTAGTCAACCTCCTCATCCATCTACTACAACCTGACCATTGGCACTGGTACAGATTTGATCAATAATTGACTCATATCCACTGGTGGATAAGAATATTTGAGGCAAATACCAAAGGATGTCGTCCTCCAACATGGATGATTTTTCAGCTTAATTGGTGCTGGTTCCAACAGAAAAACGCAAATAGCTCATGCTATTTAACAATATCTAGATTTCTTCTACATCCAACAGCCACATCTACCAAGGTCCAAATATACTGTGTGGAGCCTACCGTCCAATGGAAAGTGACTTTTCACAATATTTGAAGTCTCCCACCCGCTTGCTCCTGTCCTCAATCTCAACTTCGCAAAGGAATTTGAATTTGCTTCAAAATCTTGAAAGAACACCAAAATTCAGGAATTTCTAAGCAGAAAAAAATAATATTATACTGTTTTGGCGACAATTGAGAGAGAGAGAGAGAGAGAGAGATGTATACAATGGTTGGTGCTGAGAGCCACTTCTTGCAGGTGTGTCACCGATTTTCAGTTTGGATGATACAAGATTCTTCAAAGGATATGATGCTATGAAGTAGGACTGCCCCCTGACTGATTTTTCACATCATCCACGCTGGCTTCCTTCATTGTGTTGCACTCTAATGTGGATGATGGTCTAGCAGTCTCCGGAAGTTGATAGTTAGGCAAGACAGTCTTATGTGTCTGCAATCCTGTGAACCGTGCGAGATCCACCCATTGCTGCAGTAAAGAAAGAAATAATTATTTTATGGAGGTAAAAGTGTAATGGGTATCTAATGGAAAACTGGGTTAGCACTACAGCATGTTTGTGTCTTTCCAACCTGGTTTCTGCATAAAGGGAGTATAAAGGAGACAAAGGCGAAGGGTAAAGGCTGGATATACTTGAGTGTGAAATGTAATTCCATTTTCATCAAGGGGAGGATGTCAATTACAGAAAATTGGCCATCCAATCCATGACCATGGCTCTTAAGGGCCCATTTGGTAACTCTAAAAATAAGCTCTTATTTTTTATTTAGAGCTTATTTATATATTAGAGCATTTGGTAAACCTCTAATTAATTTTCTAATTTTAGAGCTTATTTACAAATTAGAGCTTTTGCCTTTAAGAAAAAGCTAAGGGGGGCTGCTTTTTTTTTTTTTTAAAGCTAGAGCAGTTAGAGGTGGACAACGCAAAATTTATGCATTTGGATGAAAATAACCTCATAAATTTTCAAAATGATGCAAATGGCGGGTTCTACATAGTAACTTTTAAAAGTTGGGCCCCAATTTACCGCAATTCCTAAAGGTGGCCCCCAACTACCTCATGAAATAAGAGCTTTTTTTTTATAATTTTATCAAACACACTAATTGTAAATTAGAACTTAAAAGTTAGAGATTTTATTTTAGACCTTAATCTAATTAGCTCTTACTAATTAGATTAGAGTTTCCAAATGGTCCCTTAGTCCCACCAGCTATAATACCCAGATACTTTTAAAAGCCTTGCATATCCGTGTTGGACAGATCTGACACTTATATTAGTTCCCAATACTGCACTAATACTTCTAAGACACAATTTTAGCATTATCCTACTTACCAAGTCTAGTATTTCATCTTTCAATTTTCTTACTTGTTAACATAAAAAAAAAGGTAGAAAGGAACATAAACAATGACAATTTCATTAATTTAAAAGTGTTCTAAATAAAAAATTAGGACAGCCTATCCGTATCCATATCCTTATCCTAGATTTCCAAAGTGTCACTACAAGGCCCTTCATCTTGCACAAATAGCAAAAGCAAGCATAGAAATAGGAATGTAAACGGGTCGGTTCCGGTCCGGGTCCATGGTGGACTCAGACCCGGAATTGTTAAGGAGAAGGTGGATGCGGACCCGTCTCAGGGCCAGTTTCTTGATTTTGGACCCGAAACCGGAACCATATATGGGGCGAGTCTGGGTCAAGGACTCTAGATAGAGAATGGTATGGGAAAAAAATCTAATTTTGAGGAGAGATTCTCGAAAATTGAGGTAATGTGTCAAGTCCTAGGTCCACGGGTCCAAACCAATGTGGAATCGGAATCGGACCTATTTAGGTCACGGGTCCAAAGAAAAGGACCCAGACCCATTTACTTAGCAGGGCCTAAATAAGGACTTAAACTCGATTTTTAAGGGGTCGGAACCTCCAGTAGTCGGAGAATTGGGGACCCATTTACATCCCTGCATAGAAATCACTATATGAAAGGTTGAGAAAAATCTAACCTGAGTCCCCCAATATGAGTTGATTGTACGGATGAAGAAAGACAACATATTCATAAGTAATGGTTGAGAAGATAGAAACTGATCAGATAATCGATGCTCCACTAGTCCAGCAATTACCTGCAATATAATACATTTGAGATAAATGCCATAAATTTTAATAAGTAGAGGCAGTAACAAGAAATAAATAAGAAATACTTTAATGGTCCCGTACTACCTTTAAGTAATCTGTTGTGAAGCAGTCATAATTGGACTTGGACAAATGTTAGAAAGGGTCCATTGACTCCATTCATAATGTCAAGAGTGTTAAAAGAATGCATCTCTCACTACGGATTAATCCTGAGCAGAAATTGTATGGATTGAAATATCCTTTGGTTCCAATAATTCAGATGGTAAATCCAAAAACTTCAAAGAATTGAACCTCTCTCTCTCTCTCTCTCTCTCTCTCTCTCTCTCTCTCTCTCTCTCTCTCTCTCTCTCTCTCTCTCTCTCTCTCTCAATTCTAAACAGTAATCTAAGCAAGGCGGTTGGTTTTAACAATTTAGTTTATGAATCAGAAATGGAGGAGCCTGCTTAATGGATACAGTCAACTACTCAGTACGTCTCTGAAATGTTTTAAGATGGAAGCATGGAGAAAAGGTAAGAATTAATAGAAAAATGAATAGATCTGGTCAAAATAAGTATCAAATGATAAGATAAATAACAATTATTCAATGAATAGATGTCCAGCACACCTGATACCGTAAATTTGCTGATGTTCCAAGAAAACACCCATAAACAACAGCAGTCTTAAATATAGGAGATCTTTTATTTCTTTCCTTCACAACCAATGTGGAATTCAATAATCCGCGAACCACATATAACAAATTTGAGATAGCCACAGCTCCAATGCTAGAAATAAATCCAACACCAGAAAGTTTTAGACCCCCAATGAGGACAGATGCAAGCCTATGATTCAAATTCCAGTCCTTCCCAGCATTGTTCATTTGAAAAGCATTATCTGGGATAGATCCTAGAAGACCCTTCAGTAACTCCAAGTTCTCAGGTACAGTGATCTCATCCGCATATGAAAGGAATGATATCGTTGGGGCAGGAAGCCATACAGTAAAAAAATCGACAACTGTACCCCTGAGAGTATCGGTGATAACATAGTCAAGCTCTTCAAAAAAAGTTCCTTTACGCCTTTCATACTGTGCTAAGAGAGTGGTTGTTATTGATATAGCTTCTTCTATAGCTAGCCTGTGTAGAAATTTGGGATCTGCCAACAATCTTTCCCGGAAGCCCTGCAACAAGATGAATTGCAAAATAAATTTAATGAATATATACAGATATGAGCTTACTTCTCAGTCAATCACTTTTTGAAACCAAATGCATTCATCTTACCAAACCACACCAATATAAATAATCCTATAAGCACTAATTCCAGAAAACAAAACGTATATAACAATGAGATGACATTAGATGGATGCTCTATTCAACCACCGGATTTGCAATCCAGACCATTGATCCAGTGGGTCTCATCAAGGACTGGGAAACAGCACAAAAATATTTCAGACGGGTATCCTAGCAATCCAACTGTCATTTCTTCCAGTCTCTAGCTGCATTCTCTGCTTAAGTGTGTAAACAATAGAGGCCCCAAGCCCCCAACCCATAGGTGGGTCCCAAAACATCAGAAGTCCGGATCCAAACCACACAAAAAAAATGGTGCACCAGGCACCACACGTCCACACATTCTTCGAAGATGGAATAGGCCCATGGTTCTAAAAATCCACTGAGTATGAGTTCCAAGATGGTATGGCCCTATTTTCTTATTGGAAGGAGATTTGGGAGGCTCTTGGGGATCTTTTACACTAGTTTCTGAGGATTAAAACCACAGTTTGTGTAAGAACTAGGTATACAATGATTGAATGCAATATTCATTTGATTGAGTGAAAATGATAACACACATTTATACTTAAAATTCGTTCTAACTCAAACATGCCAAGTCGTAAAATTCTATGTTTATAGAACCTTATTTTCCAGATTACTTTTATATCTAGATATACATTTCAATATTTTCGAAAGGTTTTAGGCTCTAACGTATGACTCGGCCAACTCGATTCAACTCAAGGGGGACCGAGTCAACCCCCGTGTCCAATCTTTAAAACCTTGGGTATACCTAGAATAAAAGGCCTAAAAACAAGATGGAACAATAATCAAAATAGTCTATTTACACACTTCTTACCTGGAACCGGTGAGTAAGTTCGGCAATGAGAGGATACTGCTCCAGATCAAAGAAGTTTTGTAGTGCTTCAGGTGATACCAGACCAAGATCCAGCCCTTTCTGAAGATCCTGATTAGCATGTGAAAAACAGAGATCATCCATCCTGTTAAATATGATGTTACCTTCATCATGAGAAAAAAAGAAAAGAGTATTACACATGAGAAAAAGCTTTCTGTCACCATTCATATCTTGTTATAACTAACCTGGGGTAAGGCATCTCGCCTCCTACCAGCTGCATTCATAACCCGAGCTACTTCAGCACGATCAAAACAATTCCTACTACATTGTCTAGCAGCTGAGTACCACAAGAAATCAGCAACAGGAACTTCTCCCTCTTGGCGTATATCTTGCCGTTCAGGATTCAGTAATATAACCACTTGATTTTTCTTTTGTAACTTCTTAGAAATTCTTGCTGGCAATCCAGTCCCTCTTGATCCATATATCACATGGCTTGCACCTGTTATTACTACTAGCATAACAGAAGAGCCGCCATCTACCACTGCCTTTGTGAGAATCTGGGACATTGTATAATCCTCGACAACTCTGGCCTGAGCAGACAGATAGGAACTTGGACCAAAAGGAGCAGACTGACTCAGAGAATTCATGTCTACTGACAACCTACGGGAGATAGATGTGAACCCAGCAATGAATCCTGAACCAGGAGGAGGGGTATAGATCTTACGTTCCGCCTTAGAAAGACCGCGTATACCTTCAGCTTGAACAGTCCTCAAAACCTAGTCAACTAAGAGAAGTTAGAAAAGTCCTCGCAGATGATACAGATATAACTGCGCAGACAGGCAAGAAAAATGGTAGACGTGAAAAAAAAAAGTTACTGGCTATTCTGAGAACACAGTAAGAACATGTTTCTCACAATGTAAGGTGGGGAGAACTTTAAAAACAAATGTTAGGACTGTTTGAGATACAAGACGCCAAGAATGCCGGCTTGAAGAAATTTCACATTAAAACCTAATGTACCCAAAGACTTGAACCAACATAAAGCGGGTACAGGTTTAGCATAATATACTACTTATCAAGTCCGTTATTTCATATAGTTCATTTAGTTTTCTTACTTTTCAACATAAATTTTTTTTTGAAAGGAATGTAAACAGTGACAACTTCATTGACTCAAAAGTGTTCTAAAGAGAAAATTAGGACAGCCATATCAGTATCCATGTCCTAGATCTCCAAAAATGTAATGTTGTATCCCAGATCCCTGTATCTGTATCCTATTTGTATCTGTATAAGGTCACCATAGATTGAAACTGCAATAAAAGGTATGCGATGCATTTGCCTGTGGAGCCTCACCTCACTTGGGCCATAGTCAAGGGGCATCTTGTAGGTGTGCCTGCTTGAATGCACATGCTGAAAAAGACATTTATGTATTTTTGGTCTGATCTCTTTACACAATGGGTGGCTTTGACCGAAAGCGGTACACGTAACCACTATAAACTCATGCTCCTTGTTCCAATTAAGTCAAATTATAGGGTTTGAGAAAAGTTTTCTTAGACCTAGACAAACCTTTTCCCTCTAGAGATCTTCTGCTAAATTGGACTGCTTGGTGGTCATTGAGCATCCATTCACAGCATGCAGGAGATAATAGGCTACTAATTTCAGGTTTTCTCTTTTAAGAGAATTTAATCTTTCAAATATCTGCGTCTCCCTGTAGATGCAAATCCAGGGTCCAAACTAGTATGGGAACCATCATCCACCTATTGAAATAAATTGGCTTCATGGAAAAGAAAATATATAGCATTGGGAAGTCGCATCATGATGTCAAAGGAAGATCCAGTGAGACTTTCTTTGGAAGGTGATGCCATGTGTTTGGTTGGGCGGGTGGATGGGAAATAGTTCTTCAAGGTCAAAATACCATAGGTATGTGGTGTCAGAAAAAGGGTTGGGACAGTAAGAGTTGCCTCTTTTAAGAGAATTTATCTAACGTTGAGTTGCTGGGTGGAAAGCTCATCTACGATATATCTTTTGGGGGATTTTGTCAAGGTCAAAGCTGTTACACTAAGAGTTACCTCTTTTCCTTCTTAACAATGTTTATATTTTAAAGATTGAGGCAGATAGAAATTTGGAGTCTAGACCCTTTGAAATAGTTCTCTACCAGATCTTCTCTTAGGACATTATGTTCTCCATCAATTGATCCTTCTCTTTCTTGAGTCTACATCTGTTTAACAATACCTCATGTGGAAACCTTCTTCTGGTCTCATTGGTGGTGAGAATTTTAATGATAGATAAGCTAATGGAACATGAATTGTGCATCAATGCGTCTTCCATTTGTTTTTTGTTTTTTTTTTCTTTCTTTATATCAATTTTTACTCACTGCAAGTTATATTTTAACTTTCAAAAATTATTTATTTTATTGTAACAATTAATTTCTTATTGTATGATAGTCTCACCGGGTCTAATTTTTTTTTGGAATTAGTTGCATCTGACACTAGAAGAAACATTGCCTTTGGCAACTTTAGGTTTAGAATCTACTGCCTTGGTCGTGAAAACTGTCTGTGACTTCATCCACCATGAGCAAATGCATGCTCACCATGTATATTAGATTAAGCATCAGATTAGATCTCCAAGGGGTTGGCAGAGTGGTCAGGACCACGGTTCCTCTCTCTTCCGGAGCTAGAGGTCCTGGTATCGATCCCCAGTTAACCCCTCTTCAAGAACCAAAGGTTGAGTCTACTAGTGCTACCACCGGGGGCCACAGGGGTTTTATCCGGCTTCTCTTTGGGCCCGGAGGGATTAGTCCAACCCAAAGGGTTGGGAACGCTCCGTTAGCAAAATAGAAAAAAAAAATTAAGCATCAGAAAAAGTTTTAGATCTATGGCCCATAACAAAATGCAAGAATTTGACTATTGGGTCATCAAACCCTCCACGTACACACGGACGTATAGGCATGCGCACTGACACGTACGTACATGATTGGACATGGTCCTGATATTGCTCTGATGTAGTGTATTCATCAAAAAGCATGGTACAAGCAATACACCACTATTCCTGTCCACACCAAATGCAAAGAACCATATGCAATGAGACACCAAACGCTCTCTTTCCACAAAGATTCATGGCTGTCTGATTTGCGTCCATTAGTATCTTCACCTCAGAACCAATTTCTAGTCAAAGAAATAAAATCTAATGATCCTTAAGTTGCTTACAACTGTGGTTAAAATTGTCATTCCAACTCCACTGGTGCTGTCCATGAACCAGATAGAGATTGGTTTAGGCCCAAAGTTTCAGCTAATTTCATTGGGCTTGTCAATACTGAACTATTTAAAATTCAATATTTTACAGACTTTTGCCCAGCCAATAGACAGCCCTAAGTCACCTTGGGTACAAAATTTGGCAGCCAATCCTAATGCATGCAAGTCAAAATGAGCACTACGATTTAATTCAACACCTATTACTTCTTTTGTAAAGTAAACATGATATATTCGAATCATGTCTTCGAATTTATCTTACTAAATGCTTAAAAACATTTACCTCAAGTGGAGTGCCACAAGCAACTATTCGAATTCCATTGTCATGACAGTAATTTAAAAGAGGTTCATACTCCTGCCAACGTTCAGGGGGCCAATGTATAGTATAAGACCTTAGGCTTTCACCATCAATCCTGCCAAACCATATTAATGTAACAATTTATCCTACTGCCTGAAGACATATTGTGAAGTAGTAACAACAGCAACAGCAGCACCACCACCACCACCACTATTAATAAGTATTACAGCAATGATGGCAAAAACAAAAATATTATCATTATTATAACTATTTATGAATTGGATGCTATCAAAAGAAAATTTGTAATAACCATATCTGTCTGACAAGTACATACACACGATGACAACAGAAAACAAAATATTGTATACTTGCAATAAAAACAAAAACAATGATAACAATTTAAAAGGTATTCATTCAACAGTATCTGATAAGCAATGGGTGTTCATCGTGCATTCATGGATAAATGTTGGTGGTTAGCATGGATATTTAATTTACTTTAGTCAATTGAGTTGTATAATATTAAAGTTGAATTTAATGAAGAGGAAGAGTTAGGCTTCAAATCTAGGATAACAAAGTGGAGAAGACTAGAAAAATTAGAGGTGGATGCAGCAGGTAATAGCTGAATTTAGTCTTTAGACTAAAACTTGCTTTGATAACAGTAAATGTTTACTGCATTATTGTTCAACCAGATAACAGAATATGTGAATCTCTTCTATGTGTGACAGCAGAATCTAATTGGGAAATCTACAATAACAGCCAACTCCATTAGTAAGTTCTTGAACCATACGGTTAGATCATCCAAGGACCAAAATAACAAGAACATGAGCATTGAGCAATCCATGTAGCATTTAACAACACTTCAATGTTCTTATTAAGAGATTGGGAAAGGAAAAAACAGAGCATAGAAGAACATCGACAATCCCATTGAAGAAGGCAAGCTAACAAACCTCCCGTCCATGAATTTGTCCAACTGCTCTTGCAGATTGCAGGGAAACGCTTCGATCGCCACCGAGACAGTCCGATCCAACTCAGAGCACCGATTTTTCAAGCTCCTCACGATCTCGAGCTCCAAGACCTTATCTTCACGAACCGGAACCTGCTCTGCCTCCCCCAAATACACGATCCGAGCATCCATCAGCTTCTCCCAAACCCTCCTCCTATCCTTTCCAATCGCCAGAGGCTCTCCGATCACTGCAGCATCATAAACCCTAGAAGTCACCACATCCTCCTTCTTCTTCTCTGCCGCCACAGATGCTGTCGTCGTCGATACCGCTGCCACTCCTTCAGGAGATTTCTCTTCCGCTCTGGCGACGATCGAATGCAAGAAAGAAGCTCCAATGGCGACGAAAGGAGTGACGATGAGATTTCTCCGGTTTCCAGATAAAGGACGGTGGGGTTCCGGCGGATATTCGTCATTTCCGGCGGGATTCCGGCAGGAACGGATGGTCAGAGTCTTGCGGAGGCGGTTTTCCGGGGAGAATGGTGTGGAAATGGGCGGCGATTGGCGGAGGAGGAGGTTTTCCGGGCGGAGATGGCGAAGAGAGTAGAAAGCGGAAGTCTTCAAGGGCACGCTCGTTCGAGCGTGTGATTTCATCTCCCGATCCCGGAAGAGAGAGAGAGAGAAGAGTGCGAGGGAAGGAGGTACAGGTAGGGAAAATCAAGTGTTGAGGTTTTTGGGAAACGAAAAAAATGGTGAAATTTGATTGTGCCACGTCTGCTTTCGTTGATTAGGTGGGGACAAAAAGAGCAATCTGTTCGTTACGTTAATTTGATCACAGGAGTTTGGAACCACAAAAGAAAATCATATGGCTTTTTTTTTTTTAAGAAATTATACTTACTTTATATTAATTAATAATTACTAATAAAACACACACCATCAAACATCAGCTCATCACCAAGGCAGCTTGGTAATCAACATACTTAAGTGCCTAGAGCGCGGAGCGGGAATGGGGTTGATAGTGCAAGCGTTCAAATGCTAAATTTTAAAATAATTATATGTCCGGAACGCCTATACTACATCTTGCCTGTGAATTTATAAATAATTAATTAATAGATATAAATATATCTTATATATATTTAAGTATAAAAAATTAAAAAAAAAAAAAGCTTTGCGATTTTATCATATAAGATAGTTTATAAATAATAATTCAAAAAAAGTTTCTTCATTCAAAAGATAAATGTCAAGCCTACTGAAAAAGAAAATGCACAAAAAACCAAAAGTTTTGCGTGGTTCACTCTATATTTGATCGAACCGTGCTCCGAGAACGGATCCGCACTGAAGGGGATCGAGAAGGCTGAGAGGAGTTTCCGGGCACCAAGGAACATATCGTGCCATGGTCTTCAACTTGAAAGTTGTCTCTTAGATGTGTTCATGATCTAGTCTAGAAAAAAACAATATATATATATAATTTTAAAAAATATTTCAGTGCATACGCCTTAGAAAGTCATTGATCCTAAAGGGTTTGTAACACCCATTTGAATGGATTGGAGTGTTAGATTGAGGATAAAAATTTCTTTTTCAATAGAAACTATTAAATTTGTAAGTCATGAATTAAGGGATGGGGGGCATGAGATTAACTTCAAACTTGATATATAGGGTGACCTTACTTGAATCTATACATCCCCCAACCTCATCCCCAAATTGAATCCACATTGGCCCCACAGATGGTTCTTAGGGTGAGTTTGCACCGGAACACACCCCTTAACTAAAATATAAAAATATAAAATATTTTATAATGATCAATGTGATGAGCATAAATTCCACCACTACTAGGATTTGATGAGTTGTAAAATTATTTTATACAATTTAGATTTTCATAAGCTAAGCCTCACTCTAGCTGCCCCTTTGGTTGGAAGAACTTCTCATGAGAATTTCATGTTTTGAAATTTTATTAGAGTATTAGGAATTCTTTATTTGATTATTAGCCTTTTAAAGACTCGATTTGACCTTTCGAATTTTCTAAAAGATTTACAAAATTTTGTGACAGAAGAAGCATTGACTTTCCCCAATAGAAGTTCATGAGTTTCAGGAAAAGAGAACGGTAGTTAAAAAAAAAAAAATTTTGCCGTCCTCACATATGTGCTCGGATAAGTCCCTGGGTTGGCTGACGAGGACACACGCGTCGATATTCCATCGACAAGCGGGAGGATGGCGTGGATCCGCGTTTGCTGATAGTTCTGATAGTTTGGATATGGAGAAGAGTCCACTTGCAGCAGACTCCTAAAAAAAACACACGGCACACAGCACCCTATCCGTGGCAACTCACCCTCCACTCATGTGCAGTGGCCTGTAGAGATGCGAGAGAAATTTCATTCGCACCCACTGGTTTTTGCTAATATCACCTACTTAATTTTTTGAAAAAAATTTATAGGAATTGTATACACGTTGGTGTGCTCAGTGAAAAAAGTGGATGCAAATAAAATTTTCCCAAATATAATTATCCAATTAGTGGCTTGATGGGCAGAATGATCCGAGTCTGGATCCGACTCATTGTCTTCCCCACTCTTTTTCTGTGTGGAGTATATGGAAATCAAAATGAATGCCATCCCTTCAATTGTATATCTCCAAACTTACTATAATAGAAGTTGACCCCACAAATTAACACATGACTAATAATGTGATTAATACATAATTAATGATGTATTAAATTGAGTTAATCACGTTGTTAGTCGAGTGGTCAGTCTTATGGTGGAACCAGTTCTTATTGAGTTAAAATTTTAGGGTATATCATTGAGGTGGATAAAATTTATTTTAAACAACTTAAATTTTCAACAGATGAGCCCCACAAATTAACACGAGGGAGACTCGCAGGGGATTTGGACTCCAATTATCCAATTTGATTTACAAGTTATAGATCTGGGCATTTCCTTCTATAGCATACCTGGGTTTTATGAGTTTTCATTTTCATGGTATTGTAGAAAACTGAACTCCACCTCTTAGACAATGATGTTTTATACAATGGATCATATAATTAGCTCTAAACTTTGGAGCTTAATCTATAAATTAAAAAATCCTCGATATTGTACAAACATGTCAGAATATAATCTACAAAATCTAAAGAAATTGAACCGGTATTCCATAAATTGGATCAGACGCATCTGAACATGGTCGACTACCAATAGATGAATCGGGTGAATCATGCAATTAAACCACCATATCAGTCAAATCAGATAGTGTTTTAAGAATCAATCAATGAATAAAGTTGGAGAGTTCAGGTTGGGCGCATTGACCTATCCCAACCCATTTACAGGTAAGGATATAGGTATGGGTCCAATTGCGCCCGACCCATTAGAGTCCTAACGGCTAATGACATTAGGTGGAAGAGCTGCCACAAAGTCTACTGCTTTGTTGGAGACGGAAATATGAACCAGACGTTTTCTTTGAAATTGGTAGTATTCAGTCTCTTTTGAGTAGCCCAGAAAGGTTGGAAAGGGAGTACAAACAAACGAATGACAAATTAATGGACAGAACAATCAATATGGGCAACAGCCAAACTGCTCCAAGCCATTGGTTGGAGGATAAGAAAGCTCAGTAGAAGCCACTGGTTTGGAGGACAAGTTGAGCTCAATATAGGGGAGATGCCCAAATAGGGTGATCAAGATACTCATAGTATAGTGAATTTTATGGTGCGGCCAATTCTTTTTGAAGTGAAATTTGACATGTGATTACGATGAGGGTGTTCATTTTTAGCTAATAAGATTTTCAATATGTAGGAAGGGTCATTATTTTAGCGCAATGCTAAAAGTTTCGGGTGCCATGCGTGATAAGGCAGGCTCGAGACCTACAAGTAGTCACTTTGTGTTTGTGCAATATCATCAAGTGTTAAGCCTGGCCTGGACCCTCTTAGGACCCCACTTCGGCGGGACCCAAACTAGGTAATGACCTTTTTTAAGAATTTCCAATATATATAGGGCCCATTGTGGACTTCCAATCCTTCAGCTCATTGAGTTCTCTAAGTTAGAGACTCACACGAGTTGGAGTAAAGTTTGGAGACACCCATCACAGTCAGTCAGGGTACTCCTTTTTAGCGACTTAGATTTTCAATAAGTGAGCCTCACTATAGAGTTTCACTTTTTGAACGCAAGAACTCTATTAGTAAGAGACTCAAAGGATGCATACTCATATTATATCCTCTTGGACTGGTCAAATATGCTCTTGACTCCTAGTAAATATTTTCAGGATGCGACAATCTATCAATATTTATAATACCAAAAATTATCGATAAATGCCTCTCAGTTTTATAAAAAGAAAACAAACTCTAATCTGTTTAATCATCCGGATCCTCCATTGTGGAAGGACGACCTTCTCTATATAACTCTTAATAATATGACAACATGTGACAAGACCAGGGCCGGCCCTGGGGACAACCCACACAGGCGGCCGGCTGATGCCCCAAATTTTGGCCCAAAATGGGGGGCCCCAAGCAGGGGCGGTGCTACTTGGTTAGTAGTGGGGTCAATTGACCCCACTGAGATATGAAATAATATTTAAAAAAATATCCTACTCAATTTAAAAATTTGACCCCACTAACAGTGGGCCACTGTAGCACTTGGTTAATTTTGAAAAAAAAATCAATATTTAGATGATAAATGTGTTACAATCAAGAAGCTAGTAGTTTTTCAAGAATACTAGTAGTTTTTCAGTAGTGCTTAGTTTTTATAATTGAATTTTGGTGTTAATTGGTTAATGTGAAATACAATTCTGATTCGGTAAGAGTAGGTAAGGAGTTTGAACTTAATTTTTGATCAAATAATAAAAAAAATATCTTTTATTTTTTTATCATTTATCGGTGGGTATATGGATAGTGCCACACTTTAGGAACTCGCATAGGGCCCCCGAAAACTCAGGGCCGCCACTGAACAAGACTCCAGCAGATATATAAAAAGGCTTTTAATATCTAATCTTCAGAAAAGATAGAATACATTAGATCTTAAGTCATGAAATGGTTGATCTGGATTGAAACTTTGCCTTTTATCCTCGTCTAGTTTTTACTTTTAGATTAATCAACTAAAAATGTCTACCTTTTCAGGTAGGGCTAAATCTGAAAGCTCTTTTACATCTGACAGGGGTATTGGGCCAGGTGAGCTGCAGGTGTAGTTTGTGGCTCATGTAGTTTCAAAGTCTATGGGAATCAATCAAATCAACTAGATACTGAAAAGTATTATCAGCTGAGTGAGGATATTGGAAAGTACTCTTCGGTCATGTAAGATCCCACTTTTATACATCATGATCTGGTAACATGAATGCTGTTGTTGAGCGAAAACCGAACATTTCAACCTGCAAGGTTGAAAATTTCAAGACTGGACTCACCAACCTGTCCTAGTAATTTTAAGTTTGGGTTCTACTAGAGTAAGAATTGAGTTTAATTAAGGCTAGGATGAGTTCCTGCCCAACTAGGAGGCAAGTCAAGATTAGTTGCATACTAGTTGTCCAATTCGAGCCTAATCATCAAACCCACCTTATTGCCCTCTGAACCCCCATCTCAACCTGGTAAATTAAGGCCCCAGCTGACAGATCTGGAATTAATAAATGATCAAGTTCGGGTTGGTTTCATACTTAGTGGTTAACCTGAAACCATTGTCACCCCTATTTGAAAGGACCGACTTCATAAAGGATGGGGCCCATCATGATGCACTTCAAGGGAAAATCAGCAATGTTGTTGCAACAATAATCTCCTTCTCAACAATTAATCATCCAAATATAGATATCAAAATTTGGTGCTTTAATAAGGATCCAGAAATGTAAAAACATATTACAAGTGGTTAATATATATATTTATTAAGATATTATTGCAAAAGTATCACTATATACCCTATTTTGGTTGACATTTTGACCATTCCAATTTCATCTAGGGTCACCCAATCTTCATGAAGATTGAAAGCATCAATATCAAAATGAACAGATGGGCCACTGGGCTCCAGGGGATTCAAACTGATACACTTGGTTCACAAACTGAATCGACTAATTTTCGAGAAAGACCAGACCAGACCAGGTGTAGGAACTAGGAATGGTCTTGTCCGGTTGTGCACTTAGGGGAAAAAATGGACAGGCTCAATCAGAACCCAACTAATTTAGGGCCTGTTTCGTTATCGGAATTTATGATTAAAATTTGGGAGGTTGGGGTTTTGTGACATGATGTGACATCTTGTCCACTGACATTTAAAATGCTGTGTTTCTTTCATTAAAATTTCAATTTTCAATCACCAAAACGACCTTCTGGAATTCTTGGAATTCCACTCTCTATACCATTTATTGGAATTTTAAATCCTCTATTAGAAAGAGGAATTTGAAATTCCACTTAAGGGGACAACTTTTGAAAAATTTGAGATTCTCTCAAACATGAGTTCTTGAAATTCTTAGTAATCAGATTTAAACGTCAACTTGAAACTGACTGGAAGTCAAAAAGGTCAACCCAACCCAACCCGTGATTTTTATGTCAAGCAGAGGCAAAACAGAGGGTTATATTACATTTTCTCACATTGGCCTGTCAAGTTTTTATTTTTCATTTTGGCAAACTCCCAAAATTTCATTGTTGGGACATTGAAGTGAAGTTGAGATTGAGTTGATTGGTAATGTTTTAATTTGATAGGTCGAGTTGTGGGGTTGAATAATAGCAATGGACTCAATCTGAACCTGGCCCATCTACAATCTGGAGGTTAGAAGCATCTACCTGAATTGACAAAGCCCCATATTATTTATTGGGTTGGATTCAGGTTGGGATAGCGGGTCGAGTTAGGAATTGCCACCCACTACCAGACCATGATTCTAGAAACAGCAAACCCTTTGTTAAATTAAACACCAAACAAACCCAAAATTTGAAAAGGAAAATAACAATACTATTATCAATAGCCCCAGATCAAGGTACATGCCAATTTTGGAGAAATATAAGGTGACGATTATTTTAACTTCATTTTAGAATTTATGAATTCCATGACAACAAAATCACAACTAGAACAACTAATTTAAGAAATAAATGAGAATACACGCAAATATATATTCATAAAAGCTAATAGGTTTGAACTTCCTAATCTCTTGAGGAAAAGGTGTTCCAATTTTCCTTAGTTGTTAAACCAACCAACATTATATTGGTTTTCCTTCCAAAGCCAGGTTGTCTTACTTACAACAAACATCCATTTATGTACCATCTAGAAATCTAACACTACAAATAAAGATCTATCTTATGCAAATCATATGCACAATACCAATCTAAACCATGGCAAGGATTCTCCTTTCCATCCTCCTAATGCACATGAGTGGCACCTTAATCATGTGCCATGCTGCTGACCCTCCCAAATTTCCTGCCATTCTAGTGTTCGGTGATTCAACTGTCGACTCAGGCAACAACAACTACATTACCACAGTTCTTAAGAGTAATCACTCCCCTTATGGAGTTGAGTTCATCAATGGCACAGCTACAGGAAGATTCTCCGATGGAAGGCTGGTGCCCGATATGTTGGCTTCCTCTTTAGGAATCAAGCAACAGGTTCCACCCTTCTTGGACCCATCTTTATCAGATAATGAGATCGTTACCGGCGTGTGCTTTGCATCTGCAGGGTCAGGATTAGATGACCTTACAACTAAGGTCTCAAGAGTGATTCCTGTATCGCGGCAATTGGAAATGTTTCGACAGTATATAAGCAGGCTTAAGGGGATTGTAGGGGAGCAAGAGGCTTCAAAGATCATTACTAATGGTTTGATTCTGATGAGTGTAGGGACTAATGACTTCCTTTTTAACTTCTATGACATACCCACTAGGAGGACGGTGTTCAATTATAGTATTAGCGGGTACCAAGATTTTCTATTACAAAGGTTACAAGGCATGATTAAGGTTAGCTTTCTCTCCCTCCCTCCCTCCCTCCCTCTTTCTGTCTCTAATTGGATCATTTGGGCAGTCAGATGAATGTGAAAATTCTATAATTTTTCTTTCTGTAACAGGAGATACATCAACTGGGAGGTAGAAAATTTGGCATTGCGGGCCTTGCACCTATAGGGTGCATACCATTACAAATAAGTGCCAAATTCAAGGGTCAGTCTAATAGATCATGTGTGGATGACCAGAACTCAGATGCCGTGGTCTACAATTCGAAACTGCAGAAGGTTCTGCCAGAAATACAAGCATCGCTTCCTGGTAGCAAACTGGCCTACATCAATCTTTACGATCCTGCGGTCGACATGTTCAATAATCCGCAAAAGTATGGTAAGTTAGTATAATAATTAATAAGGATCCTTCTTACACAGTATTTGAACATGCAAACTACAGTCATGGGTCCTACTAGATCGAGATGAACAGTCTGGGTCACCACAGGGTGATCCAATAGGCCTACCTAACAGGCAACAGGTACGTTCCTCTAAAAATGGGACAACTCAGACTCGACCCAAACTCGTTAGCTGCCAAAATTCATGGATGTATATCATGGAATCATCACAATCATTATTAATAATTATTATGATTAGTCTGTTTTCCCTCATCAGTTTATTTTGGTGGACAGGTTTTGTGGAGGTCATGAAAGGGTGTTGTGGGACAGGGCTTATAGAGATGGGACCCCTGTGCAACAAATGGACCTCACAATGTACAGATCGGTCCAAATACTTATTTTGGGATGCAGTTCATCCTAGTGAAGCAGCCTACCGACCGATTGCCAAGAATATCCTAGACACAGTTATTCCTCAGTTGTATTAAAACCATAGCACATCTGCATATGGTGATCATTTTCAAATGACCCAGTTGTATTTGCACGGGCAAGAGCATTTCTATTGACAAAAAATCTCTTTTTATTTTTAATGTTAGTAACAAAAAGATCCCTCCCTCAATTTTAAGTTAGATTTTCATAGAAAGAGGAAATAGTTGAAACTCGATTGGATTAAAGGAATGCTTGCTTCATGTAATTGAATGTCTAGGATTGTATTTCCATCAAAGGTGAATATCAAAATATAATGATTAAATAGTTAATCCATTGTTAGCTCAATGATGAGGCAACTCTGAACTTCATGTCCACATAAATGATGAGGGTTTGATTCTGTCTACTATTCCTATTCACAAATTATAAACTCCCTAATATCTGATAGATAGAAAGGATTATTAGATTTTGATTCTGGTCTAGAAATTGGTTCCTGAGATGAAGTTAGTAATGGACTAAACAAAGAAAAACAGACAATCATGAATATTTGTGGAAAGAGGGCAATTCATGGCTTGGTTCTTTGCATTTGGTGTGGATAGGAATAGTACTGTGTTGCTTGTATCGTACTTTTTTTGATGAATATACTAGGTCAGAGTAATATAAAAAAACATAGGGATGGGGATACTAGAGTTGACCTGCCAAGTGCCAAACCAGCCTAGGAACTTGCCACCCCTTATAAGCTCGACCCAACTCAGATAATCGCATTAGAATCTACCAACTCAACCTGATAAGCTAAGCTTCATGGATCATGCAGACATTTCAAACCAAATTAAGAATAGCGGAGTACTGGGGTTGATTATATATGATCTGCCCTAGTGCCCATCTAACCCCATTTCACTGCCTTCTCATTGAAAAATTGGATCGCCACCTATAGTAGAAAGGGTTGACTTCATAAAAGTTAGCCCACCATAAAGCAAGCACTTACAGGCAATAGACAATGTTGTGGCAATGTAACATATTTTTCATTGAAAAAGTCTGCTCGGACGTAATGGGGGTCGGTCTATGTCCAAGTCCAAATATCAACCGACCCCTTATGTCCAAGTCCATCGATGATATTTCGTTGATATTTGGACTTGGACATAGGGGGTCGGTCCAAAAACCGACGCCCCCATTACGTCCATGTAGCATGGCTGTTTTTCATTTAACAATTTTTAATCCATGGATAATATGGGAAGAGCCTAATTATGCCGAACAAAATAGATGAGAAAATCAAAGACGAAGAAGGTATATATGGCGAGAGATATCTCTCATAGGAGCATCTCCCATATATATATATATATATATATTAACCGCAATTTCAAATTGGATTTTTCTGAAAAATTATTTTCAAGAATATACCTCTTATAAATTGAGGCACGTTTATAAAAAAACAGGAATGGAAGAGTCAAAAGCTACCTTAGGTGACTGACGTGTACCACCGTAAAATTATTGAGGTAAACATGACAACAAGGTAGAAGAAACTATTTAATGATATATATAAACATTCATTGCAAAATTTAAAAGGATTTACGATCAAAGTTTTAAAGTTTTATTAAGCTTTCATAAAATGCCATTTAATTATTGTTGGGGGAGTTCTATATTTTTATTGGCACCACAAAAGTGTCTCTCCACACCGTAATTTTTTTTTAATTTCCTAAACTACCCCTCCCTCTCCTCCCTTTCCCTCTTCCGCTCCCCCACCCCACCCCACCGGTCACCAGCAGCGGGGATCTGCCAGCCGGCGGCCTCCCTGTAATTGTGAAGATATTGTAAAGAAGGTAATTTTTTTTTAATTTCTTAAATTATACTGAAAATAAATTTATCTAAACAAATTACAACTTATGCCTAACAATTAGTTTTCATGCATAGGAAAACTGATATGAACTGCTAGCAGGAGAAATCCGGTATGCACTTTGGATCCAATATTTATTTACTATTAAAGTCTATAGGGACATGAACGAAAATTCAATGGTAAGGGGGACACGTGTAACCAAGGTGGAAAAAGTTGATTTTAAAAGTGAAAGCCAAATTATGCCGAAAAAAATAGATGAGAAAATCAAAGACAAAGATGGTATATATGATAATCTAACAACTACCTATATATATATATATATATATATTAACCGCAATTCCAAATTGGACTTTTCTAGAAAATTAATTTCAAGAATATACCTCTTATAAATTGAGGCACGTTTATGAAAAACAGGAATGGAAGAGTCAAAAGCTACCTTAGGTGACTGACCCGCACCACCAGAAAATTATTGAGGTAAACATGACAAGGTAGAAGAAACTATTTAATGATATATTATATGGGAAATATTCAAGTGAGAACTAGTTCTCACATATTATATGAGAACTTTTTTGCGGGGCCCAACTAAGCTACCCATCCAAACCTAGCAACCAATAAGAAACCCCCTGATACTCACTAATCCCAAAGATTGGTACACATCCGAATGGGCTGAACTGTTGGATCGAGGGTTAAATATTTTTTTAAATATTAAGCCATTAAAATTGTGGGCCACGGATGAAGGGGTTAGGGGCATGAGTTTGGGGTCAAACTTGATACTTGGGGTGGTCTCATATAGATCTTTTCATCCCCCCTGGTTCCATCCCCAAATGGGGCCCACAATTGGGCCCCATAAAAAATTCTCATATAATATGTGAGAACTAATTCTCACCTTAATATTACCCTATAATATATATATATATATATTTAGGGGTCAACTCTCCTAAGCTCAAGTGTGTGGTGATACCCACCTGGGGACTCACATGGGGATGGGGATGGGGGATTTCAAGGACTTCCCTGTGATCATCCTCTCTGTAAAAAAATCAACTCCAACCATGATTTCTATCATCTTCATGTGAGCCCAGAAGTTTAATGGTCAACGGTCCATTCGGATCTATATATAGTTGATCCAATGGTCCAGTAAATTCGAATCTGATAGAAAGTTTGTAGACATGTGCAATTTAGGAGGGGGGGTCATGTTTTTGGTCCATTTGGATGGGCCAAAGGTGGGCCCCACAAGCATGAGCGTACAAAATTCTATCCTAAACTCGAGTTTAAGAGAACCTTGCTCATATATATATATTGCAAAATTTAAAAGGATTTACGATCAAAGTTTTTAAAGTTTTATTAATTAAGCTTTCATAAAATTGACATTTAATTATTGTTGTTGTTAAATCATTTACTAAAAACAGGAAAAGGAAAAGGCGGGATGTAGTATTGACTTAACATCAAAGATTTACCTTTTGAAAACAACTAGTATCCCCCCCCCCCCCCCCCCGGCTAAAAACCTTTTGGCCCCTAATTTTGTTAGCTCATTATTATTATCTTTTTGGTAGCATATTTGTTAACTCATGAATTCTAAAAAAGAACATTAAGGTCACATTTGACAATCAAATCCTTGTAAATTCCTTATTGATTTTCAACAAAGTTTTGGAAATCCTACATTTGGCAATTGTAAATCATTGAGCACTTGAGCTAGTAGAAACCCTCATTTTAAAGGATTTTTATGGGCTGAGGCATTTGCTTTTCTTTAAAACTATTCAAATGTCTTAACGCATGCTGGATTTTTAACCATTTTTAATATTTAATTTTTCTATTTTTTTGTTGAGCGAGATCTTTCATATGGTGTCAATAAAAACCACCAAAATTTTGAAAACTTTTGAAATCAGTTTTTTCCACCTTGGTTACGCGTATCCCCTTTACCATTGAATTTTCATCCATGTCCCTATGGACTTTAATAGTAAATAAATATTGGATCCAAAGTGCATACCGTATTTTTCCTGCTAGCAATTCATGCCAAATTTCCTATGCATGAAAACTAATTAAGAAATTAGAAAAATTTACCTTCTCTACGATATCTTCAAAATTACAGTATGTTGAATTGAATAGTTTTTTTACATCATTATATAAGATAATGATCAATGTATCTCTTGTGTGGTCCATCACCTTTACCCTTGCTAATTACTTTTCAGATTATTTATTTCTTATTATAAACTTTAGAATTTAATTTCTTTTAAGATTACCTCTTAGTTATTTAAGGATGATCTTCACAATGAAGGCATTGGGTTGTATCTTCAGTTGGATTTACTTTTCTCCGGCTACTAACTCCTTTTTCCATCTTTTGCACCAAGATCTCCGTGCATGAGGCTGTCGGGCCCACTTGGAGATGGAACGGGATCAAATCTCAAGATCTGAATGAGACCTATCAACATACTAAGTTTGGGTCCATTTATTATTGTATCATCTTCATCTGAGCCCCATAAATTTAATCGGACTGTAGTAAGATGGCCCACCAGTGGCCACTCCAGCCTGGACCCCATAGGCCACAGTGCCACGTGGCCAAATAAACGTGTCTTTCGGTTTAAGAAAGGTGTCCATTGAAAAAGAGAGGTGCAGTTTTTTCCCTTCTATTTCCACACCACTCCAATCACCGACTCCTGACCTTCTCTTTCGTCCTTTCTTCACACGTTTTGTTTTTCCCTCTTCTCTTTTATTCTTAGATCTGCATAGGAAAAACAAAAGAAAACCTTCAAATTACCCTCTCGATCTTCTAATCTCGATGGCATCTACTCCTCTTCCAGTCTCTAGTAATAATCAGGGCACTACAACCACCCAACCTGCGCCGGGATCTTCCCAAAATACTCCTCCGATCGCCACTCCGGCCTTTCGAGCCTTCATCTCCCGGGTGTCCGACTCCGTACGCGGTGCCCTCTCCCACCGCCGCCCCTGGGGCGAACTCGTCGACCGCTCAGCCTTCTCCCGCCCCGACAGCGTCTCAGAAGCCACCGCCCGCCTCCGCAAGAACTACTCCTACTTCCGCGTCAATTACGTCCTCCTCATCGGCTCCGTCCTTGCCCTCTCCCTCCTCTCCAACCCCTTCTCCCTCCTCCTCCTCGTCCTCCTCTCCGCCGCCTGGCTCTTCCTCTACCTCCTCCGCCCCTCCGACCCCCCTCTCGTCCTCTTCGGCCGTACCTTCTCCGATCGCGAGACCCTCGGTGTCCTCGTTGCGCTTTCGATCGTCGTAATCTTCCTTACCTCCGTCGGCTCCATCATCATCTCCTCCCTCATGCTCGGCCTCCTTCTCGTCGCGGGCCACGGATCTTTTAGGGTTCCTGAAGATCTCTTCCTTGATGAGCAAGAGCCTACTCCTGCCGCCGGTCTCCTCTCCTTCCTCGGTGGTGCTGCTTCTTCTGCCGCTGCTGCCGCCGCCCCTGCCGTCGCCGTTCGTGTTTGAATTGAGATCTAACATTCAGAGTCAATTGATCCTGATCTCGCTCTCGATCTCGATTCCGCCGGTACTTTTGTTTAGTTAATTTTTTATCCTTCAATGCAATACATTTACCTAGACAGATTTGGGGATCACAGTCGCAATTCCTTTGGTTTTTTAAGATTCTGTGTCTCGTTTATGCCAATAATTCATGTGTAATTTCTGGATGGTGGTTATGTTTCTGATGACTCTATAATTAAGAATTGTTATAGGAATATCTATTGATTTGTTGTGAATATCTTATTTTTCACATATGGTTGGATATGTGGATTCTTTTTAGGGGTTTTGACCGTACAGGGTATAAAATACCCGGTATTCCTTGAAATGGTGTTGACCAAAAGTATATCCCAAATATGGGTATCATACTGAGAGCCTCTTTTTTTTTCCACTTTTACCCTTTTTGTGCGATATCGCAAATATTTGCGATATCGCATAAACTGAAGAGTTATTATATAAGCTGCTATATAATGACTCTTCAGTTTATGCGATATCGCAAATATTTGCGATATCGCACAAAAAGGGTAAAAGTGGAAAAAAAAAAGAGGATCTTTGTACGATACCCATATTTGGGATATACTTTTTGTCAACACCATTTCAAGAAATACAGGATATTTTATACCCTGTATGGTCAAAACCCCTTCTTTTTATCATTTGTGTTTTAATATCTTGATGTATTGCCAGATCTACACGTTTTTAGATCAGATGTAACTGTCTTTTTTTTTTTTTCTTTCTTTTAATTCTGTATTTGTTGTATCATTGGCTTTGTAACTGATGTGATTGGTGGTTGGATCTGTGAATTTTTTTTTTCAATTTCTTATGTTTTTAAGGCTACTTCTATGTAAGAATGAAAACGTTGAAGCCATTTAGAATTCCATTTGGTGGAATTTAAGGGCCTGTATGTTTGCATTGGATATATAAGAATTCATGATCAAACGAGCTCCACTTAATGATTGTGAGGGGTGAAGGACATATGGGTCCTTGAGACTTTGACTTTCCTAGGATTTGAAATACTAGAGTAATGGTTGGGTATTCATTTCCCATATTCAATTTCTATTAAAGGGGAGGTTATTTGATGGTCATGTCTGGACATTCACTTTTGATTCTTCATTTTTAACTACTTAAAGAAATACAAAGTCATAGAATTCTTGGGAATGTAATTACATGAAACAAACTGGCCGAGAGTATTGGGAAAGGTAAGGAGTTGTAATACTTATCGAAAGCCCAGCAGGACATTTGGTATTTCCGTATTTCCCTAAAAACTGGAATGTGCACTTACATGACTCTCTCACCAAGAATGTGCAGAGTGAAAAAAAAAAATGCACAATTCCAGTATCCCATTTCCTCCAAACATACCTAGAACCTGTTTGGTTGAGAGTACTTCTAATAGGAATCCCCCTTGTCGAGAATTCCTCACAAGAGAATTGCTGTTGTTGTCCCTGGAGCTCCTGACTTCCCTTGTTTGATTGGCCATGGACCATTTTATAATTCCACTTTGGGGGAAAGCATTTGTAATTCTCCAAATGATCCAGACGAGACATCTCCAAACAGGAGCAGAGCAGATCAGGCCTTTATCTCGGTGGATGATAAAGTAATTGGCCTTGCAAGGTTGTTTCATTCTGTGGGACTTCAGATTGTTGTTTAACCTTGGAAGAATGTAGAGTGATGCTTGTTGTCCTATTACAAATGTATATAATATGTGACAGTACTCACTATTGCAACCACAAGGCAGAGGCTGGAGTCACGATTGCCATAAAATTTTTTTTTTTTCAAAAATACTGTTTACAGGTGGATTGAACATTAGCACAGGTGAAATAGACCATTAAAATGGATTTATAATAGTAGTTTTATTTTTCCGGACAATGGAACCGTGTAATTTCTACCTGTATTGATGCTTCCACTCTTGCCAGGCCTCTCTGAGAGAGAGAGAGAGAGAGAGAGAGAGAGAGAGCACTGAAAAGGATCCCATATTGTCATTTCCTTTCATTTCTTGCATTTTTGGATCTCCTATTGATATCTGAAGTTGTTTTGGTGCTGCTTTAACTTGTTCTTTAATTAACTTTTAAGTTAATTCAAGGTTGGTTGGGAGGTCCTTTTTCAGAGTATAGATCAGATATGATGGAAAATGGCTATGTGGTGTTTATGGAAGAACAAATTGCAAGGCTCTGCAATGGAAGATGATGGTGCTTTAGATCGAACTGTGGATTTCCATGGTGACTAGAATAAGATTTCTATATGACCTAGAAGGAGTAGTTTGGGTTATAACCTTGTTGGCATGGGAAAAAGGGGTAAGGCAATCGTCAATTGGGAGTGTTGTTTTGAGGAAAATCTTACTGGGAATCATAAAAGGAAAAAAAGAAAAACTGGCGAAAGTGCATTTGGAAAACCTAGTTCATGGAGGTGGGAAGAGCAATGAAAATTACAATGGGGAGCCTTTCTTGTCGTTCTCAAGCTTAACAGGTGTTGGAAATACTTATGGTGCTGAAATTGGCTGAAATCTTGGATTAAAGGATCAAGCCATTCTTGGTATTGGGCCCATTGCTGATTGAGGCAGGCTTAAGGAAGTGCCTTAGAACGGGAGCAAGGATCATTGCTGCCCTCATGACCGAGGTTAGTGGATATTGTAGAGGCATGGAGGTCTGCTTTGCACATAGTTCTAGAGATCTGAACATGAAGTGCATTACCAGCAAAAGTGGGAGTCTGTTTTTCCGAATTGAGCATTGGAAACTATCCCCTTTGGGATTGTTTAAATGCTTAATTTTTTTAGTATTGGACATTTTAAGATGTGTAATGGTCTTATAAGGATGTACTGTACAGGCTTACGGTAGAGACTGCTGGCGACCATTGGATTGACTAAATTAGAGTGGTTTTGTCGTCTTGTATTATTCCAGTGTTCTTTGGTTCTTCTACAAACTCATTCTTTGAAGGGGTAGAAGAAGGAAGAGGGTTGAAGCTTATTTGGCTTTTTGCACGAAGCCAAAACTATTGCGGTCCTTTTCTCTTATGTATCTGAGCCGCAAGTTAAGATCTTACTCATTCCATTAAAAGCCTGTTACTTTCCTAAGTTTTCTTTAAGATAGAATCAAGGCAAGCCGTGTATCGTGCTCCCCAGTCGGTCAGCATCCAGCAACATTTGCCTATAAAAAGCATCATTTTGTTCAAACGTGGAGAACGAACAAACGAAGCCAAAGTTGGCACTAGCCATGCTTGGATCCGGTATTTCTCCTTAATAAAAATGAGCAACGTGGGCCCGTTTGGGGTTTCCACTTGTAAAGTTAAGTGGAGTAAAGTCACCAACACATCACATCAAAAGCATTTTTTTATCAAAACTCCTTTTAACTTTTTCAACAAAAAGACAAAAAGTAACCACATTTATTAACTAAAAAACAAAAAAAACTTCATTTCTCGTACCAAAAGTTAATAATATTTCATCCCAAACAAATAAAAACAAAATATCATCATATCCCACTATATATTTTATGCATACTTTTTATTTCACTTAACTCCACTTGATTTTCAAAGTAAAATACCAAACGGGCGGGATTGCAAATTTTACAACATGAACAATTGCAAAAGTTTTCTATAGTGATCAGAGGCATAACAATGTAAAAAAGGCGCATCATTGAAGAGTTTCTATCTTTTTTATACTAGTGGTGCTACACGGCCCAAGGCTGTGCCCGGCCACGGCCCCCGGAGGGACCGTTGGATCCCAGCTGATGTTGGGATCTATCAGCTGGGATCCAGCGGTCCCCCCCGGAGACCGTGCCACGGCCCGGGCACAGCCTCGGGCCGAGTGGACTTTCCCTTTTTATACATAGTGATATCTTAAAATGAGTAATGGTTCTATACGGACATCTCATATAGATCGATTAAATATTCTTTTCTGATCTGTATTGCCACCGTACCAGCCCCCGTAGCACCTCTCCTTTGATTGGACAGGAGCGGACCCAACCTGGTCTGTTGCAAACCCGGATTTTGAACGAAGGCGAGACTCTTTGGCTCATCCACCAAGGTCGCCCTTTTCATGAACAAAAAGTCTACTTGAAGGGACCTTGGGATCGGTCCAAGGACCGGTCCCAATAATCCCTCCAAGTAGCTGCCCATGTCGATGTTGTCGGTTTGTAGTGGTGCACGACTCGACTTCAGCTAAGTTGGGATTTTCATGTCTCTCTCAAAGCATCAAAATAGGCCGGATCCAAACACGGCTAGGCTTAACTTTGGATTGGTCTGTTCGCTCTCTATGTTTGACCAAGATGACGCCGCTTTCTATAGTCAGTTGTAGAGATGTCAAGTGGGCCGTGCCGGCCCGCCAGTCAACGGGCCGTGGCACGGCACGGCCCACTGGGCACGACCCATGACGCGGGCTGTGCTGGGCCGAGTTTTGCAGGCCCGCCGGCCCGTTTGGCACGGCCTGCCAGGCCCGTCAGGCTAGCGGGCCAGCCCTTGGGCCTGCCAGCACGGCCCGCCAGGCACGACCCGTCAGGCACGGCCCGCCAGGCACGACCCGTTAGGCACGGCCCGCCTGGCCCGCCCAAAAATGCGTATTTTTTTTAAAAATATTGTCAATTTTATTTCTGAGAGAAGTATGTCATGTAAGTAATCAACACACTAAAATATAATTCACTTGAACCTCCCATTCTATCCATGTAAAGTTGTACATTGGTATCAGCTAACAAACTCAAAAATCAAAATGCATTGTACATCAATAAATTTTAAAAATTGGTTGTTTTGATTAGTTTATCTTCGAAAATAATTCTTATGTGACACTGCATCTTATTATTTTTCTATTAGTAAAAAGATGAAAGTATGATTTATTTTGAAACTGAGGAACGCAAGATAGCCCAGTGGTAAGGGTGTCCCATTTTACATGCCGGCCATGGATCATCCTTGACCAGGTAGATAGTCTCACATGTCTTGTACCACTCACCCATACTAAGGTAAAAAAATAATATTTTGCTACCATAATTACTCCCTTCCAGGGAAAATTCTCTCCCTTCCCATTTGCCAATGTGGAAACTTGCAAGTAACAAGAAATGGCCATCAGAATCTCTAAGACCATCTCCAACGGAAATGTTATTTTGGAGATGTCAAATTTCATTTAAAGACTTACGTGGCAATTTGAAGGTTTAAAATTTGACATTTCTTAAAATAGGAATTCGACCTTATGTGTCAAATTACATGAAAAGTTCCCCCTTCTTCTTCAGTTCTACATTGTTAGTGTAGATTTGTCTTTATTCAATAATATTGTTATTTTTATAAATTATAATAACATATTATTTTTATTAATCAATTACGTATATTATATATTCATTTGGATTTAATTTTATTACATAATGATTATCATAAAAATAAAAGTTTGACCACCATGCTTACAGTACAACACATAAGTAAAAATAATAATAATTACAGTATCTATAGTATGAAAATATAGTTACTTTTATAAAATATCTCATGGCTAAAGTCTAACTACTTACGTTCTCATCCCTATCTAAAGTGGTTAAATTCTCATCCTAATCTAACTAGTAGTTTAATATTCTAAAGTGGTTAAGTTTTCATCCTCATCTAATTAGTTTTAATATTGTTTGGATAAATATTTATATACAATAGTTAATTGGTCAAGTGGTTATGTTTACTTCTTAAATCCTAATGGTACTGACTTTGAATCAGTTTATCACACCTAAACTGATTGTGGATCGGTTGAGGAGCACAATACACGGCTAGAGCTACAGAAGGAAAAGTTTAATTTGAATGGTCTCCATTTGGAGAGATGGGGCACATTAATATATTTTTGTGGAAAATACGTTTAGGTGAGATAGATAAGGGGGTGGTGTTTTTTTTAATTTTTTTTCTTATAAGGGAGCGTGAGTTAGATGAGTTGTTCTCTAGTTGAAAAGGGTAAGGATGAAAATAAAATGAACACAGGAACTCCCAAAGAGTTTTGGAAATGTGTAACTGCATTTTTGGAATTTCAATTTCAAAAGACGTGGCAACTGCCGGTTGAAGGGAGGACATTGGTGCAACATATTATGCTGCAGCGACGATGTATGGAAGCCCTCCCCATTCTAGTAATACATTTTGAGAGTTCCAAGGAATTCAATTCCTTTTCTATCAAGTAGGTATTTAGAGAATACTCTCCAACTTTTTAGGGACATTTACTTTAAAAATCCCATTAAATAAGGTAATTAAAACTGAGGACCCTAAATTCTTATAATAACAGCCAAGGACCTCCAGCCCAAAATCCAATATTTCTTTCGTTTTTTGCCCTTGGTTAGTTGATGTCAACATAACTCTAAAAAAAGAAGTTCTTCACCCCAGATCAACAGCAACAGTAAAATAGAAGAAAGAGAGGAACGAGAGAGGAAGGAGAAGAAGGAGATCAACGCCCTACCTTTTTTTTATCAATCATAGTGAGAGAGGGATTGCTCGATGTCAACAAAACCCTAAACAACGAAAAACTCAATTTTTGTTGATGCTAACTGAGCTTTTTTGTTGACGTCAACATAATTTTATATTGATGTCGACGAATCTTCCGTCGACGAATCTTCCGTCGACGTCAATAAATTCACGGGGCCACTCATGCTGTTAACTGGGCATTTTTGTTGACGTCAACACAATGTTATGTTGATGTCGACGAACTTTCTATGGACGTCAACAAATTCACAGGGTCACTGATTGTAATAACTGGGCATTTTTGTTGATGTCAACACAATTTTATGTTGATGTCGACGAATGTTTTATTGATGTCAACAAATATTACTCATGACAGAATAAGGAACTGATTACGTTGACATCAACAAAAAAAGGGCAAAACGAAAAAAAAAAAGATGATTTGGGCTGGAGGTCCTTGGCCGTCATTATAAAAGTTTAGGGTCATCAACTGTGGTTATCCTATTTAAGAGGATTTTTGTGGTAAATATCCCAACTTTTTATAAGTCTAGGTAAAGAGAAGAGGATTTTACCTGAAAAATCCTTTAAGACTTGTCAATAGCCAAAAGCACCATGAACATCTTATAATGACCACAGTAGTCTCAAAAGCCTTATTTTGGTTTTTTTTTTCTTTTCTTCTCTGAGCAGGGATATCCCTGCTCCTCCCAAAAACCCTTTTGCCTTTTACCCTGTTCGACTTCTTCTCTCCCGCCGTCTTTCTTCCTTTCTCTCCCTTATCCCCTATGGGTCGGCACCGGCAGCCTGCAGTTCTTCCTCTTGGATTTTCCTTCCTTTAATCTGCTGCAACGATCTTTTCTCTCTTTTCCTTCTACCTTCAATCGATCAAGGCAAGTGCACTGTGCTGGTAGTCTAGATTGCATGTTTCCTTCCTTTGATTTGCAGTAGAATTCCAATCTGTAATATATATGTTTAGATCGATCCTTGAGCACGTTTGTTTGGTTCCTTTGGCCATTGATGGATGGGATTACCTCATTTGGATGATCAATGGCCGGTTGATGATTGATGGATGATGTAGGGATGATTTATTTTGCTTCTGTAATGGTCTATGGAGAATCCCAGAAGAATTGGGTCACGGGAATGAGTTTCCGGAGATGGAATGACAAGAACCCATCTCGCAGTATTGAGATCGGAATCGAAGTAGGACCACCCTTGGTAGATCAGGACCCTACGTCTATGTGAGGGGGCCTGTGCGACCATGGGGTGCTACTTGATCTGGATTTTGATCAGAGGTGGATCACCATTCCTGTTCTTAATGAAGAGAAGTTGTGTCCTGTCGCAGAATTGGGTTCTGTAACAGAACACAACACTGATAGGAGAGATGGACAGAGTCCAGCGATGGCCGAGCTCCGCACCTGCAGAGCCCAGCGGTTGCCGAGCTCAGCATTAGTGCAGCTCAGCAACTGCCGAACTCAGCACTTGCAGAGCCCAGCGGTTGCCGAGCTCAGCGTTGGCGCAGCTCAGCAACTGCCGAGCTCAGCACTGGCCGAACTCAGCGATGGCTGGATTCAACACTAGCCGAACTCAGAGTTCTGCCGAGCATAATGGTTAGGATGAGATTCGCGTTTAGCCGAGCTAAGTGTCTAGGCCGAGCTCATTGCTCAAAGCCGAGTTCAGTGTTACGGCCGAACTCAGTGTTATGGCCGAGCTCAGTGTTTTATTGAGCTCAGCGCCAGACCGGGTTCCGTGCCAGACCGGACTTCGAGCTTAGCCGAACTCAGTGCTTAACCGAGCTGAGAGCTAAACCAACCTCAATGCCCTGCCAAGTCCAATGCATTTTCCCGAACTCAGCTGGGTGATCCAACTGAGCTAGGCCCTTTGCCGAACTGAGTTGGATGGCCGAACTGAGTATCCAAGTGAGCTCCATTGCTTAGCCGAACTCCGAGATGGATTTCCAAAAAGGCCGGATTCCAACAAAGGAGAATAGAACCTAGGACATTCCCTTCAGCCAGAATTCTTAGTGTGCACGGCAAACTACCCAGGCCAGGGAGTTAGCCGAACTCACAGGAAGTTCTGGACAAACAGGCTTTGCCTGTAGGGTGTTTTTCCTTCTTTGGTCCCAGTGTGCCGAGCTGACCGCCCAGGCCAGGAGGTCGGCTGAGCACACTGTGTACAGTGACACTTCCCAGATTCTAAATTCCATTGTTGCAATCATATGTAGAACCCATTGACCATTCAAATAGACTTCCATCACTGTGCCAACCATGAGTCAATGGTACGGCTCAACCTTGACTCGTGGGGTCCACTAATTAAAGTCCAGGTTATGTAATCTAAGATGATTCGACCTTTATACGTTACCAAAATGATGCATATAACTTCTAAGCACCAAACACAATATTCCTTAGCATCTGTGGTTTCACTTAAAGATCGAATTACCTGAGATGGACCTGTATCCGAAAGTGGACCATTTACCTAGGTTGGACTGTTGCTATCTCCCTATGATTCATGTACTTGGAGATTCATCTCCCTCATACTACGACTATCACTCTATTGTCCTTATTATTGCTCATACCTGTTAATTAAATGGAAAATGGAGGACCTAAACCTAGGAATACTTAGAGGTGACCCGGTAATCTGATTGGGTGGATCATTGACCCGTGTCTGTGGCTAGGCGGGCCCTTTTTATGGCCTAAGTTGGATGTGAATTACCCTAGAATGGAGAGGTTAGATTGTATGGGCTTGTGAACCATTATGGACGTAGATGGATCATATGTCATTGAACATGGACTTGTATCTCATATGGATTGTTATAGACCAGGCCAAGTATTTGGTGGGCCTTGGTATGGATCCAATGATGGAATTGGACTTGGACTATGATCCACAGTTTATATTGAGTACTTGGACCTCTTAGGGACTTTTGTTAGGACCTTGTTCACGCAAGGCAAAGCCTAGACAGACACAGACCTTTATTGTTTCCGAGTCGGCATAGACATTCACTGAGTTGATTTAAGCTCAGCCAGTTGGACTGATCATCACTGGTAGGAGCTATTGAGATTTGTTGTGTGGCTATCATGATGAGCACTGTTGGGACGGACGGTGTGATGCCGGTTCCGGTCGTTGTGGTTGATGTTGATGATATTTTGCGGGGTTAGTAATCCCTAGCATTAGCTTAGGATCCCTACCGCGACTGTGTTCAGTATGGGAGGGCCGCGGCATAATATCCCGCGGTGACCAGCTTATGTGGATGTGCCATATTGTGTAGGTTTATTACTGTTATGCTTATTATGATTCTACATTGTTATCTTGCACGACTGCATAGCATATGTACCTTTGTTACTCTCCTAACTTTATACATGTCTCTACTCATTTTGATGCATACATTCTATATTATCTGCATATTGTGACTTGCCAGATCTTTAGATCTGACCCACTCTTGGTGCTTAGGTCTTGACCCCGAGTTCGAGGGCGATGCGTTCGCACTCGTTGAGGTGCCCGTAGCAGGCGACTACGGATGGGGGCCGGCCGACCATGAGGTCGAGCCGGAAGGTGGAGAGCCGACACCAGCTGCAGGGGTTTGAGCGTTCCTTTGTTTAGGGTTTTTGAGAGATTCTCGTTGTGAGACGGGTAGTGATAAAAATATGTAATTAAACTTTGATTTGTTATCACTATACATTTAGGCTGGACTTCAGCCCTTCTACATTTGACATATATACGATGATACCTTATGCTTCCGCTATCTCTGTATGGCTTCCGCTTATAATACGCTTCCGCAATAATAACTGTTGTTACATTATTGTTCAAAAAAGTTTTAAATTGGACCTCACTGCGGACCTACGATCTTGGAAGTTCTCGGATTTTCCGGGAAGTAGCGTGCCAATTTCGGTACTTTGACGATTTTCTCGATATCCGGAATTGGGGCGTTACAATTTTATGGTATCAGAGCGGGCAAGTCTCTAGGAAATAAAATACACTAGAAACTTTAGGACGTAGTGAGGATCTCAGTGTGGGGGTACGTATAGGGTCGATGGATCGGGTAGAATCAGTGTAGTCCTAAGTGTTGGACTTAAACTAACCTAATTTCTTTCTCTTAACAGATGTCTAGAGAGGGTTCTCCATCACATATGATGCCAGCAGCCGGTAGTCAGCCAGACTTCGAGCAGCGTTTCCAGAGGTTCTTGCTGGCATTCCTCATTTCCCAGGAGGCCCAGGCGTCGGCGCAGCAGCAGCAGGCCGAGGATTTTACCCAATTCCAGACGCAAGTCTTGGACATCATGGACAGAGTGGCTCAGCCAGGCACAGCAGCGGCATCCGTTCGGGAGGCAGACCCGAACGTCATATTTGAGAGGTTCCTCAAAAGAGGACCGCCTGAGTTCACTGGCGCCGATGACCCGCTGGTGGCCGACGAATGGATTGTGCGGATGGAGAAGATCTTCAAGGTCTTCGAGTGCACCGGTCAGTAGAGAGTGCAGTTGGCCGCATACATGTTCCGGGGAGTCGCGGAGGACTGGTGGAGGACGATTCAGCGTCATTTCGAGACGATAGGAGACGAGATCGCTTAGACTGCATTCAGGGCGGACTTCCTTCGGAAGTTCATACCATCTCACGTCAGAGACCGCAAGCTGCGGGAATTTCAGGCGCTGGTGCAAGGCAGCATGACTGTCTACCAGTATGAGGTTCGCTTCACCCAGCTTTCTCGTTTTGCAGAGGCTCTGATCACACCTGAATCCGAGAGGATCCGTCGGTTCGTCGATGGGCTGAGAGATGAGATTCAGTTGAGCATGTCCTGCATCGAGCTGCCCACATATGAGGAGGCTTTGAGGAGAGCTTACTGGGCAGAGGAGCGTCTGCAGCGGATAGAGGCCAGTCAGCAGCAGAGGCGAGTTAGAGCCGCCTTGGTCAGACCGCAGCCCTTGCCCATACAGCAGCAGCCATTTCAGAGACAGAGGCCAGCAGGCCAGGCCAGGCAGCATCAGTATCAGCGGCAGCCTCAGCAGCAGCAGCAGCGTGGGCCCAGAGTATGCTATGACTGTGGGGAGACAGGACACATCTCCAGATTTTGCCCATTCAGAGGGGGACAGCCTCAGGCCCCGATGCTTCAGCTTCCAGCACCACCGAGAGCACCAGCTCCAGCTCCACCCGTTCAGCAGATTGCACCGGCACCCCAGCCACCTCAGCAGCAGTACCGTGCCCAGCAGCAGGCACGTGGGCCCCAGCAGCCCAGGGGACAGCACTACCAGAGGGGACGACACCAGAGACCCTATGGACAGCAGCGACAGCAGCAGAGACCTCAGGCCGCAGGTCAGGCATTTGCACTCACACATGAGGAGGCCGAAGCTGCAGGGAACGTCGTTGAAGGTACTCTTTCTATTTGTGATCAGATTGCTAGAGTATTGTTTGATCCTGGTGCGACACATTCCTATGTGTCTTCTGCTTTTGCTTTAGTTCTTGGTGGGGTAGGAGAGGAGTTGCCTTGCACGCTAGTTGTGTCTACGCCCGTGGGCAAGAGGGTAGTGTGTCAGACTTACCACCCCAGATGCCGAGTGCAGATCGGGGAGTGCATTATGTTTGCAGATCTGATCGTGTTACCCATGCATGACTTCGACGTTATCTTGGGGATGGATTGGTTGGCCCGATATCGAGCGGTGATGGATTGCTTCGAGAAGATAGTCAGACTTACCATCGACGGTTCAGACGACACGATCGAGTTTGTGGGTGAGAGGAGACCACCCAGCACTAGGTTGATTTCAGCACTGAAGGCTGAGAGGCTAGTGCGATCAGGTTGCGAAGGCTACATCGCATTCATCTCAGAGGACAAGAAGTCCAAGGGAGTCGAGGAGATTCCAGTTGTTTGCGAGTTTCCAGACGTGTTTCCCGACGAGATCCCAGGATTGCCTCCAGTCAGAGAGATCGACTTCACCATCGAGCTTGTGCCAGGCACCGCACCGATTTCCAGAGCTCCTTATCGCATGGCTCCAGCAGAGCTGCGAGAGTTGAAGATCCAGTTGCAAGAGTTGATAGACAAAGGCTTCATCAGACCGAGCATGTCACCTTGGGGAGCACCTGTGCTCTTCGTGAAGAAGAAGGACGGATCGATGAGGATGTGCATCGACTACAGGCAGCTGAACCAGGCAACAGTGAAGAACAAGTATCCTCTTCCCCGGATCGACGAGCTTTTCGACCAGCTTCAGGGAGCGCAATACTTCTCGAAGGTGGACCTGAGATCGGGATACCATCAGCTGCGAGTCAGAGAGCAGGATGTGCAGAAGACAGCGTTTCGTACTCGTTACGGACACTATGAATTCCTTGTGATGCCGTTCGGGTTGACGAATGCGCCGGCAGTGTTCATGGCCCTGATAAACAAGATCTTCGCCCCGTACCTCGACAGCTTTACGGTGGTGTTCATCGACGACGTGTTGGTCTACTCCAAGTCCAGAGAGGAGCACGAACAGCATTTGAGGACGTCTCTACAGTTGCTACGTGACAACCAGCTGTACGCAAAGCTCAGCAAGTGCGAGTTCTGGTTAGAGCAGGTAGTCTTCCTCGGACACATCATCTCCAGAGACGGCCTAGCAGTAGATCCAGCGAAGATCGAGGCAGTAGTGAACTGGGAGAGACCGAAGAATGTCACAGAAGTTCAGAGTTTCCTTGGCTTAGCAGGCTACTACCGCAGATTTGTCAAGAGTTTCTCTTCGATTTCCGCCCCTTTGACCAAGCTGACAAGGAAGGATGTACCGTTCGTATGGACCGATGCATGCGAGGACAGCTTTCAAGAGCTGAAGGAGAGACTGACGTCAGCACCGATCTTATCTTTACCTTCTGGTACAGGCGGTTTCGTTGTCTTCACCGACGCTTCAGGGACCGGTCTTGATTGTGTTTTGATGCAAGAGGGCAAAGTCATTGCCTATGGATCACGTCAGCTAAAGGAGCACGAGAAGAAGTATGCTACTCACGACCTGGAGATTGCAGCAGTCGTGTTCGCACTGAAGATGTGGCGGCATTACCTCTACGGAGAGAAGTTCGAAGTCCATTCAGATCATCGCAGTTTGCAGTACCTGTTCACTCAGCATGATCTCAACAACCGTCAGAGGCGTTGGATGGAATACATCAAGGATTATGACTTCCCTATCAAATACCATCCGGGTAAGGCGAACGTCGTAGCAGATGCCTTGAGCAGGAAGACCGCCCTAGTCAGTTTTCTAGCAGCAGAGGGCGTGTGGACCGATGTCTTCAGTGACTTGGATGTCCAGTTTCAGCCGCTCAGCGATAGAGTTATGCTTGCTACCATGTCCGCATGGGAACCGGAGTTGCTTGGAGAGGTCAAGGACAGTCAACGCAGCGATCCTAAGCTTGTCAGAGTGATCGAGCAGATTGACCAGAGGCCAGAGTTCAGACTAATTGGTGGAGTACTCTACTACCAGGACAGGCTGTGTGTACCAGATATCCAGGAGCTGAAGGACCAGATCTTAGCAGATGCACACCACAGCAGATATTCGATTCACCCGGGCAGCACCAAGATGTACAGAAACCTGAGGAGTTACTACTGGTGGAACAACATGAAGAAAGAGATTGCAGGCTATGTGGCCAGATGTCTGACCTGTCAGCAGATCAAAGCCAAGCACCAGAAGCCACCAGGGCTACTTCACCAGCTTGAGATACCTCAGTGGAAGTGTGAACACATTACCATGGATTTTATTGCTGGACTTCCAGCTACCATGAGGCGCGGTGATGGCAATTGGGTGATCGTGGACAGGCTGACCAAGTCAGCTCACTTCTTGCCAGTGTCGATTAGAGCAGGACTCAACGTCCTTGCTAAGCTGTACGTGGATAAGATCGTCTCTTTGCACGGAGTTCCAGCTTCGATTGTTTCAGACCGAGATCCACGATTCACTTCTCACTTTTGGGATAGCCTTCAGCGAGCTTTGGGTACCAAGTTGAGCTTCAGCACAGCCTATCATCCTCAGACAGACGGACAGACAGAGCGCACCAACCAGACCTTGGAGGATATGTTACGAGCTTGTGTCCTAGACTACAAGGAGAACTGGGAGGATTCCTTGCCACTCTGTGAGTTTGCCTACAACAACAGTTACCACTCGAGCATCAAGATGGCACCGTTCGAAGCGTTGTACGGCAGGAAGCGCAAGACCCCAGTCTGTTGGGAGGAAGTTTGTGTCAGGAGTTTCCACGGACCATCTATCGTCGGCGACACCAGTGAGAAGATCCACCAGATAGTGGAGAACCTGAAGATTAGCCGCAGTCGACAGAAGAGCTATGCAGACAACCGACGCAGACCCCTTGAGTTTCAGAAAGGAGACCGTGTATTCCTGAAGGTTTCCCCAGCTCGAGGCACCCTCAGATTTGGCGAGAATGGCAAGTTAGCACGGAGATACGTCGGACCCTTTGAGATCAAGGCCAGGATCGGAGATGTCGCCTACAGACTTCAGTTGCCAGCAGAGCTATCAGGTGTGCACGACGTCTTCCATGTCTCGATGTTGAGGAAGTATGTGGAGGACCCTACCCACATTCTGCACCACCAGCCACTCGACATCCAGCCCGACGCATCCTACATCGCCAAGCCAGTCGCCGTCATCGATACCAAGGAGAAGGTGCTTCGGGACCGAACCATTCAGTTCGTGAAGGTTCAGTGGGAGCATCACACTCCGGAGGAGACCAAGTGGCGAGAGATTATCCACATCTTCTACCGCAGGTATGTCCCTACTTTGTTTTTACATTTGGGGACCAAATGTCTTTAAGGAGGGAGGAATGTGAGACCCCACCCCTGGTGGGCCCTCATGTGAATTTGAATACTATATATTAGCCTAAGTATTTTAATTATGGGACTTAGTGAGGGTAGTTATGTATTTTCCTAGGGTCAGTCTAGTGGTGTAATTAGTAGAGTCAATAGGGGGTCTTTTGTTATTTTTAGAGTTAGGGAGTTTGTTAGAGGCCCTAGCTAGAGTTTTGTATTTACTGTAGGGAGTTTGCACCAAAGAATCTTCTAGAAGCCCACCTAAAGACCTAGATACCCTCTACCCTAACCCTAATCCCATTCTAACCCTAAGGGCATTTTTGTCCATAACCCAAAAACCCAACCTATATAAACTAAACCCTCCCCTGCCCTAACAACTACTGTTCATCTCCTTTTCTCTCAAGCTCCAATCTCTTCTCTCTTCTTCTTCCCCAATTCCCTCCAACGAACCCACATCTCCCCCTCCAATCTCTCTTTTCTCTTCCTCGCCCCAGAAATCCCTGACAGAAGGCCAGCCGAGACCAACCTGCACCATAGGAGCAACTGCCGAGACCCTGCCTTTTGGTTTCCCTGTGGTTTTCTCTCTTTTCCTTCTACCTTCAATCGATCAAGGCAAGTGCACTGTGCTGGTAGTCTAGATTGCATGTTTCCTTCCTTTGATTTGCAGTAGAATTCCAATCTGTAATATATATGTTTAGATCGATCCTTGAGCACGTTTGTTTGGTTCCTTTGGCCATTGATGGATGGGATTACCTCATTTGGATGATCAATGGCCGGTTGATGATTGATGGATGATGTAGGGATGATTTATTTTGCTTCTGTAATGGTCTATGGAGAATCCCAGAAGAATTGGGTCACGGGAATGAGTTTCCGGAGATGGAATGACAAGAACCCATCTCGCAGTATTGAGATCGGAATCGAAGTAGGACCACCCTTGGTAGATCAGGACCCTACGTCTATGTGAGGGGGCCTGTGCGACCATGGGGTGCTACTTGATCTGGATTTTGATCAGAGGTGGACCACCATTCCTGTGCTTAATGAAGAGAAGTTGTGTCCTGTCGCAGAACTGGGTTCTGTAACAGAACACAACACTGATAGGAGAGATGGACAGAGTCCAGCGATGGCCGAGCTCAGCACTTGCAGAGCCCAGCGGTTGCCGAGCTCAGCATTAGTGCAGCTCAGCAACTGCCGAACTCAGCACTTGCAGAGCCCAGCGGTTGCCGAGCTCAGCGTTGGCGCAGCTCAGCAACTGCCGAGCTCAGCACTGGCCGAACTCAGCGATGGCTGGATTCAACACTGGCCGAACTCAGAGTTCTGCCGAGCATAAATGGTTAGGATGAGGTTCGCGTTTAGCCGAGCTAAGTGTCTAGGCCGAGCTCAGTGCTCAAAGCCGAGTTCAGTGTTACGGCCGAACTCAGTGTTTTACTGAGCTCAGCGCCAGACCGGGTTCCGTGCCAGACCGGACTTCGAGCTTAGCCGAACTCAGTGCTTAACCGAGCTGAGAGCTAAACCAACCTCAATGCCCTGCCAAGCCCAATGCATTTTCCCGAACTCAGCTGGGTGATCCAACTGAGCTAGGCCCTTTGCCGAACTGAGTTGGGTAGCCGAACTGAGTATTCAATTGAGCTCCATTGCTTAGCCGAACTCCGAGATGGATTTCCAAAAAGGTGGGATTTCAACAAAGGAGACTAGAACCTGGGACATTTCTTCCAGCCAGAATTCCTAGTGCGCACGGCCAACCACCCAGGCCAGGGGGTTAGCCGAACTCACAGGAAGTCCTGGATAATCAGGCTTTGCCTGCAGGATGTTTTTCCTTCTCTGGACCCAGTGTGCCGAGCTGACCGCCCAGGCCAGGAGGTCGGCTGAGCACACTGTGTACAGTGACGATCCCCAGATTCTAATTTCTATTGTTGCAATCATATGTAGGGCCCACTGACCATTCAAATAGACTTCCATCACTGTGCCAGCCCCGAGTCAATGGTACGGCTCAACCTCGACTCGTGGGATCCACTAATTAAAGTCCAGGTTATGTAATCTAAGATGATTCGACCTTTATACGTTACCAAAATGATGCACATAACTTCTAAGCACCAAACACAATATTCCTTAGCATCTGTGGTTTCACTTAAAGATCGAATTACCTGAGATGGACGTGTATCCGAAAGTGGACCATTTACCTAGGTTGGACTGTTGCTATCTCCCTATGATTCGTGTACTTGGAGATTCATCTCCCTCATACTACGACTATCACTCTATTGTCCTTATTATTGCTCATACCTGTTAATTATATGGAAAATGGAGGACCTAAACCTAGGAATACTTAGAGGTGATCCGGTAATCTAATTGGGTGGATCATTGACCCGTGTCTGTGGCTAGGCGGGCCCTTTTTATGGCCTGAGTTGGATGTGAATTACCCTAGAATGGAGAGGTTAGATTGTATGGGCTTGTGACTCATTATGGACGTAGATGGATCATATGTCATTGGGCATGGGCTTGTATCTCATATGGATTGTTATAGACCAGGCTAAGTATTTGGTAGGCCTTGGTACGGATCCAATGATTGGAATTGGACTTGGACTATGATCCACAATTTGTATTGAGTACTTAGACCTCTTAGGGACTTTTGTTAGGACCTTTTTCACGCAAGGCAAAGCCTAGACAGACACAGACCTTTATTGTTTCCGAGTCGGCATAGACATTCACTCAGCTGATTTAAGCTCAGCCAGTTGGACTGATCATCACTGGTAGGAGCTATTGAGATTTGTTGTGTGGCTATCATGATGAGCACTGTTGGGACGGATGGTGTGATGCCGGTTCCGGTCGTTGTGGTTGATGCTGATGATATTTTGCAGGGTTAGTAATCCCTAGCATTAGTTTAGGATCCCTACCGCGACTGTGTTCAGTATGGGAGGGCCGCGGCATAATATCCCGCGGTGACCAGCTTATGTGGATGTGTCATATTGTGTAGGTTTATTACTGTCATGCTTATTATGATTCTACATTGTTATCTTGCACGACTGCATAGCATATGTACCTTTGTTACTCTCTTAACTTTATACATGTCTCTACTCATTTTGATGCATACATTCTATATTATCTGCATATTGTGACTTGCCAGATCTTTAGATCTGACCCACTCTTGGTGCTTAGGTCTTGACCCCGAGTTCGAGGGCGATGCGTTTGCACTCGTTGAGGTGCCCGTAGCAGGCGACTACGGATGGGGGCCGGCCGACCATGAGGTCGAGCCGGAAGGTGGAGAGCCGACACCAGCTGCAGGGGTTTGAGCGTTCCTTTGTTTAGGGTTTTTGAGAGATTCTCGTTGTGAGACGGGTAGTGATAAAAATATGTAATTAAACTTTGATTTGTTATCACTATACATTTAGGCTGGACTTCAGCCCTTCTACATTTGACATATATACGATGATACCTTATGCTTCCGCTATCTCTGTATGGCTTCCGCTTATAATACGCTTCCGCAATAATAACTGTTGTTACATTATTGTTCAAAAACGTTTTAAATTGGACCTCACTGCGGACCTACGATCTTGGAAGTTCTCGGATTTTCCGGGAAGTAGCGCGCCAATTTCGGTACTTTGACGATTTTCTCGGTATCCGGAATTGGGGCGTTACAGTACTGTTGGTGCTGTCTCTCAAAGATGGTTTCAGTTGGGACGGGGATATCTGTTCACAGCACTAATTTGGGTGGGGATATTCCTGTCCCAACTGAAACCAGTCCTTGAGAGACAGCACCCACAGTACTCTGGTGGGCGGGGATATCCCCGCTCACAGCACTAACAGAAGCAGGGATATCCCTGTTCACATCACTAATTTGGGCGTGCACTGTCTTCTTCTTCCTCTGACGTTCTGGAATCTGATCTCTGCATCTGAAGAGGTTCTAATCCGAACCCAGATGAAAAAGACCCAAATCTCCCCTCAAAATGATGAATCCAAGCACAATAGCTTTTTAATCCTTGCAGATCCCAGAAAACCCTTCTACTTTGTAATCAGGAAAACCCCAAATTCCAGCTGGGAACTCTAGATTCAATCCTTAAAACTCATCTTCTGAAAATATAAGATTCTGAACGTGGAAAAAGCTCCTGTTTTAGAAAACCCAGCTGCCATATCAAATCCCATTTCCCAATGAGCTTGAAAACACCCAGATTTTGATCTTTCGTAGCAATTTGAGAGAGAAAGGCTAGGACTAGCGTCCCAATCACTTATAAGAGTGGAAAAGATCATTGTAGCAGATTAAAAGAAGGAAAAGAGGAGAGGAAGAACTGCAGTCTGCCGGTGCCGACCCATAGGGGATAAGGGAGAGAAAGGAAGAAAGACGGAGGGAGAAAAGAAGTCGAACAGGATAAAAGGCAATAGGATTTTTGGGAGGAGCAGGGATATCCCTGCTCAGAGAAGAAAAGAAAAAACAAACCAAATAAGGCTTTTGAGACTACTGTGGTCATTATAAGATGTTCATGGTGCTTTTGGCTATTGACAAGTCTTAAAGAATTTTTTGGGTAAAATCCTCTAAAGAGAAATGTCAATTCGCCATTTATGCATTTCTATTGTCATGAATTCAATTGTTTAGTGATTTCGGCGTTTTAACTGAGAAATAATTGGGGTGTATCCAGATACACGTGTAACCCCCTTACATGGGCATGTTTTGCAATCAAATCATTGGAGATTCAGGTATTTCATAGATTCATGGAAAAGCAATTTTATATCCCTGAGTATTTGGATCAATGAGAATCCTATTTTTTTAGGATTTTCATATCCGGCCTCTCCCTTTTAATAGAATTTGGAAATCCTCAATTTCAAACATTCACACACCAATGTCAATGTGATACAAATCCTTAATGAGGAATTTCTGTTCTATGGGCAGTGAAGAATTCTCAATTCTGTATTCCTCAAGGATTTCTCACTTGTTAGTTAAAAATGTGCAGCCAACACTTTTTGAGAGGAATTGTTGGATTTTTACCTCCACACATCATAGTTGAGAAGGGGCTTATGTTATTCTCAGTCACTGGGTGACATTCGCCATTGTTGTTTCTTTTACCATATGAAGCTCCAATTGGCAGAACAATCAGGGCAGTTCCATCTATACCACCTACTCAGCTTCTCAAAAGTTCCTTTCTCTTTCATAATTAGGGAGACCAAACTTCAAAATCAGAGTACGAATTGACTCTCCAAAATGGCCGTTAGAATTGACAATCCGACCGATTGAGCTGTAGACAGCTGGGCCTTCTCAAAATATACGTTGTAATTATTAGGATTTTTCAGTGTACAACCTCTAGCTATAGCTAGTATCCAACTGGTCAGGGGACGTAGACACACCGCCCATGAGAACACCCCCAACCGTGGGGACGTAGACACACCCACATGTGGGAAAACAGCACCCGCACAAATGGGAAACAACATATTGGCACTTGTGTGAGAGGTGGGTTCCCAACTAGATAAGTAAGAGATACTTTAACATTGATAATCATACCCAACTCTCGGTGGTCCATCCATCCCTAGTTCACTTTTTTTTTTTTTTTTTTTTCTCGCTTATTTAACCATTACGTACCTCTTGATAGGTTCTTGGCCCTTGGGCAAAGCCAAGTTTTTTAAGAAAAGCCAGTTCCCTTTTCCATTCTATCAATTAGATATGTAAAATGGGCCGTGCCGCGAAGTTAACGGCCAATGGCACGATAAGATACGGGATATTTGATATTTTTAGTCTTTTATTTTTTATTTTTTATTACCCAAAATAATTGTAAAGGTTTCGAAGATATTCTTATTGAAAAATCTTCAAATAAAAAAAAATCCAAATGATTTTCTTCTCGGTGGAATAGGTCGAGTTTGACCGAACTACTTAAATCTATGTGTTATTCTCTTCTTTGTGTGCATCTTTTAATTTTTTTAGTGCAACACCTCTTAGTTTTTTTAGCCTAAACGACCCCAAACCTTAAGAAATCAAGAAGACCCATTGCATGAAATGGGACGGCCCTATGGGCCGTGCTGGGCCGAGCATTCCAGCACGGCATGTGGCACGGCTGTGCTCCACGACACGGCACGACACGATTGACATATCTACTATTAACGTTCTCATGAGAAAGGACTTTTTTTAGCAATCACCCTAATTTGAAAGTAATTGGAATATGCTTACCGCTGGATTTGTGCAAATTAAGAAACCCTTGAACTGTAAGGCCGATGAATCAATGGTTGTGATGATTTGATTGTGAACATTTTTGCCCAAAATCATATCAATAATAAGACCTTTTTTATCGCACTATCATTCTGTGATTAGCATGCATCCAAATAGGTCCCACGAGGGACTTAAAATTCTACCTCTCAAGAAACGTTTTCACGAGAGTTGGGATTATTCAAACAAAAAAAAAGTACATCACACCTGTTTCACCTGGTTTACAAATTACAACTAAACAGCTCTTGAGTTATAATGATATTGTAACTGTTGCTGGAACAGTGATGTCAACCTACAATTTAATATTCTCTACTTAAATGGAAAAAATGAGCTAAGAATGACTTTAATTAGCCTCTAGGAACAAGTGTTTATAGTTCTAGATAAATGCATGTTGTATAGTCATACATTTACTTTTTCCAATTAAGTTGGAATAAAGGACCATCTACTAATTAAAATTTGTTCCCATTGAGGCTCAGACTTACCATATTTTGCAGACATCAGGTTTGGGCTAGTGGGCCAGGTCATGCCTAAACTTGAGACCAAATTAAAAATGGGCTGCAGTTGGACACACCTCATCCAGTCCTAACCGAGCCCAGTGACACCATTTATACCTACCACTTGTATTAACACTGCCTCAAGCACAACCCAACCCTAATCCAATTGATATTCATCAATGAATTGATTGCCCTGAGTTTAAAATTTACATTCTTAAATCTTTTGAGCCCTTGGATCGATAGCCTTCATCCAACTTTAACCCACTTCATAAATGGTGTGACCTTCCTTCTTCTCTTGACACACCAAACCCTGATTGGTAGTGGTCCCATGTGGGCCCTTCAAAATGAACTGCAGTTTGTTATTTAGCACTTGGGTTATATCGCATGTCCAACGTTTAAAAAACTGTCATCTCCACTTGCCTTGTAAGGTCAAGGAATCAAGTAACTCAACTGAGTCCGAGTACCTACTTGGACTCGTTTGACTCACCTATTTGTTGACCAAGTCAACTCAACTGTCCCATACTCATAGTCAAGATGAGTTTTACCAATCCAGCTCATGATGCTCACTTATATACTTGTATATCAATGGGAGGAGAACAGATGGAAAGGTCTTCTTATGGACAACGGGAAGCAAAAGAAATCAGCCTCGCCAAATTATCTTAACCCTTGATTTAAGAGATTTAAAAGTTCAATGGCATCCTAACTGTAGAGAATTTTTTGAGACTTAATATAAAGGTGATTTCAATAAGTGTAAAATTGGTCATGATGCCATATCCTGAAATGACAAGAGTATCAAAGGGGCTGCACTTGGGCCCGCCCATCTCGCAGTAGAACATTCTCCTTGCAATAGATTTCCACTGGTCCATCCAAGCTTTTTCATCTATCATAAACCATTAAAAACAACAGTAGAAAAGCATATCTGAAAAGAATTATTATTGTTGTTCTGTTGAAAGTTGTAGATCACCAGGCTTTTCCGAGTTTGATGAGAGGTAGTTGGGAGAGAGAACTGGTTTCTTTCTTCAACTTTCCGAGCTGATTCGCATATATTGGGAAAAAGGAAGCCTTTTTTCCTAGTATCATTGTTTTTCCTTTCTTTGTTTGAGTCACATGTTCCTCGAGCAGATACACTACTGATTATTTACACACATGCCTTCAGGTATTGGTTAGCCGTTGGAATCTTAATGGTCGATCACATTCACAACTCATAAGGATTTGAGGAATCCTAGCGGTTTCCATTTGGATAGAGATCAGTCCTAGTTGGGGAGAGAGCTTTTCCTAAAACCAGCCAATTTAGCTATCAGGATTAACATTCAGGTCTGGGCCCATCCAAAATGACAAAAAAGTTGGGCCTAGGTTCAACACATTTCTGGGAATATGACCTATATGAACTATCAGTCCTCACATCAATGTTCAAACGTCCAAGTTAAATGGGAGAAGTGGGATGGCTGTGATTGATTAACTTGTGTGTGTGTGACTTTGCAGTCAAGTCAAATCCATTTGTTTGATGTAGATTTATGCTGGAATATTGAGTCTGATGAATGAAAACTTACTTTGAAAAGTAAGAGCAGAAACGAAAAGGAAAGAACTGAAAAAAGTTAGGACCAGAAATGAAAAGGAAAGAACTGAAACAAAATTTATGAATAGTCACTTTCCCCCAAATACGACCCTGGATTTCCATTTCCCAGGCACCCAAGAAACCTCAAAGGCTCAAACCATGTCACTTTCATCCAGCAAATCCAATGGCATTTTCATCATATTTCAAAGGCACCCATGTGGCATTTCTTAATTCCATCCTCTACTGTTCCACCTGTCCGAAAGCTACGGGCAAGCATAGCCTGTTAATGACCCAGTCATTTATCATAGATGGGACCCACCAAACATAGCCCCAGTAATGCTGACTCAGTCATTTGATCATAGATAGGACCCACGAAAGCCTATTAAAGACTCAGTCATTGATCATAGATGAGAAGGTGCTTGATCAGATATGGGACCCGTGATGTGAAACGTGGCCGACGAGAAGATTGGGCCCACGAAACATGGCTCATTAAGGACTCATTCTTTGACCAGAGATGGGGCCCACCAGAAATTGTCCATTAAAACCCCATTAGTGGCAAGAATGAGGGATGGGACCCACACACTGACTTCTTGATCAGAGGTGGGACCGACCTATGTCCATTAACGACTCCTTAGGCAAGTATGGTATGAAGATAGGACCCACAGAACATGGTCCATTAACAACTCCGTGGCAGAAAACATGAGATCTGGGACCCACAAAAATAGCCGTTGGAGCAGCGCCCCTGCGTGAAGCTTGTTGTTCTACTCACTGTTCAAAAAGAAAAAGAAAAAAAAAACTAGCCGTTAGGCTCCTAGTAAAGAAGAGCCTCTGATCCCACCCACCTGACTTGCCCCGATTTTAGCTCCCCAAAACAAAGATTCTCTCTCCTCACTTAGATTTCTCACATGATCTCTCAAACCCCACCTCTCCAACACTACAAAATCCTCTCCTCCTCCATCCTCTCCCCCATTTCATCCTCTTCTATGCACTGATTACTACTTCATGTGCTCCTGCACGAGTAGAAAATAAGGGCCGTCTTCTTATCTTCCATCACCTGCTGTTTGTTTCTTCATTTTTCCAACTCCTTGATTCCCATGAAACAGCCCCACCTGATTTTGAGTAGTCTCTACAAACCCCAATTTGTTCTGTTCCAATTTCTAATGGAAAGAAAGCCCAACCATAGCTGCATTTCCAATAGAAGGAAGGAGAAGTGGAAGAAACCAATTTTTCCAGATAGTTTTCTGCTTGTGCTTCTGTTGTTGATGGCATTTCCGCTTTCATGGGGCCAGCCATGGGATGGAGTTGTTGTCACCCAAGCAGATTTTCAGGCTCTGCAGGCGTTTAAGCATGAGTTGGACGATCCCAAAGGCGTCTTGCGGAGCTGGAATGACAGTGGCATTGGTGCCTGCTCCGGCAGATGGGTGGGGATAAAATGCGTACTAGGCCAGGTGATTGCAATCCAGCTTCCATGGAAGGGATTGGGAGGCCAGATTGCAGAGAAGGTGGGGCAGCTCGCTGCTCTCCGCAAGCTCAGTCTCCATGATAATCTCATTGAGGGACCAATCCCTTCGACGCTCGGGTTACTGCCCAATCTCAAAGGGGTCACCCTATTCAACAATCGTCTTTCAGGGTCGATCCCACCATCAATTGGGTCCTGCCCTTTACTCCAGACCCTTGATCTCAGCAACAATTTACTCACTGGCACCATCCCAGAAAGCCTATCCAATTCCACCAGACTCTACCGCCTCAATCTCAGCTACAATGAGTTTTCAGGTCAGATTCCTGTAAGCTTAACCCGCTCGATTTCGCTCACATTCCTAGCTCTCCAACACAACAATCTCTCTGGTCCAATTCCTGACACTTGGGGAGGAGGAACAAAACAGAACAATCTTTACCAACTTCAGTCCTTGGCTCTTGATCACAACTCCCTATCTGGAAGAGTTCCGGCTTCTCTCAGCAGAATGCAAAATCTACAAGAGATTTATCTCAGCGACAACAAGATCAATGGAAGCATCCCTGATGATATTGGGAAGTTGCCCAGGCTGCAGACATTGGATCTTTCTAACAATCAAATTGATGGGAACTTCTCCATGGGTCTCTGCAATCTCACTTTGCTGGTTCGATTGGACCTCGAGAATAACCGCCTTGAGAATCCAATTCCAGAAGCCATTGATGGGCTCCAGAATCTTTCAGTTCTTATACTAGAGCGAAATCAGCTCTCAGGACCAATACCTGCGAGCCTCGGCAACATTTCTTCACTGTCAGTGATGGAATTATCTGAAAACAAATTCAGTGGGGAGATTCCTGCTTCACTGACTGATCTACCCAATTTGAACTCCTTCAATGTTTCTTATAACAATCTCTCAGGTGCTGTTCCTCTTCTCTTATCTGAGAAATTCAATTCTAGTTCCTTTAGAGGAAATCTTCAGCTATGCGGGTACAGCGCATCTGTCCCATGTCCCTCTTCTCCTCCAGTAACATCATCCCCACAAGCTGGGCCGCCACCTCCGAAACCCCACCATGGTCGAAAACTAAGTACTAAAGATATCATTCTCATTGCAGCAGGGGCGCTCCTTGCTGTTTTGCTTTTACTGTGCTGCATTTTGCTCTGTTGTTTGATCAGGAGAAGGACTAGTTCGACGACAAGGAAAAGTAGTCCAACTGCTGCCACCATAGGAAGAGGTGAGAAGGCGGCGGCGGGTGCTATTGGGACCGAGGTGGAATCAGGAGGGGAGGCTGGAGGGAAGCTGGTCCACTTTGATGGGCCACTGGTTTTTACGGCGGACGACCTGTTATGTGCAACTGCAGAGATTATGGGGAAGAGCACATATGGTACTGTCTACAAGGCTACTTTGGAGGATGGGAATCAGGTGGCGGTGAAGCGGTTGAGGGAGAAGATTGCCAAGAGCCAAAGGGAGTTTGAAGCTGAGGTGAATGCACTTGGAAAGATTCGACATCCAAATCTTTTGGCTCTCAGAGCTTATTATTTGGGTCCCAAAGGAGAGAAGCTGCTTGTCTTTGATTTCATGCCCAAGGGGAGTCTTGCATCTTTCCTCCATGGTAAGTAACTCAACTGAACTGAACTAATTTTACTGTTTCCCTAACTGAAATTCAAATTCTCAGTTACAGGGCTGCTTCTTAATGTTTGGTTTCTTAGAGCAAATTGATTATATCACTGGAATTGCTTCCCCACAATGCCTCATTTTACAAATCTCAACGGCACGGAAGTATAATTTTCCTGACTATTCGGAATCTTATGTTTCTATGGCGCCAGTCTTTTGATACATACATTTATTTCATCTAGTCTTCAACACCTATTTATTGTATTGTACCTGCTGCTCCCGACCTGTTCTTCGTCAAAACCTTTCACTTCCCCTTCAAATCTATAAACTGCCTTCTTTAATTTATCTATTTAGAGAGAATCCATGAAGTGAAAAAAGTTTAAAACAACATAAATGACTTGAGGGATTTTGTCTGCTATAATCATATATATATATATATATTTATTTATGAATCAGTGTATAAGAAGAAATCAAATTCCATTATAAACACTGTTGAGACTGACCTGCCAATGATACAGAGTGTAATGATCAGATTACTCACTGTCTGATTGATTGATCATGACCCATTGGTAGTTCAAATTTGTGATGCTATAAACCCTGTCATGGAGAATCAATGAACTAAAATCTCCACCCTTCACCTTTTGCAGCTCGTGGACCCGACACACCTATTGATTGGCCAACAAGGATGAACATAGCCATGGGCACAACCCGAGGCCTTTGCTACCTCCACACCCAAGAGAACATCATTCATGGGAACCTGACATCAGGCAACATCCTGATCGACGATCAAAACAATGCCAGGATTGCTGATTTCGGCCTTTCTCGGCTCATGACGGCTGCCGCCAATTCCAATGTGATTGCCACTGCAGGCGCACTGGGTTACCGAGCGCCTGAGCTGTCCAAGCTCAAGAAGGCAAATGCGAAGACTGATGTTTACAGCCTTGGGGTGATCATACTGGAGCTCCTAACTGGTAAGTCCCCAGGTGAGGCGATGAATGGTGTGGATTTGCCTCAGTGGGTCGCATCCATTGTAAAGGAAGAGTGGACCAATGAGGTTTTCGACTTGGAGCTCATGAGGGATGCATCGACGACAGGTGATGAATTGCTCAACACATTGAAATTGGCATTGCACTGCGTTGACCCATCACCAGCAGCTCGCCCAGAAGTTCAGCAAGTTCTCCAGCAGTTGGAGGAGATTAAGCCTGAATTGGCTGCTGGCGCCAGTGAAGAAGGTGCTGGAGCTGGTGAAGAAGGCGCTGGAGCCACTTCTGCGAGTGATGATGTTTAGGCCCTTCCACTAAAGGTTAGAAGATAGAGATTAGATAGGGTCTTGCATTCTTTTATTCATGAATTTTGATATTAGTTGATGGTTTCTCCTAGTAATATGTACATAAGTAGGCTTGGGAGCCTTAGTTCTCGAGCATCTCTGTCTTAATGGTTTTTGTTTTCTTATGCTTGTTGATTGCAATATGATGTAGTTCAATAAGACATTGTAAGAATATATTAATGATATTCTTAAGTTCTTTTTTTGTTTTTTTCTTTTTTACAAATTTAACGGGAAGGGAAGGACTATGTTGAGACAAGTGATGGGCGGTGGAAGAGCAAACATTTAATTAGTAGTTTCTTAATGCATGATGTTTGATAATTAATCATGATTGTGATGGTTCTATTATTCTAATTTGGGTTTAATTCTTCAGCTGTCTTGTTTGGAATTGTGTTTTTTTCTTCTTTATTAAGAGATGATTGGGTGGAATTAGTGTTTTCTTAATGGCATGATGTTGATAGTGATGATGACAGTGATGTTGTTTCTTGAGCTATCTAGTTCTTTTAATTTGTTTCTTCTTTTCCTTCCATATAAGAGATGATATGGTACCAAAAGAAACCGTACAAAACATGTTAGAATATTTACACTTGTTATTTTTCAAGATTTTTAGGAGCATGATAACAATGACCACATTGATGGGCTGATGGTGACGACAAGAGAACATTGTTTGATTAATGGTTTCCTAATTGTCACCATGATGTAGATACAAACATATGCCCCACAAGAGTGTCGAATGGTTGGTTGACTTTAGGGGAAACGCCTTTGCTCAAAGATACTTAGTTATTATGGCCATGGGGTTTCACTGCTGAGTGCTGACTTGAAAAGCCAGCTACTTCACACCTAGGGTCCCAGAAAGAGTTTTATGGATTTCTTCTATGGCCCTCAGATTTTTATGGGTTTCTTCTATGGATAATGGATTTCTAACTAAAGAGAGAAGGTGCTTTTAACGTTTTAGCAAGTGTAGTCCTTGAGCCAAATAAATGGAGTTTTGTTCGGTCAACACAGACCTACAGTGCCAAATCCACCAGTAGCTCAGTGGTGAGGCCAACAACGGATCAATCCCTGGTCAATAGCGTTGATAAATAAAGGGGACTTGGGTAGTGTGTGTGTTTAGTGGGGTAGGAGGTGGGTGGTTTAATGGAGAAAACTCTTTTTTTTTTTAACTTTCCAAAAAAATGAAAAAGGTGCTTGAGCTTTTAAAATGATTGGGTAATTAGCAAAAGGGAGAATTAGTTCAACAAGCTTTAGTTAATTTACTTAAAATTAATATCAGGCTGTTGATTCTTAAAGAGTGTCATGGGTGCTGTTGTAGTGCTACAAAAAAGATGGGGGTGCTAGTGAGAAAAGGTCACTTGAGAAACAACACTGAACTAGAGGTCATTATGAAACAATCGGTCACAAAAGGTCTTTTGTAATTGGTTTGGGAAGATGGCTCTAAGGGCTTGAAAGGTCAGAAAAGGCTTTTTCTTGAAACAACAGATTCAGAAATTTAATTGAGATTTTCAATTTGTCACTTGAGAAATTTAATTGAGAATTGCAAGCTTTCAAGTTCCTTCACAAAACGAAATCCTCAGATTTTACTAGTAAACGGCGTGGCTGAATCTGAGTTGGACCCCATTTTGAGGGAATGAATAGGCCAAATCTTCTCTCTGAGGAAAAGATCAGGGAGATGCTATTCATAAGAGAGATAATCTTAAGAATCTGATTGAGCTGTGAGGCTTTCACGTTTCACATGTAATGGAGCCAATGCCGGTCGGTCCTACACGGTTGCTCCTATCAAAAGATCATGAATTCACAACCAGATTATCCATTGCGTCTTACCATTTCAGAGAAGAAAAAAATTAAAATGGTGTCATAAGAATAAAGATGGGAATAGCCGAGTAGTGAGCACGAGGGGTTTAGATTGATCATGGACGGGGGTTGGTGGGCAATGCCCACTCCAGCATGTATCCTGTCAATGAACCCAAACCCAATTCAGTAGGTTGGTGGTGGTTCACAAATTTAAGATTAGTGATTGATTCAAGTAAAACTCCAACATAGACTGGGCGGCAGGCGCAAGGTTATATACTAGCTGCTCTCTACCACTAGATTTCATATATAAGAAATCAGCTGTCACGCTTCACTTGATTTGACATTGATGATGCAGATTCTACTAATTCTTCTATGGTTCTTTTCTTTTTTTTTCTTCTTTGATTGTTTCGATTCAATTTCATTAGGACATGAAGCCTGTTTGATTCCGCATGTGGAAGGCAGTGAAGGTGAGGTGGATGTCAAATTATTGAGAAGGTAAAGGTGAGGTACGTTAAAGTATAAATAGAGTTATGGAAAAATCTTGTTTGGATAGTATAAGACAAAGCATAGGTGGAAGAGGTGGTTGAGATTAAAAAGCACCATTTGTCCCAAAGTTTACTTCACACTTTCTGTGGTCAAAAGAAACAGGGCTTGTGGAGGAGTAAAAGGTCAGTGAGGTTACATAAAAAGTCCACCTCTCCGCTCCACTTTCTTCACCCAGGTATGGTGAAGTAAAAAAAAATTATATCTCATGCCTACTTCAACTCCACTTTTACTACCTGTAATAAACAAAAAAGATAGGCAAAAGCACGCTAGCCTTTCTGCAGAGCGGCAGAGCCACAGCTTGCCTTTTCTGCGAAGATTTGAAGTGTAGGCACTCCACCCTATCACCCCATTACTCGATTCATCATCTCATGCACTCTAGTGACTGGGGCTCCCGACCATGCTTAAATTTGCAACCTAATGAGCCCAAGTTATGGTTTCATATAACTAAAAATAAAAGCATTAGTGAATCAGTGAGCTGGTAGGGCAGCTCCCCCAAAACACCTGAGATATGTAATGGATACCGACAATCAAGCACCATAGAGAGCCAGTTCGCACTTCGCACCCCCACCAAATTCCGGACTTCTTTCATCTCTTATATTCAAAGCACCGAGTAATTTGCGACCCAATTTACGGACAGTCAATTATACCATTCCTGGCTTCTTTCATCTCTCTCACTTGCATAACTGTAGTTGGAGTTTTGTGGGTAACATGACTGGAGCCTACAGCCTCAAGGTTGCAATAGTTGAGCACCTTCCTATGCGACAGGCTCTTGTCAAACCCTGCTTAAATTTGCAACCCAATGAGCCCAAAGTAGGGTTTCATAGCTAGTTCATTGTTAGTCTACACACACACACACTTAACTACCGTGTTTGCCATTCTAGGGAAAAAATTTAATGGAAAGGGTTCATGTTTAAGAAAGTAACATCTCTGGCTGGGGAGTCAACATTAGAGTGACAACATCAAACAAGAAAAGCTCTCTACAAATGGAGAGATGTTCTAGTGACTGAAAATTCTAGCTCTCTCCAAAAGCTTGAAAGCTGCAGCGACTGTCTATACTTCTGAAAGACTGACCTGAAGATGGACATGAATATTCTATGGCATGTTCTTTCCCTTATTGATATCGGGGGGTCATTAATTAAACTAGTGTACATGCATGAAAGAAAAGAAGAGAATAAGAAAAGAAAGAAAAAAAAAAAACAAAAAAACAAAAATCAAATTTACAGTGTCTGCATCAAATGTTCTCTTTTCCATAGCTGCTCATTTCTTCAGCAACCTTTGCCCACACATTTGCTATCTTCTCTGCATAACCAACCTGCGAAGAACATGAACCAAATATATTAACCCTTTGTCATTGCCAAAAGAAAATCCCTATAACATTACGTGAAACAGAAAAGAAAAAAGGAATGATATTAACTGAACAAGTTCAAATAAGTGGGGATGGCTCTCAGTAGGATTTAGCGGTTATACCGGTGGTAAAATGTGTGAATTAGCATACAGATCTCCCATGCTATATCTATCAGAGGATCTGAATGTAAGAACTTTACAGCCCACCTCACAGAATTTTTATGTGATATAAAAGGGTTGACTACTTTCAATGGTTTCCCAACAATAGCCTTGGTAGTAAACCATTATATTGCAAATAACTCTACATAAATAGCCAGTATATTCCTCCAAGGAAAAGAAGTTAAAGCCACACTAAACCTTTCTGGCATGCAATTGACCTTTACCCCAGTTGGGTGTTAGGCTAAATGCAGACATAAGATGACCTTGAACACTTGATTGGGTCTCTCAACCACAACTGTATAGTGACTTGATTAGACAACTCCAAATGCATAACCAGTGTTCAGTATTTAATTACAATTTATTTTTATTATTTTATTTTGTGGGGCTGGACTACCTACTCACAAAGGAACTACAATACCGAAGAGAGAGAGAGAGAGAGAGAGAGAGAGAGAGAGAGAGAGAGAGAGAGAGCAAAGCCATAAAGAGGGGACAGCCGTGCATCTTAAATTCTCAATCTTAATAAATGGGTAAGGTGCCTCATATTCCGCTACTGAAAAGCTTCCGAAGTAGACCATAACCAACTTCAGCACCATTGCTACCCCTCCCCTTATTTGGCAAGGAATACAAATGAGATTTAGTACAAATCAATTATTAGTGAGCAGAAAACCAATTACCCACCCCTATGCACATCCATAAAAACTCTGTCATCATATACTAAAAAGAATTATAAAATTGTCCCCAATGAACCATATGAAACACACAAACACCAGCGAGCACTGTAAATTGTGCTCTTTCACACTATGAAGTGAATACTGATATTCTAATCTCCACAATGCAATGGCCAAGTACTCTGCTTTGTACGAATCCCTAATTCCCACTAGACCTGACAACGCTTGCACGACAGCCCCATTGCGAATTTGCGATCCTAAAGCATTCCTCCATTCCCTCCTGCCCTGTCTTGCACCCAGCCACACCAACGACATCAATCTTGAGAAAAAGCCTTGCAGAGGATGCAACCACCATGCTCCAGACTTAATGGCAAAGGAGAGTTGTAAAAGACATGAGAAATGAGGAGAGAGCAGTGCAGAATATCTGATTACGTTCTTCAAAGAGGATTGATCTTAGATCCTCCATTTTTTTCTAGCAATCTTATGGAGGGCCATCACTATTAATCCATTAATAATATAATTCAAAAGGCAGAACCCAGACAGATGGGATCATGGGACAAGGCCACGTTGATGATAATGAAGGCTGATTTCAAAATTATCATTTTTTTTTTCTTTTTTGGGGAAAAGCTCCAAAACTATCCTTACCGCCATACCTAGGCCTAAAATCCTATCATCAACATTAGGAAGCTTAACTTCACTTTTAAGGAGAAGGGGGGAATTACTAAAGAGGGACTCCGTGTAAGGACAACTTTTTCCCAATGCGTTGAGGCCCTTGACTTCTAAGATAATCTCTTGCCTGTTTTTGGGGAAAAAATTTCACTTTATGATATATCATAGAAATGGATAAAAAAGGATTGCCTTCAATCCTATTATAATATATTAAAGCCAAAGGTTTTGAATTCAATTTTGACCAGATTAGTTTCAATTTTGACTTTTTTTATTGAGCCGCCATGGTAAAAAAAAAACTAAAAATGTATATAGGTTAAAAGGTTTGATCTCATGACCTAGTATTTTTTTATATGATTAAGCTAACCAATACACCACACAATACTTATGTGTAATTAATTGTCAAAACAATGTCAAAAGTAGCTAAATGGAGTAGGGACCCTAGCCGCATTGGTCATGCCCGTGCTTACCACGGGTTATTGTGCTAATATCATTCAAACTGATTTCACTACTTTGCAATTTATGCAATATATAAAATACTTTCTTCAAGGCTTCCATCTCAACCATAAGCAATAAATGCATCCGAACCAAAACTTGAATTTATGCCAAAAAATAAGTCAGTGAACTGATTTGTGTTATCAATCATCAGTCACCTCTTCCATGTCTCAAGGAAAATGTTATACCAGAATATATATATATATATATATATAAAACCGTCTGACATAGAAGTCTTATTTAGTTAGGTCATAACTTGTTCAATCACAATGTAGAAGAGGTCCTATGCTCCAAAAAAAACAGAGCACATAAGTAATGTTAAAAATGCAAGCATATCTTTCTAGGATGAAAACTGAACACGTTAAACAACAAAAATGGATCATATAAATCATTATTGAACCATCTTGTACTGTTGAGATATACCTGATTGATAACAAAGCCTTTCAACATGCTCAAGAAGTCATCACGTCTTTCTCTGTCAAGTCTCTCAAGTTCATTCCGATTATTTTCCTGTATTTTCATAGCATGTAATATATTCAAAGTTCATTTAAAAAAAAAGTAATATATTCAAAGTTTTAGCAAGTATCTTATAGCCTGATTATTATAAGAGAAACTCATTGGCAATCCACAGACCACTTGTCCTCAGATTAGCAATGGCAGAAAGTTATGGACCTGAAATGATGGCACATTCCAATGAATTGCACATGTCACTGACTGTAAAACCGATGGAAGTCTGGGGACAAATGATTTGCAGAGTACTTGGGTGGAACTTTTTTTTTCCAATTTATTTTAATCACAATGTCTTAACTATATTTCTAGTAGTCAATCCACTCATAGCTCAGTGGTGAGGCACCTACCTCTCCACAAAAACAATCAGAGATTGGTCCTTGGTTGTAACACTATTGGTAAGGGACTTGAGTAGGGTGTGTGTCTAGATGTGACACATTTCTAGTAATAAGAACACGGTAAAAACTTGGAAACTACACAAGAATATAGCAGAAAGTAGAATAATAGGATACAGATTATGTGATGGGCACCATACGCTCCCTTATATAGATAACAGATACTTCAAGGAAATTGGTATTGGAAAATAATATCAGAATTTGAACATATAAAAGTTAGTTATGTACTTATGTGGGAGTAAAACAGCAGTGCATTCAGTTGCTTAAGACGAAAAAGTTAAGGATGTAACCTTGATTCGCTCATATTCTTTAAGTGCACAACTTTTAGCATCCTCAGTAACTTTTATTGTTTCTTTCAGCTCTTCCATTTTTCGAACCCTAGACTTGTCTCCACCAAATATTTTTGAAGATGCAGCGTCAAGTTTTTCAGCCCGTGAATGTAAAGAAGACAATTCTGATGAAAGTGTCTGTACAGTCAATAAAGCACTTGAGCGGTCTGAGAATGCACTGTGGACAGCCAACATTAATCCAAGATATTCATGGAGAGTATCCTGCCAAACAAATAACATAATAAATAACTAAAATAGTTAAAAATCAACAGAAGAGTCACCAATTGAAAATCCTAATTCCCAGAACAACCAAACAGTTCAACACTTCTAACTCATGAAACCCAACACAGAGGAACTACCAAGTGCTTGACCGTCTGTGCATTAGACTCCCGATAGAATCTGCTCGCTTTAACAGCAGCAGTAGCCACGGATCTGGTGTCGGCAGCTCGTATTCTCTGAGAATTATACACGGCCTCCTCCGTCTCAAATTTTGTCAGTTTGATGAATGCTAACCCTAACTCTCCCATTGTTTCTCCCATATCTTGTTGAGCTTTGACTAGCGCTTCAGCCTGCAATGTGAAAGAAAAGATAGCAGTTACCTACCAAAACATAAAAAATACTTCTGGTTTTTAAATATAAAAATGTGATGTGAGAACATAAAATTTTTAAATAGTCTTATTTACGAATATTACATGCCTGTAGTGAGAATGATTAAAAGGGATATGTCATAATTAATACCACAAAAAAAAAAGGCAGATAAAGAGCCATAGAACAGTCCACAAGATGGAAAACTCTGCTACAATAAACAGTTAGTCAGTCAACCAAGCTCTGGACCTTTATTTCTTTAATTAATTTTTTATTTTTGGGAATAGAACACAGAGGAGAGGAGGCAATGCCCACTGTCTCACTGCTTCAGCAACTTTTAACCCTTAGATAATTTATTGGGATAACTTTTGGAAAAGTCTATAGGGAAATATTTACTTATGATTTTATGATTATAAAGGGTTAGAATGATTTGATGAGGATCTTCTTAGCCCAACCCTAAACCACACCAAAACTAGTGCCGGTAATGGGTTGAGTTTTGTACAGGCTGTGGTAAATCCATTCCCACCCCGGATACAAAACGTAGGGATTACCGAATTAATTCGAGGAGACTCAAGAAATCAAACCTTCAAGTGCACTTAATTTTGGGGGGACATTCAGATGGATTTTTCATTGATCCTTCCCTTTTATACAATGATTCAATTCAGAATTCAAAAACAGAATTGAAAATTCATCATTATTCCCTTGCCAAACTACATCGCTCTTTATACGGTTGACAAGATCTAAGTCTTCTAACATGATTTGGAAAAATTATGACCCATTTTCTGACAAGGCGTAGCCCAATTACGAACTTTGTTAGATTTAGTTAGAGTTGTAGATCAACTCGTGCACATCCCTAAGTTGAAACTATAAAACTTGCATCTTCTCTCTTTTAAACATTCCTTTTTTTTTCTTTTTTTGAAATGTAACTTCCATTAATATGGCAAGGCAGTACAAGAGGGCTATACTAAGAAGCTAAAACACCAAAAACAGAACACAAATACAAGGAAAACACCAAACTAACTCTCTTTCAAACATTCTCACACTAATGAATCTCTCCCTCCCTCCCTCCCTTGGAGGATGTGCATAGGTGTTAGGGTAGACCCCTAGATCAAGAGTGGTGCTAAGTCTAAGCTTGGAGATGCCTTTGATTGGGCTTAACCTCTTCAAGCTTAAAGCTTAAAGTTTGACCAGGATGAAACATATAGCAACTTGGCACAGAAATAGCTGCCCAATCTGCATCAGAACCTCTTCAAGCTTAAAGAGTTTGACCAGGATGAAACATATAGCAACTTGGCACAGACATAGCTGCCCAATCTGCATCAGAAGGGAAGTTACTATTGATTACTTCTTTTTGTAAAGTGAACAAAAATTAGAAAAAGACTCTGAAAGAATGCCCTTCTTCTGAGATTGTCTTGCGTGAATACTTAGCTCACCACCGCTAGCCAACAAAACAACTCTCAAAGGCATCAAGACAATTCAAACCAACACACACAGACAGCAATTGAAAGGAAACCCTGGCCTTTGGATAAAGTCTTAAAAGGATAACTTTTCAGAAGAAAATGTTTAATTGATCCTTGTGTTCTCCTCATTCCTACAAAGAAAAAATCCATAAAGACTCAAGAGTAACACATACTCTCTTTCAAGTTTCAACTCAGAAAAAACCTTCTACCATTCACCCTGAGATAATTTGTTCCCTAAAAGCTCCTCCTTTTTCCTCCATTTTTCAAGAATTCCTCTTGTAATCAAAGTTATGTTGACCAAATGAACCCACTCCGACCAATTAAAAAGATGCATGTTCTTTTGAAGTGAATCCATATTTCTATAATCATCTAACTATAACATATTACACCCTTTATCTATTCATCTTTTCCAAGGTTGTAATCTGTATTTATCTCTACTTCATATATTTTTGTGTTAGTCATCCCTTGGTTAATTCTAAAGTCATTATCTAATCTCCTCAACCACTCCGTATTTAACAGCTCATTTGAATACATACTCCACCCATCCTTATGATACCTTCTTGAACCAAAGTAGAGACGCCTTTTTGCTCCTCTAGCAAATAAAGTTCTACTGTTGATGATCTCCATACAAGAGTGGAAAGGAATTTAAAATTGCATCATTTGTCGCATAATGTCTAAAACAGAAAGAGGCCTTTTTGCTCCTCTAGCCAATAAATTTCTAATGTTAATGATCTCCATACAAGAGTGGAAAGGAAATTAAAATTGCATCCTTTATCGCATGATGTCTAAAACAGAAAGAGGCCTTTATGCACCTCTAGCAAATAAAGTTCTAATGTTGATAATCTCCATATAAGAGTGAAAAGGAGTTTAAATGTGTCTCCTTTGTCGCATGATGTCTAAAACATCAACAGATTAGTGACCTATATTTTAGTTCACTAAGAAAATTTGGTCTTTTTTTATCTTTGTGGAACAAACTGGAACTTCATCAAATGATAGAGAATATCATGAGTTGGAGAATGTCCATTCAAGAAAATGGTTGCATAATGTAGAAGGTTCTTCTGAATTCCGATAGCGATTTTATTGCCATTTCGAAGGGAAAGGATTGTGGATTTCACAGGTGAAAGTAACCGATGGATTCCATGACTATAAACAAATGTGCCCTAAATCTAAAGCTCGGATAATGGAAGAAAGATGCGGTCCAAGGTTAGGGCTTGCGTGGAAGTGCCGAAGCACGATGGTGGTGCCAAAGCATGCGTGTCCACAAACACTTCAACACGTCTCTACAGAGACTTCAACACGAGGATTCATCTCTCCGAGGGAAGACACCCACCACAATAATTCTATTCCAATAATCTAGGTTTGAGAAATAAATTACTACAATGCAATATAAATAGAAAAGGCAAACTTAGGGCCTACGGAAACCTAAACCACTAATAGAGACTATCCTAATTACAAATCTTTCGATAGAAATTAGAAACCTACTAATAAAGATAAAATATTCATACATTACTAGGCTGGCCCCATACTTGGGTCATCCGTTTGCATCACCCCCCATTTAAACAAGTGACCTTAAAATTAACTATTTCAGCTATTTCTTTCGGATTATTTCCTTTTTAGAGTTCTTATGTTACTACTTTTAGCTGTATTTCTCTTATGGCTTTTTTTGAAATAGAATGCTAAAATGACCCAAAGGCCGAAATGTACAAATGTAACATTCTGACGACGAAGAGGTTATTCAACTTGTGTTATAATCGCAGAACATTCATCAAATGTATAACTACATGAAACTATAAGAAATAAGAATACAGTAATGTATACAAAATCAATATAATGAACAATTACAAAAGGAGAAAATATAACTGAGGAAAGGCATAGAGAAAAAGAAATACCTGCTGAGACGTAGTGCTGAGCTGCTGCTCAAGATCCTGAATTTTCTCCTTCTTTTCCATGAACTCCTTATCTTCTTCGACCACCGCAGGCCTAGCTCCACTCCAATCATTCACCACCGCCTGCTTCAACTCCTTAAAGATCCTCAACAGATCCCTCCCTCCTTTCGCCGGCTGCACTGCCTCATGCGGCGCAACAACACTCCCCTGCTCCCCAAACAGCTGCCGCGGAAGCTTCACAGCTCCATCCAGCATCCGCGATGCCACATCCGTCGTCAGCGGCAATGGAAGCTTCCCCTGCACTTGCAAGAACACCTTCAGTTCATCACTCTTCCTAATCACCGGATGCGCCGCCAGCCTGCAGAGGTACTTCTCCAGCGCCACCCGCCGCTGCTCCACAAACTCCTGCTTCTGCATCACCTGGCTCTCCACCACATTCTTGTCCGGCCGCGGCGGGATGAAGAATCCCCGGTACGCCTCCGCCAGCCGATCCGCCAGCGTCACGACGTCCCTGAACCGCCTCCGGACGCCGAACGCCGCCGCTCCGAACTCCGGCATGTTCGTCCGCGTCTCGATCAGGTACGTCACGTAGGTGTTGCCGCCGGGGACGAGGGAGTTGGACGAATTCTCCTGCTCCTTCAGAGGGCTGGAGACCGAGATCTTCAAGAACTCCGCCGCCGACGACGAAAACGACTCCGACTCCGATCCGGCGTCGATCCCGTCGTCGTGGCCGTCGGATCCGCCGTTGGCGGCGGAGGCAGCAGCGGCCTCATCGAAGGGGCTGAAGATGACGTCAGCGTAGGAAGGAGGATCGAGGAAGGCGTGATCGGATACGCTAGGGTTTTTCCTAAGGTCCCTGTAGGAAGGCGAGGAGGAGAGAAGAGGATCGCTATAGCTGCTGCTGTTGGTGTTGTTGATGGTGTTGTTGGTGTTGTTGTTGAGAGCTGGAGAGGAAGATCGCGGAGAAGATAAAGGATGGTAAGATTCGGAGATGGAGGACATGGCGCTGCGATAATCGCTGTAGGATTTGGTGTGGGAGAGATCGTCACCATCGAGGGCGAGATTCTCCATCTCTTCGTGGGGTTCATCCAATAGCTGCTGGTTTTCAGAGCCCATCATCTTTATCTTCTACTGGTAGAAATGAGAAATGGAAAGAAAGAAGAAGAGGGGAGGGGAGGGGGTTATGTTTCAATTAGATGAAAAAAAAAAAATAGGTAAGGAGTAGAGAAGGGTGTGTTACGAGTGCGTGTGGCTTGGTGTGGATGAGAATCATGCGTGACCTGGTTCTGGTTGGGTGAAAAAGAAAGAGATTGCAGGAGAGGAAGAGGAAGAGATAATCAATCCATCACCATTTCCATGTGTGCTACTGCTAGGGTGGGTCAGGGTGCCTTCACTCTCAAAGCAGGGAGAGCCCGACAGATTACGGTTTGCGCAAGATACGAGAGAATTCTGTGAGAGTTGGACCGTCATTGTAAATGAGTCCGGCCTGGATCAACCAAAGCCCAGAGGAGGTTTTCGCTTATCTAAATTTAAATTTGGGGATGTAAATGGGTATCCGATTTTTTGATTATTCGGAGGTTCTGACCCATTAAATATTAGGTCTTAGTCTTTATTTAGGCCCCGATAAGTAAATAGGTTTGAGTCCAGGTCCACCTTGGTTCAGACCCGTGGACCCAAGACCCAACATATTATCTCAATTTTTAAAAATTTATTCTAAAAATCATGTTTTTTTTTTTAATATGACTCTCTATCTAGACCAGGACCTGAATCCAGATTCGTCTCATCTATGGTTCTGGTTCCGGTTTCGGAGCCAAGAACCGGTTCCGAAACGGTTCCGGGTCCGAATCCGGTTCCATCTTCTCTTTAACGATTATGGTTCCAGATCCACCATGGATCTGGATAGGAACCGACCCATTTACAACCCTACAGTCATATCCTTTGATCTAGATATTATCATGACTCATGGAGCATAATATTAGCAAATAAAAGATAAGATATACCAAATATGGATCTAGTAGAGAAGAGTTGGATGGAGCTCAAATGATAAAGATGGAATTAGAAATACATGATTTGAGGAGAATTTAAGGATATTATCAATAGGTGATAAATTTAATTTCGAAGAATTCAGACCAAAGGAAATCATCACTTGCGATGATTTTCATATCTAACCTCCCCTATAGGATTCAGAAATTCTAACTTGTGCACAACTAAAGCATTGTTTTTCATATATGTATTGATGTACACGGATAAGGATGTCTTGAATATATGTATTGATGTATGTGGATATCGATGTCTTGAATATATGTATTGATGTATGCAGATGTATGTTAAATCCTTGGACATACAAATGCTCGTCCATATTGCGAGGGTAATATTGCAAGGGTAATGAGGAATCCTCATATCTACTTATTTCTTATCTATTATCAAACATACTTTAAAGCAACTTATTTTGGATGGTTTTGACACGTCCAACACAAGTCTACAATGATGTGGTTGAGAAAAAAGTTTTTTGTGTGGGTGACACCAGATGACCTAATAAAGAGGAGGAGTAGAGTAAAGATTTAAGAGGATATGGATGGAAGTTGTGTGGGGAACTTCCCGAACTCATCAGAGTCCCGGCCAGATGCTCCATCTCGGGCTCCCGAATCAGCTAGGTCCATCTCAGCCAGGCACTTCACCTCGGCAGAATCCACTTCGGCCAAAGCACTCACACTTCGGCCTAGTGCTCCATCTCGGCACCTTTGCCAGAAGTCTCTAGCCAAGCCATGTCGCCCCCGACCTCGGCTGCCCGTCTCAGCGACGGTGCCAGCCCCATCCACCTCGGCAACAGTGCCAGGGCCCTCCATCTCCGCCAGGTCCTCATCTGGCGAGACACTCCATCTCGGCCAAGCGCCTCATATCGATGAAAGTACTGAGCACTGACAGCTGTCCTCCCATGGACGCTCAAGCACGCTACGACCCGTGCGACAAGACAAAGGGACAGTCCATATCTCCTGACAGATCGCCGTCCACTGCTCCCAAAGCACCATGATAAGGCTCGATGGGACTGCAATTAAAGAAAACGTAGGTTACGATGGGACTGCGCCTCCCTACTACCTGGCAATGTGGGCTATGACAAGACAGTCAACTACCCTTTTGCATCCTCTCTTCCTCTATATAAACACAAGAGCAGTTCACAAGCAGGAGAGGCCAACGAATAGAATACACGCTGGTACGCCATCTTCTTCCCCAAAAATCTCCATCCCTTGTCCACTTCATTTTTGACTTAGGCATCGGAGAGCCTTGCGCCGCCCAGGCCAGGGTCCTCTCCTGCTATTCTCCTTCCTTTTCTCAGGCTTCAGGCGCAGGCATCGGTGTTCCTAGTCTCTTTGGATAAGTCCGTGCAGGCACCCCACTATTCTTATGAGTCACATTTTTTGCACTTACAATTGGCGCCGTCTGTGGAAAACGGCTACAAAAAGCATCTTCCCCAAACACCATGCCTCGAAAAACCAGAAAGGGAAAAGAACCACTGACACTGTCGACACAGCTGCCGACGATCCCCCGTCGGGAAAGGTCAGGAGCAAGATCTGGCCCAGCAAGCGCCCAACAGCAGGATACTCGATCGAGTTCATCCTCTAAGGATTCGACCTCGACTCTACATTCCAAAAGGAGCACCCTGAAGGACAAAAGAAGCAACCGGGCCCATGGCGAAAGCTCGGGTGACAACCACGACTCCAGAAGGTGGCTTGATCGACGCATAGAGCAAGCAGTGCGACAGCACATGGAGATGGCCGGCTTCGCTCAAGTTCGGGTGAACTCTGATGATTTCGATACATCTCCCTTCTCTCCGGAGATCAGAAGCTTCCCCCTTCCTGAAGATTTCAAAGTCCCGAGGTTCATCGTTTACGATGGAACCTCGGACCCAGCAGCACACCTCCGGCACTTCACTCAGAGGATGTCGGTGTGGGGCGGTGCAGGCCACCTGAACTGCAGAGTCTTCTCTTCCAGCCTCGGGGACCTCCCCCTAAAATGGTTTTGCGCACTGCCCAAAGGGTCGATCAAAAGTTAGCAGCAGCTCCGTGGTTCCTTCATGACAAAGTTCCAAGTTCACAGGGTCATCCCCAGGTCAGCCGCCGACCTGATGGCCCTCAGAATGAAGCAGACCGAGAGCGTCACGCAGTTCGCCAAAAGGTTCTGGGCTGTCTACAGCCAGATCGAGAATGCCTCAGACGCAATAGCAGTTCTATCTTTCCAACAAGCCCTCCTACCAGGCAACGAGCTTCGAAGTGACTTGGTCATGTATCCCGTGGTCACTATGGCAGCACTGATGACTAGGATAAACCGATTCATCAGGCAAGAAACAGACGAAGACCGAGCCCGGGAGTAGTTCAACCTTTACGAAAGCGAGCAGATAGCTTCCAGCTCGGCGGATGTCTCCAGCTCGCTAGCAGCCCCCAGCTCTGCAGAAGTCTCTTCCAGCTCGGGGGGCGGCTAACCGTCTTCTGTCACCTAGCTTCGACCGCCCGTCAGCTTCGATCGCACGACCCTCTACCGTCATTTCGGCGGCACGGTCCTCTACTGTCAGCTTCGATGGCGCTGTCAGCTTCGATGACATAGGTTCGACCGTCTTCTGTCACTTAGCTTCGACCGCCCGTCAGCTTCGATCGCACGACCCTCTACCGTCGTTTCGGCGGCACGGTCCTCTACTGTTAGCTTCGATGGCGCCGTCAGCTTCGATGACACAGGTACGACTCTTTACTGTCGGCTTCGATCGTACGATCCTCTACCGTCATTTCGACGGCACGGTCCTCTGCTGTTAGCCTTGATCGCACGGTCCTCTACCGCCTTCAGTCATCCAGAGCCACCGAGCTCACCCTCAGGTCGTTTTACATACTCAGACGTGACTCGCGTTCGGCAACAGGACCACCAAGTCCTCGGGTTGATACACCCAGTATTCTTGGCCTCTAAACGACCTCATGCTGGTTCGTCCAAGTGCTGGTTTCCGCCTCACGCTGGTTTCGGCCTCATGTTGGTCTCGACCGCATTTCACGACCTCATGCTGGTCCGTCCACGTGCTGGTTTCCGCCTCACGCTGGTTTCGGCCTCATGCTGGTCTCGACCGCATTTCACGACCTCATGCTGGTTCGTCCACGTGCTGGTTTCCGCCTCACGTTGGTTTCGGCCTCATGCTGGTTTCGACCGCATTTCACGGCCTCATGCTGGGTCCGTCCACGTGCTGGTTTCCGCCTCACGTTGGTTTCGGCCTCATACTGGTTTCGACCTCATTTCACGACCTAATGCTGGTCCGGCCACGTGCTGGCTACGGTCTCACGCTGGCTCGGCCTCATGCAGGTCTTAGGTACATCCATCTCGACCTCAGCAGAGACTGACTTCAGGTTCATACACCCAGTCGCTCTCAAAACTTCGGGTTCATACACCATCGCTTCTCCATCTAGCAAAGATTCTCACCGGATTGGTACACCCTGGCTTCTCCGTTTCAACCCAAGCTCAGCAGAAGCATTGTCCTTCGGCTCGGCAACAGTGCCCGGCTCATGCAGTTCGGCAACATTGCCATCAAGGCTACACGGGCTCCAGGTCCCACGCCGGCCAGTCATCCCAAACAAAAGCAGCTCCAAGGCACAAGTGTTGTCCTCCATGATACTTAGCTTCTGACCTCAAAGAGAAGTCTAATGAGCTCAGAAGCTGGGGGGCTTTGTGTGGGAAAATTCCCGAACTCATCAGAGTCCCGGCCAGATGCTCCATCTCGGGCTCCCGCACCAGCTAGGTCCATCTCAGCCAGGCACTTCACCTCGGCAGAATCCACTTCGGCCAAAGCACTCCCACTTCGGCCTAGTGCTCCATCTCGGCACCTTTGCCAGAAGTCTCTAGCCAAGCCATGTCGCCCCCGACCTCGGTTGCCCGTCTCGGCGACGGTGCCAGCCCCATCCACCTCGGCAACAGTGCCAGGGACCTCCATCTCCGCCAGGTCCTCACCTCGGCGAGACACTCCATCTCGGCCAAGCGCCTCGTATCAATGAAAGTACTGAGCACTGACAGCTGTCCTCGAGCACGCTACGGCCCGTGCGACAAGACAAAGGGACAGTCCATATCTCCTGACAGATTGCCGTCCACTGCTCCCAAAGCGCCATGATAAGGCTCGATGGGACTGCAATTAAAGAAAAGTAGGTTACGATGGGACCGCGCCTCCCTACTACCTGGCAATGTGGGCTATGACAAGACAGTCAACTACCCTTTTGCCTCCTCTCTTCCTCTATATAAACACAAGAGCAGTTCACAAGCAGGAGAGGCCAACTAATACAATACACGCTGGTACGCCATCTTCTTCCCCAAAAATCTCCATCCTCTGTCCAGTTCATATACTCACTTAGGCATCGGAGAGCCTTGCGCCGCCCAGGCCAGGGTCCTCTGACCTGTGTTCTCCTTCCTTTTCTCAGGCTTCAGGCGCAGGCATCGGTGTTCCTAGTCTCTTTGGATAAGTCCGTGCAAGAACCCCACTATTCTTGTGAGTCACATTTTTTGCACTTACAGAAGTAATAAGTATTGACATACGTTGATTCATCCGTTTTCAGATGATCCCGATGAAGAAGTAGGGGTGTCACGGTTCGGTTATCCGTTTGTTTTGGAAAAATCGTTAACCGAACCGTATTTCACGGTTTTCAGCTTTTAAAAACCGTAACCGTATTTTAAAAAACTGTTAAAAAGTGAACCACGGTTAACTGTATTAGACGATTCGGTTACAGTTAATTCTAATACTTTTTACATCCCTATGAAGAAGTACAACTTATTTGAGAATTTGACTTCGAATAGATTGGAATGAATAATCATGATTCATGTGGTCAATCCTAATATAGTTGAGATAAGAGTTTGATAATTATGATAATGATGATGGACTCTTATCAGACTTTGGTACTAATCCAGCTCAATCCTTTATTAGGTAGACTTAAGGCCCTTTTTGCTATTATCTGGTGGTTCATATCCAAGTTGTGCATGCATGTTGCATTCGACTCGGATCAGAGTACTGAAATCTCCGTAAGGCCCAGCTCCATTCCCGTATGAGCCCGACCCGAATCACGAGAATGGCCGCTGTGAATAAAAGTTATATTGATCGGACAATCGAAAGCTTTTAAAACTGTTCCTGGAGGAACTCTTTAGAAATCTTTGGAACTGTGTAAAGTAATTTATAATTTAATTGGAACTTTGGAAATTTATTTGACTTCCCTCAAATTTAGGGTATTTGAGATCTTAATTCTTTGCTGGCCCAGAACCTGGCCCAAATCCACCCATTTGACAGCCCCAATTACAAGCAGTTTGGGACCATTATGCAACAAAGTTAAATTGATCACACAATCATATCCCTTTAGCAGAGTATGAACTATTTGGCAATCTAACCATTGGATAAGGTGGGGCCTCCAGCAGATGACTTTTTATGGTGCCCTGGGGAAACCTGGAACTATGAAACTATATCTTGTATTTTATGGTGCACTGTCGAGGGGGTGAGCGTTAAATATCCACACGAGCGGGCTCTGATACCATGTAAGAAATTATATACCAACCCATAAACTCATCTATATCCCTTCTCAGTATGTTTTATGGTGTGTTTGGGTCATATGAATTGCAGCTGGTTTAGATTGAAACTTGGAAGTCAGGAAGGAACAGAGCTTAGTTCTTGTCTGGAGCTTATAAAGTTTCAGCCAAGTCTATGATGGGGAGATGGGAATGTTTGGCGCAGGTAATTTACCAATTACAGAACTTAAAATGGTCGACCAGACAATACTATTGTAGTGAATAGTTTTTTTTTATCAGTAACGATAAATTATATTAAAAGAGAAAGTCAGATACAAGAAAATTATACGAACAAACAAGAAGAGTACAATGGTATAAAAGGATTATACCACGAAAAAGGAAAAGCAAAAGACTAAGAAACAACACTCAAATGAAAGCCACCAAATTAGAAGACCTATTCACCCTTTGCTTAGCTAACGAATCAGCAAAATCATTAGCCGGCCTCCCAACGTGTTGAAACTTTACTTGAATCGAGGAAGTTAAAACTTTAATCTCATTTAAGTAAAATTGAAATCTTGTAGTGGCCTCCCCAGGAGGAATAAGAGATTTAACGGACTTACCCTGGTACTACTTGGTTTATTTGGCTCCGTGGAGTGGCATCTCCAGGAGTCGTTCCCGCAACCTCTTAAATAAGAGATTTAACGGACTTAGCCCAAGTGGTACCAGGGTAAGGGTAAGTCCGTTAAATCTCTTATTCAATAGGTTACGGGATCCCCTCCTAGGGAGGTCACTCCACGGAGCCAAATAAACAAATGATTCGCTGTGGTGGGAGGGCTACGGTGGTCCGAAGGTCTCGCCCTTCCCACTGACATAAACGAATCCCCTACAACTTTCAAGATGAAGTAATACCTTTCAAAATATATTTTGTTATTGATCTGAAATTAGAGAAAACAAATACAACACAATTTGCATCAATACTATGGTCTACCAACCTAACCAAGAGCGCAATAGCTATTGCACTAACATTTATGCCCTCAGTTGAAACAAACAAAAAACCAATATAAATCACTATTAATTTATTGCAGACGAGTAATATTTCTTTCGGCCATTGATCTTTAACACTTTGGCAAGTCAGCAGGAGGAGGCTCTAAGGACTGCAATTCCCCAACTCCATTCTCAACAAGAAGAATCATAGACAAACCCCAGGTGAGGTGAACATCTAAGTGGCAATGCATCAGCCAAGCCCCTGTTTTTCCAACAAGCATAGACAATGAGAACAAGTCAGATAACACAACAAAGTGCTAGACCAAAATGGATACTAGTGGATGATATATAGTACCTGGGTTATCTGCAACAAATCGAATGGCAGTCCATCCATTGATAGGAACCCCAATAGTATTCCTCTGGGGTGGATCAACGAGGTTGAATTTTGCGGTGTCTGTTTGAGGATTGAAGTTGCCAAATCCATTGGCAAGCACATAGAAATGGTACCCATGAAGATGCATTGGGTGATTCTCAGCAGCTACAATGTTTGTGTCCTGAAACACGATCTGCACCGTCGAACCATACTTCACTTTGAACACCTTTGTCCCCCGAGCTGGTTGCCAGAGCGACCGGCTTATGTTTGCTGCCGTGTAATCGAATTGCAGGGGCGGGAAGGGTGGGAAGTCAGTGGTGTAGACGCCGGGGATGCCCTTGTAGTAGGCCTCCAATACTGATGCTTTAGAAGGGGACACCAGTGATACATTGTTCATGCTTGCAGTCAACCGCCCGCCGTTGGGTCCCCTGCATCTACGCCCTCGTGGGCAGTTGAATAGGCCTAGACCAATGGTGAAGAAGAGGTTCACATCGACGTGGGCCGGGACTGTGACTTTAGACGGGCTCTTGAATTGATTTGTGAAGGCGGTGGCCAGACTGGTGTCGTTGAAGCCTGGAAGGCGTGGGAGCAATGGTTTTGATTTTGATCTCGAGGCAGACTTGTATTGGAGGATGGCGGTGGTGGTGGTGTTGTCGAAGGCGACGCCTTGAGCATTGGCGTAAGCCCTGGCTGCCATGTAGTAGCGGCCTGGCGGCTGATTGGCGGTGAGGAGGACGTCGGTGGTCTGGCCTGGTGTTATCAGAAGGACTGATGTGGTGAATGGCTTTGTGTAGACAGCATCAGCAGAAACAACTGTCATCTGGTGGCCGGCAATGCTGAAGAAGAGCTCTTGGTTCATGGCGGCATTGATGATACGGAGGAGGTAGGTCTCACCAGAATCCACTGGAATGATCACAGTTTCTGCAACATACAAAGGATGTGTGAGTTGCAATTGCATTTGCATCATCAGCTTCAAAACTTAACATACATTAAACCTGTACACTAAAGTGAAACACAAGTTTGTTACATTAAATTCTTTACTTAAATCTGCATGCTTGGTTTTACAGTCTATTTGAATGAGGAGAAATGATAGAAGTGAGCAATCTTTATGTCCATATTGTTTGGATGTAGGGGAAGGATCTCATTCTCTTATACCTATCGCCCCACAGGGGAATAGGCGGGGCCCAGGGCCCCGGGCCGATTGTATACACTTCAGAAGTCCAGGCTCCCTAATCATGCATTTGTCTCATGGTGAATTTTCCATCCCATCCCCAAGGGCCTCCCCAGGACTCGAACCCTCAACCTCTCCTTAAGAGTAAGTTGGGAAGCATCCTGGTACCACTTGGGCTAGGATGGAAAATCCACCCTGGGACAAATGCATAATTAAGGAGCCACGTCTCCCAAAGTGTATACAATAGGCGATCTATTTTAAAAAGAAAATGACATTTACATATGCTTCTTTGGATAACTCGAATAAGTTTGTATAGAAGGTTTTGGGCTTGTGCCTAAATTTTATATTCATTGAGTCCTATATTTGCTATTCATTGAGCTTGGTAGATCGATTAGTTCCTATCTGGCTCTTGGGTTAGGTTGTTTATATAAATTCAAACAGATCTAAAAAAGTTTCTCTAGAGAATTTCTCTCCTCCTTGTTCTTCTTTTCATCTGAACTAGCTTTCGGATATATCTAATAAAGTTGAGTGTATATAAATATGAAATTGGGATGGCAGTGTAGCTTATTGAACTTACCTGAACTGGAACATTTGTAGAGATCGCCAGGTTGACTGTTGATGGTGTAGGCATCAGAGATCTTTGGAGCTGCTCCAGTTATCAATGCCCGATTAATGACCTCAATCGGGTTTGAGTTCCACCATTCTCCTGTTAATCATCATCATCATTATCATCATCACAATCATCAAGTGGGCCATGGTTATTTTGCGCCTACCCAAATAACGCTTCAGTTTGGGTCAAGCCCATGATTGATTGATCACATATAAACACTTTATCAATTCATGGGTAGTTAGGTTTCTAAATTTGACCCGGTATTAAGTAAAGCCCACTGTAGAATAAATTCTGTAAAGCCCATAATAAGTCAAATGGTGGGCCTTATTCTAATTGGTGTGGATTGGTCTAATAGCAATATACAATTACAAGGTGGATGACATCAATGTAACGGTATAGTACTTGTGAATAATTTAATACACAGAATTACAATTGAAAAAAAAAAGATTGTAATAAAACGAGAGAATAAATAAGAGGGTTTTTTTTTTTTAGGGTTTTATAAGAAAATATCTCCTTAGACTTGGCGAAGACGAAAAAAGTCCTCAAATTTCAATATTAACCAAAAAGGCCATGAACAGGTATATACCCACTCGTTTCTTCTTCTTCTTCATTTTGTTGAGCGGTGATATCACATCTGTATGAGCGGGGATATTGCCATTCATTTCTTCTACTTCATTGGTCAGCATTGAATTTTGAGGATCTTTTTTGTCTTTATAAAGCCTAAAAGGGATTTTTCCGGTAAACACCCCCTCTCCTTTTTTTTTTGAAAGGAATAAGAGGATTTATTACCTAGGATAATTGGCACTTCTTGGTTGTGCTTGGGAAATGGATAAGGGGTGTTCAATTTGGGATGAATGATCAGGGCTCCATAAACAGTGGCTCTCAGCCATGAGCTATGGGCATGCCACCACAATGTTCCTTCTTGGTCTTCAATAGTAAATCTGTACGTGTATTTCCCTCCAGGTCGGATTGGACACTGTGTTATGTATGATGGCCCATCGGCCCAGGCTGTTCTCAGCTGCCTGATCCCATGCCTGTTGGATGAAAAAAAAAAAAAACTGAATCTCTAAAAATATTATACCCAAAAGTATATATATATATATATATATGTGTGTGTGTGTGTGCAAAAAATCATTAAGATTATGCCCAAGTACACATGTAAATGTATGAAAGATACTGAATCGGGCTGTTCATGGGCCGAATCGGAGAGGCCCGGGCTTGCATTGGATGCTATTTGGGCTGTATTTTAAGCCTATTGATTGAGCCTGAGCCTATTATTTAGCTTAACAGCAAGCTTAGGCTGGGCATATGGCTACTAAATGATTGATATAGGTGGGACCCGGCCAGATACAATTGATGCAGATGAATAAAATATGTTGAAAATGGCCAGGACCCAGACAAATTTTCAGCCTCATGGGCTTGATTCAGGTCGTGGAGAATCTCATCCAAGTCCATCTAGGCCAGCCCAACCGGGCCCATGACTGTTCGGACACATGCTTGTATTTTTTATGTCGTTGAGGCCACCCATTTATAGGTATCCATAAACATACCAATGTAAGGTGACGTTGTATTGGGCTCTATTCACAACATTAATAACTAAGGTGTCCCCATTTCTCACTTCCAAAGTTGGACCTGGAAATTGACCATTAACTGTAATTATGTTGTGGGTTTTGCACAGCCTCTTCACTGGTCTTTCTTGAACCTGTTCCAAGCCAAATAATCAGAAACTGATGTGATGATGATCGACAAGAAGAAGAAGAAGAAGAAGAAGAAGAAGAAGAAGTCATACAATAAAATCATGGTATTGGACTTCAGCGTGTGCCATTGAAACAGTAATAGCAAAGAGAAGGCAAAGCCCTGGAAGAAAATAAGAGCACCAAGGCCTAACAGTGTAGTTAGCCTCCATCTTTGCTAACCTCTGTTTCTGAAATTGCAGGGAAGAGGGGAGGAGAAGTGCCTCTTTTATAGCACTTGAAAGGTGATAGAATCGTTATTTAGTTGACAGAGTTGGTATTGTTGCAAGGAAGTTTCTCTCTCTCTCTCTCTCTCTCTCTCTCTCTCTCTCTCTCTTTCAGATTAGCTAGTCATCCTCTTTAAAGAACTTTATTCAACTTCAGAAAAGGTGGTTCACCCACTAGATTATCCAATCAAGTCATTTAGGCAATGCAAGCTACAGAAAGTCTTCCATATGCCAGATCTTTCAAAAGGTATACATTACTATAATCTTCTTGTCAAAGGGGTGCTATTGTTTTGTTATATAGATTGCTGATCTTTTCATGCACCCATTAAATCATATTGCATGGTCATGTGAAAAGGAGATGGAAGTCCTCAGTACACCATTTCAAATGTTCCATCACACTAGTCAATGTGTTTTTTTTCCAACAATTGGACAAATGGGGCTGATTTTGATGTTTTGTTATAGGGTAGTTAGAAGAAGAGTAGTTGTAACTCATTATTAATTATTTTATCCTTTAGTAGCATATGATTTAATGCTTTCATTGGTACCTGGAAGAGTAATTGCATGAGTCTTGTGGGCTTTCATTTCTTTTATCCCTACTCTTCCATTGGGTTAGATAGAGTTGACACTTTAGGTTTATGAGTATGGACCCAAATCTATTGCATTTGGTCTAAAAGTGGTGAATCGGCCATGGGGCCTTCTTTTTTTTCTTTTTTTTTCTTTTTTTTTATGGCAATGGGGGGATTGTCTTTATATGGAGGCCGGTTTGCTTGTTCTTTTCTAACTCTGTTAACCAAAATTTACCTGGAGGTACTTAATTAATTGGATTTAAAATTAATCATGAGTGTATTAGGAATTAGGTCGGCAGGCTAGCTAAAACACTTGTATAATAATCTCAATTTACTAAGTTCCTTAAGAATGTGCCATCTGCATAACCCGTGAAAGGCATTGCCCCTGCAGAGGGTTTCCAAATGTCAATCTCTAATTGTATCTGAACAGGGATTTCATATCCATATTACTGAAAAAAACTGCTAAATGCATTAAGAACAGAGGGACTGGCTTTCTGAAAAATACCAAAAACATGGGCTACAGCCTACAGTTGATGATCAATGGTGTAAAATGCCGTATTCACTATTCATCCTCTATTGAACACAGTTCATATTTGGAACAGTAGAATCTTCAACCCACCTCATGTTTTAAACACTACCTTCTTTAATCCCTTTTGTTCATCTTCATCTTTTCCGGAACACACTTCATTTTTGGAAGGGTATCTTCTCTCTCTTCTTTGCATCCTTTTGCATCCTTTTAAGTGCCGACTATACTTCACTTTTGAAACAATGCCTTTTCACCTTCTTTAGAAAAGTTATCTCATTAGAGAAATGTCATTTTCTGGCCTATGGAATAGAAAGAGGCAAAGCCATTTTGGACAATTGGTTATGCATTGTAGATGTACCGGTCCTTCTAGTACCATTTTCAGAAAGCCAATTCCTCTACTTATTGCACGGTTTCTGAGTAATTTTATGTAAAACTCCTGGCCCAACTTTTTCTCAAAATGAAATTACTGAAAGGGAGGCCAAGCCGCTACTAATAAATTCACAACCTGGCCATAAGGGCTCTTTAGTTGGACGTACCTCTAATTTATTGACAGTAATGTAAAAATAAAATGCATAATAACTGGTCATAAAATATACAATAAGAGGTCCCTTTATTTTCCCATACATGTAATAATTGCATCTTTATAGTGGGCAATTACTTCTTGTTACATAGAAGGTAAGTGACATTTACAATGGCAATTACTTCATTTACAATTATAGTGGGCAATTACTTCGCTCCAATTTATTTTGACTAATCCAATCAATTTAATTTGACTCCTCTCTTTCCAAACCTGCAACCCACTCCCATTTCCGACCCATGTATTTTTAAGGACACGTTCATCATGGTGTGTGCCGAAACTCAAACTCAAGACAATTTGAATTTCAAAGGGGCAACCCTGCCACTACATCATAGAGCATCTTTTTTATTAATAGTTATCAACAAAAGGTTAAAATTAGTTAGTGAGGAAGGGAGCCTAGCCCCACTTTAGATTATTGAATGGGAGTTGGACTTTATCTGTGAGATATTTATAAAAGTAACTATATTTTTAGAATATTGACCCCTATAAATACTACTGTTATTATTTTCATAAGAAAAAGTCTAAACGGCCCGGGATTTCTGCCCAGGCCGTGGGCCGATCCCAGCATTGGATGCTAGGATCTCATTTCCGGGCCGTGGGCTGATCCCAGCATTGGATGCTGGGATCTCATTTGAAATGAGATCCCAGCGTCCAATGCTGGGATCGGTCCACGGCCCGAGCAGAATCTCGGGCCGTGTTGAACGATTGTTTTCATAATTATGCATTGTACTTTAAACATAGGTGATCAAACTTTTAAAATAACTATTTTATATGACAATGCTGGGATCTCATTTGAAATGAGATCCCAGCGTCCAATGCTGGGATCGGTCCACGGCCCGAGCAGAATCTCGGGCCGTGTTGAACGATTGTTTTCATAATTATGCATTGTACTTTAAACATAGGTGATCAAACTTTTAAAATAACTATTTTATATGATTTCCTATATAGTCATTAATTTTCTATAATAACCATTTTACAATAAAACTAAACCCAAATGAATATATAATATATGGAATTGATCAACAAAATTAATAAGTTTCATAATTCATAAAAAAATGACAACATTATTGAAAAATGACAAACTCGCGACAACAGCGTAGAATTAAAGAGGAGGCGGAAAACTTTCCATGTAACTGACGTGCTACCATGCAAAATTGCCGAGGGAGAAATGGTGGAGTTTGATTTTATTTTATTTTTGTGACTTTAACTTTTATAAATCATAATTAGTCTTCAATTTTCATGGGCTTATGTTTTTTTTTTTAATTATTTGGCATTATGTATTGAATTCGTATGGACTTCTTTTTTTTTTTTCCCTCTCTTAGACTATAACCTTTTGCATTTAATTTTAAAAAAATTGATCATAAAGTTTTTTTATAAATTCTAATATTATAATTATATTGCCCGTGCTAAACACGGGCATGTTTTTCTAGTTAATATATATGGAAGGGATAAGATTTAATTTTGCAATTGATTGCAAAATTGACTCCAATTTTGTAATTGATTTTGAATTAATTTTGACAAGATTTTAACTTGATGGAGAGGTTTTAGAGATTGATAGTGAGGCTTTCTGCCATAAAGCTTAGGCAAATGAAGGGCAGTGAAAGAAGGCCTTTTTTATAAAAGATGTACGTCATTGACTCCTGTTAAACTCTTTAAATAGAGAAAGGGAGATGAGAAAGATGCAGCTAATTAGACACTCTAAGATTTAAATCCCAACTTATCTATACACATTCATGGAAATATATCCAAACTCTATCCAATCATTGATTTTAAGATCCCACAAGGATCAAAACTCTAATCGTTTCGTGGAACCGATGATGATTCTCAGACGACCAAATTCTTTGATCTTTTAGCAATAAAAGAACTTCTAAGTTTATTTGAATCAGTATCTTTTTGCATGATATCTTCTGTATTCACTTGATGTGGTGTGGAAAAAGGGGTTTGAGTAGCCATCACTCACCAATATGTCATCATAGTTGAACAAGATCAGGTATTATCTCACACGGTTTGTGCCTTGTACTTCTCTAAAGTTGGCAGATGGTAAAGTCGTGTGTCAAACGTTATTTTTCAAACCTCTACAAGGATTACCCATGTGAAAACCACCAAGACATGGACATCTGAGGGCTGAAACTGTCTAAGTTTGAGGCCCATGTGAAAACCACCAAGACATGGACATGTGAGGGCTGAAACTGTCTAAGTTTGAGGCCTCTAAATCAAGGGCTAATATGACAAAATGAACTCTCTTCTCTTTTCTTTTCTTTTCTTTTTTGCAAATGCCTATGCTACAAGATGGACCTTTTTCTCCTCATTTCTCCATGACCGGCATTCATCCAACAGGGCCCCAAAGTCTACGCTGCTAATTACTTTATAACATCTTGGCTGCACTAAAACTTCCCCTTCTTTTTTCATTTTTTCTTTTATTATAAATTTTTTATGTTAGTTTGGTAATAACTGATAAGTACTATTATGTCTGGCCATGTCATGGACTTCTGTTCTGGAATGGAACCTATATGTTAATATAGGTGTCCATCCTACTCTAGATTAGTGGATTGGACCAATCCAATTTAGCAGATTCAAGCAAAGTTATTAGGCCTATGGGCAGAAAAAATGGACTAATGTTTGCCTAAAGCTCCATTTAGATGGTCCACACTGACCAGATTTATTTACCTAACACAAGGAGCCTTTCAACAAACAAATGGCTTTGGTATAAAATTAAAAAAATAAAAAACCAATGGCTGAGGTCAGGTATGACTTTCAGGCCTGTTGGGTTGGATTTGGGTCTAAAGAATAGGCCTTATATTTAATCGAGCTGGACATGGACAAGCTTTCGCCGGTCCTGACCTGGCCCGGTCCTGGCCTGGTCCGGTCCTGGCCCTGGCCCATTCGACCCTATTGATTATTAATTTATTTATTATTATTTTTGTCAAGTTGGCCTAATCGCCAAGGGAGAGTAACGAAACCTACCCACCCACAATGGATCCCTGGATGGGATTGTTGGGAGCTGGTGTGAAATCTACAACATCCACCCTGTGAAGTGATTCCCTAGTAGTTAGTCACACATTCTTTTATATATCCATTCTATATGGGCCACGTATCTTTGGGAGTACAGATTAAGAATCTGGCACTTGGAACTTAAGGGGGCAGTTGCAGTAGTGTAGTTGGGTTCTCGTTGAAAACCAGTAAAAACAAGCACCTAACCATCTTCATCCATTGTTGAAACATCACCTCCATGAATTCTCACGGGGGCTATTGACAATTTTCCCAACTCTAGTCGTCTCATTTGACTCTTGTGCAGAGGTGATAGAACAAGTAAAACCACTGCACCATTTTTTATTCCCCTGCACTTCATCTTAGTTGGATTAGTCACCAGGGCATATGCTGTTGGAATTGGGCCCTCTTATCCAATGAAGGAGACCAGCAAATGCGAACCCAGTGTAGATCAATGGCCCAAGTATCACTATGATCAAAGTGTTGCCCATCGTTGGATTGATCCACATGTAAAATACGGTATTGGTTTCATGTGATTATAAGGGGTTACCAATCTGTTTCACACATGATCAGTCCGACAATAGGCTTTATAGATGGCCATCTGATAGATAGATGATGAACAGAGAGAATTCGTGGTTCAGAATTTCATCTTTTAAGTGTCACCAATTATTTTGCCCAAAAGAGGGTACTGTTATCAATTAAGTTTCATTGAGTCTACAATGGTTATTACTGTCATTGGACAAGTTTCTTGCAAAAAAAAAAAAGTATTATAAAAGGAGGAGGGGCAGGTTTTCTGAAATGGCAGCTCAACAACTTAAGACTCGACTAGGAAGATCACCGAGCCAAGTAACTTGGCAAGTCTGGCCGAGTATTCGGTCAGACTCATGTGACTCATGGGCCACCGAGTTTAGTTGATTCAGCCAAATCAGGATCAGTCATTACAAATTTGAGAGGCTTCTAAACCCAAGGTTCGCTAATGCACTGATTTTATAGGGCCCACCATGGAAGGTGAAAGTTGCCAAAATCCATTCATTTGGAACATCCTAGACATCATTTAGCCTTTTTATTTTGGGCCGCTGTTGTATTCTATTCATAATTGTTCATGGATCGTCGCAGTATGGTTTAGATTTCTGCAATCATCTCTCTCTCTCTCTCTCTCTCTCTCTCTCTCTCTCTCTCTCTCTCTCTCTCTCTCTCATATATATCCAGATAAGACTTTTGAGTTCTCTGTAACTAACATTAATATATCCAGATAAGACTTTCGAGTTCTCTGTAACTAACATTAGGTGCATATCAACTGATGAGAATCGTCCACATGGTTCCATTAAACTTGAGAGACAGATCAAGGATTTATATGATCTAATAACAGGTTTCATATTTTGCTCATATGCAGTCCAGCTCCTGGGCCCATATAGATTCATGTCTATCAATGAGGGAAGAGCATATGAAAAGATCTCTTTATGGACAAGGGGGAGCAAAAAAAAAAAAAAAAAATCAGCTCCACCAAGTTATTCTAGCCCTTAGTTTACAGCCTTAAGTTTAGTGTAATCTTAACTAAAGAATCTGACATCGACTACTTACCTCATTGGTATGTGGAGGCATTGAAGGTTCAATGAGTGCAAAATTGGGCTTGATACCAGATCATAGGTTTTTTGAGATTCAATCCAAAGGTAAGCAAAAGGTTCAATGAGTATAAAATTGGACTTGATGCCAGATCATAGGATCACAAGAGCATTGAAGAGTTGCACCAATCAAAGGTGGGCCCCATAGAGCTGGACTGAGATGTAGTTTGTTCGTGGGAGAATGTATGCTTTCAATTTATCATGCAAATTTTGGTGCCCATATCACTTTATCTAACCATTAGGATTAAGATAACTTTGAAGCCTAAAAAAAGTACATCTTGATTACATTGTTCCCATTTTTTCTGCATCCAGGGAGGTCATAAGGATACTTGTAATTAGCAAATCAGTAAACCCCATAATTATCATGCTTCTAAGTGGGTCATGTAGGCTAATCATTCCTATGTTAGGAGAGTTTTACTGGTCAATAACAAATGTGCATCACACCTTCAAGGAGAGCCATTCGCATTTATCTGTTTTCTATGATACAGAAATGTTCCCAACCGTGGCCCAAAAAGAAAATGTACGGGGCCTTTAAGCCCAACAAACCAAGTGGCTATGCAGCTACAGGGATGGGAATGGTGGTCATCCTGAGCAGGTTGGGCCAAAGCTTCTCAAGTCCACCCATTCCTCCAAGATACTATGGGCTCTGCCAATTTGTAAGATTTTATGTCGTCTGTGATAGGTATGTTATGTTGGGTTAGGATATATTTGGCCTTTGAGCATAAATAGGCCCAGGCCCAGGCCCAGACCATTTATCTAAGAGGCCCGAAATATGCTATTAGCCAGCCCATGCGAGTAAAAGGCATGGTGAATACCAGGCCCAATGGAAGGCAGACTCGTGCTGGGCCCTCGCCGGCGGGCCCATGGACCACCTTATATGCAGGCATCCAAGATCACAAGTAAAGGAATGCATAGCAACATTGCACAAGCAGACACTGCCCACTCCTGGCAGGTGCAAAACTAACCTAACAAAAAAAAAAAAAGTAGCAGTTGGCTATTCTATTATGAGTGGTTTTTAGTTCAAACTGCCTCCCTAAATCCCTATACACTTTTATTAATTTTAGTTCCATGATTAAGGTGTTTGGTAAAATAGTAGTTTGAGAAGTACAAGATAGTCCTACATAAATAAATAAACAAGCTCTTCTAAGAAACACACCAAGATAAGGTGGGGAAACTGAGTAGGAAAAGAAAAGGAGAATTTACATAAAACCAACTGTCTTTTCAAATATGTATTACTACATCCTATATTTTCAATTCTGTTTGTACAACCACCTATGCTCTCCTGAAAATATCAGCCATCTTGACTGCCAATCAGACCTATTTTTCTATCATGTGGAATGAAAACCCAGCTATTATGTTTATGAGAAGATATAAATGCCCGGAGCTTAAACTGATTTGTGGTGAACTTGATATTTATGCATGGTTACTGGTTAGAATACCTCAAAACTAAAATATTAAGTTATTGTCTAGTTCCTAAATTAACTAGAGCTACCATGTTATTTTTAGCTTAGTTTAAACTACTATAGTTTATTTTCTGAGTAAACGTTAACCAACGGTAATTTGCGAAGATTATTGACTATAATTAAAGGATTCTTTTTATTGGCTTCTTATGGAAATATGTCAGAAGTGGTCACAATGCCATTTTCTTTCAAGGCCTTTGACCTCCAGTCAAAATGTCTAACCGATTTTGTTAGGAGAGTATGAATGTTTGTAAGTAAAAAATAGAAAGTAGAGGTGGTTGTTCGTAAATATTAGGAAGGCAAGTGGTGAAATACAAATTTTCAGAAAAAAAAAAATCAAAGCCCCATGAAAGTTGTAATTCCTTTCCCACTTAAAAATGAAAGCATTGAATGCTAAATTATGTCATATTTAACATGTCACAAAGTATATATGAAACACACAACTTTCCCTTAACTGTCCTAACCAATTAATGCCAACAATTTAGGAGAGCATAAGGTACAAAGTATTCATTCTCCATTTCACATCACTTGACCTACACTAGTGTTGGAGAAAACATAATGTTGTTATGATGTTAGTAGATTATCTTTATCTTTTAGGATAAGGTTACTTCAATATTTGATTATAAATGTTGATGTTTTCATTTAATGGAACTTAAAGGTGAAGTTATGGGAAGAAAGTGATTCTTAAAATTCTTTATGATATCAGATCTTGGGCCCGCCAGATATAATCCAACAATTTAGGAGAGCATAAGGTACAAAGTATTCATTCTCCATTTCTCATCACATGACCAGCACTAGAACAATGCATGAGTTTAGATCTTGTGGAGCTCAAACTCATGAGAAATTTAAGAGGCTTTCTTCAATCTAACCAAATTTCATTCCAGCAACTAGCTGATCATATATTTAACACATGAATGAAAAAAAAAAGAAAGAAAGAAAAAAAAGTTAACAAATGTCCTTTGAAAGAATAGAAATATGAAGGATTTTGTGAAGCATCCAATAACAAATTGAAATGATAATATAAACGAGTGGGTGAACCAACTCTCTTAGGTTGAAAGAAGTCCAAAAAGTATTATGAGATGCTAACCAAAGAACTACTCTATCACCTTTCCCATGCTATACAAATAGGCACTCCTCTTTCCCTCTTCCCTGCATTAGCAACTTGAATTTCGAAGACAGAGGTCAGCAAAGATGGAGGCTAACTACACTCTTAGGCCTTGGTGCTCTTATTTTCTTCCGGGACTTTGCCTTCTCTTTGCTATTACTGCATCAATGGCAGATGCTGAAATTCACTACCATGACTTTGTTGTATGACTATTATTTCTTCTTCTTTTTCTTCTTCATGATCATCATCAGTAGCTGATCATTTTGGCTTGGAACAGGTTCAAGCAAAGCCAGTGAAGAGGCTGTGCAAAACCCACGACATAATCACAGTGAATGGGGAGTTCCCAGGTCCAACTTTGGAAGTGAGAAATGGGGACACTCTAGTCATCAATGTTGTCAATAGAGCCCAATACAACGTCACCTTGCATTGGTATGTTAATGGACACTTACAAATGGTTGGTCTCAACGACATAAAAAATAACATGCATGTGTGTGTCCAAATACATGAGCCATGGGCCAAGTTGGGCCGTATGCCTGGCAATCTCGCTATAAGGCTAGAAAATGCAGCCCAAATTGCATCCATTTCCATCCAGGGCCTCGCTGGTCGGGCCCATGAACAACCCGATTAAGTATCATGCATGCTTCTATCCTGCCTATAAACAGAATGATTTGTTACATACATATATACTTTCCTGTATAATAAATTTAATAGTTTCAATTTTTCTTTATATACATATATATTTATCAAACAGGCATGGGATCAGGCAGCTGAGGACAGCCTGGGCCGATGGGCCAGAATACATAACTCAGTGTCCAATCCGACCTGGAGGGAGCTACACATACAGATTTACGATTGAAGATCAAGAAGGAACATTGTGGTGGCATGCCCATAGCTCATGGCTTAGAGCCACTGTTTATGGAGCCCTGATCATCCATCCCAAATTGAACACTCCTTATCCATTTCCCAAGCCCAAACAAGAAGTGCCAATTATCCTTGGTAACAAATCCTCTTATTTCCTTTTTTGTGGTCACTTGCAATTTCATGTATTAAATTATTCGCAAATATACAGTTAAATTAATGTTAACAAGTAACAACACTTTGACACAATTTATACTCTCGCAATTTCATGTGTCTTGGCATGTATTGTCATTAGAGTAAAATTCATAGCAATCAGAATCAGGCCTACCATTTGACACAATTTATACTCTAGTGGGCTCTACTCAATACAGTGTCAAATTTAGACACCTACCTGCCCATGAATTGATTATGTATTTACATGTGATCAATCAACCATGGGCTGCACCCCAATTGGAGTGGTATTTAGGCCAATGCAAATAACCATGGCCCATGTTTGGAGCTGTACGTATCCAAGATATTGATGATTGGGATGATGATGAGCAGGAGAATGGTGGAACTCAAACCCAATTGATGTGGTGAACCGGGCAATGATAACTGGAGCTCCTCCAAAGGTCTCTAATGCCTTCACCATCAATGGTCAACCTGGCGATCTCTACAAATGTTCCATCTCTGGTGAGTTCTGTAAAGTACTCTGCATCCCAATTTTTTAGTAGTATACACTCAAACTTTTATAAGAAATATCTGAAGGTTAATTTAGATGTAAAGAAGAGCAAGAAGGAGAGAAATTCTCTGGAGAAGCTTCTTTAGATCTTCTTGAATTTATTTAAAAGGTGAAACTACTAGTTGGAAATATAGAAGAAAGAATTTCCTTCTCAGCAGAGTGGAGTCAGGGGCGGACCCAGGCTTTGATGACCTGGGGCGACCGCCCCAGGTTGATTTTAAATTCTTCATTGATTTAAATGGGCCCCCATACATATTTGTCTAAATACTACACAATCGCTCCATGTCCAAAGTACATATGCCTAAATGGTAAATAATCGCCCCACCTAAATAAAAATTATGGGTCCGCCCCAGAGTGGAGTACATAACTGTTCAAACTGTTACTATTAAATGTTGATATTCAACCATGAAAAAATTAATTTCTACTTAAATCTAGGTTTCAAAATAAGTTTCTCCGACGTGCCTTTCTCCTTTCAAATTAAAAGACAAATGAAAATTAATACTAGAAAAAAGCAGTAGATCTCCACACATTTGTGTACAATGTATAGCTCTAATGCATGTTAACAAAAATAATTATGCAACTCATGCATCATTTCAATGTTGTAGAGACTGTAATAATTCCAGTGGAACCTGGTGAGACCTACCTTCTCCGTATCATCAATGCAGCCATGAACCAAGAGCTCTTCTTCACCATTGCCGGCCACCAGATGACAGTCGTCGCTGCTGATGCTGCCTACACAAAGCCATTCACCACATCAGTCCTTCTGATAGCACCCGGCCAGACTACCGACGTCCTCCTCACCGCCAACCAGCCACCGGGCCGCTACTACATGGCAGCACGGGCATACGCCAATGCTCGAGGTGTTGCATTTGACAACACCACCACCACTGCCATCCTCCAATACAAGACCGCCCGGCCATCAAATTCAAAACCATTATTCCCACCCCTACCCGCCTTCAACGACACTGGTCTGGTCACCGCCTTCACCAATCAATTCAAGAGTCCATGTAAAGTCCCAGTTCCAACCGAAGTCGATCTGAACCTCTTCTTCACCATTGGTCTAGGCCTATTCAATTGCCCGCGTGGGCGCATATGCAGGGGCCCCAATGGCATGCGGTCCACTGCAAGCATGAACAATGTATCATTGATGCTCCCTTCTAAAGCATCCATACTGGAGGCCTACTACAAGGGCATCCCCGGCATCTACTCCACTGACTTCCCACCTTTCCCGCCTGTGCAATTCGATTACACGGCGGCAAACATAAGCCGGTCGCTCTGGCAACCGGTACGGGGGACGAAGGTGTTCAAGGTGAAGTATGGTTCGACGGTGCAGATTGTGTTTCAGGACACAAACATTGTTGCTGCTGAGAACCACCCAATGCATCTTCATGGTTATAGATTTTACGTGCTTGCCAATGGATTTGGCAACTTCAATCCTCAAAAAGACACTGCAAAATTCAACCTTATTGATCCACCTCAGAGGAATACTATTGGGGTTCCTATCAATGGATGGTCTGTCATTCGATTCGTTGCCGATAACCCAGGTAGTATATGAACATTTTCTTGCCATGTATCATCCACCATATCCGTTTTGATCTGGCACTTGATGTTGTATCTCATATCTGACTTGTTCTCATTGTCTATGCTTGTTGGAAAAACAGGGGCTTGGCTGATGCATTGTCACTTTGATGCTCACCTGACTTGGGGTTTGTCCATGGTTTTCCTGGTTGAGAATGGTGCTGGGGAATTGCAATCCTTAGAGCCGCCTCCTGCTGATTTGCCCAAGTGTTAAGAGACCAAAATCACCAAGTGACTCTGCTCAAGATGGCATTTCATAGCATGCTTTTGGGATTTAAGTGAGATGTGTTCATGTAACTAGATTGCGAACTATGTAAGTGGGTGGGTTTGGTTCATTAGATTGTTGAACCCATGTGTTCAAGGCTCCCCATTTGAGCAAAAGCCTAGACACTTGGTTATGTTTTAACTTGGTTTGGAGACTACAAAAGTGTGTAGCATTGTCTGTATTGTCCTTTTTCTTTATTATAATGCATGCTCTGTTTGTTTTCTTGTTATTGCTAGAAAACTTCTATGTTACAATGATTCGTTGGAGAGAAATGATTGCGAATAGTGCATAAATGAGAGAGAATCAACAATAATAAGAGTATAGGTAGATCCTCGTAAATGCCTGTGAAGATTGAACTTTTTGCATTTAAGTATTTGTATTCATGGACTGGGGCGGGCAGTCTAAAGCTTGTCCAGGCTTGGATCCAGCCCTCAGGGAGGAATATGAGGCCCAGGTCCACCAAATTTACAGAATATATTTACTCCATTTTGTTATATATATTGGACCAGTTGTCACATGTTCTAGCTTGACTGGTTAGGGACACCAATCGGCCCCCTTGGGGGTGGAGAGTGGACGAGTTCAAGTTCTCCCAAGTAGAAGGGAAAAAAAAGGATGGGCCAGTTAGTCTTTAAGCATGTATAGGTTCAAGCCTGTCCCATTTGTTTATCAGGCAAAAACATCATCAGTAGTGCTATCAGTAGTGCTATATGGACAAACTTTTTTACCAGAATTTTAGACTACCCATATGATATCCTTTGAATATCCCCTGAATATTTATTCAAGGGATATCATAGGAGTTGTCCAAAATTCTGGCCAAAAAATTGGTGCATGTGGACTTTTTGAAACATCATGGGCTGGACCTGAAAAAACACAGCTCAAATCCTTATCCATGTTCACCTCTTTGGATTTTTAGAAAATACAATCGACCATCATCAATCTCAAATCACTTCCATCACCCTCTTCAAAAAAAAAAAAAAAACATTAAAGAAAAGGTAAAGAAGAGAAATAAACTATGAGAGAACTAAAATTTCAAACTTATAAATCACTAAAAAAAAGTCAAAAAAATTCAAAACCAAAACAAATTTAAACCTGGTATGCTTTGGGATCCACTTAATTCATGCCCCCTTGAACAAAAATACTGTGCCAAATTGGTAACTAGCACAACCACCCGTGCTCAATGCGACTGCATTATAAATTAAAAATTCATATATTAAAAAGGTTATGTGAAGTACCTCTTTTTATCTATTAAGTAAGTTGTATAAATGAAAAAAAATGGACAAAAATGGAGTATAAAAGGTGGGGTGGAGCAAGAGATTTAAAAAAATAAAAGAAAAAGTGGAACTAAAGTGAAGAGTAATAGATGATCTGATGAAATAAAGATATAATTAGATACTTACACCGAAAAGATAAGAAACCAAGATTTTCAAATCCTACAGAAAGGGTTTGGTATTGAAAATCTTAAACAAATGAGAATTTCTAATAATCTAAATATTTGAAAATTTACAATTAACAAATACGAGTTTTTCACGTGGAAAATGGGTGAAGATTCGCGATGAATTTGATCCCCACACATGACCAAAAGGTCTATCTTTTTTTTTTTTTTTTTTTTTCGACTGAAGAAAGGTCTCATCTTTGATTAAGTTGGCTCCTAGGTGCGGCACAGTCTTGCAATCACAACCATCCATCTTCATAAATTCACAACGTGGACAAAACCATTAATTCGAAGTGTCAAAGAAATGTCAGGCCCACCCCTAAATCTAATTCATCACCACGAAGCATCCACGTGGAGGACCAGGATCTATCGCTGGTTGATGATGGCCCATCTTTGATGTCGGTGGTCTCTCTACAGTGGGTCCCACTCCTAGGGTCATTTCGGTAAACCCCCTCTCGCTTGGGTACAAATGAAACCGCCCAGTCCCTCCCTCAGCGAACACCAACATCATCATCATCTTCTTCTTCTTCTCTCCTCCCTCTCTCTGATTCTCTGTGGGTCGGGCCATAGAGATGGAGGACGACGCTACCTTCGAGAAGATCGCCATCTCGGGCCCCACACTCGCCTCTCTCATCCAACGGTCCATCTCCTCTCCCTGTGACATCGACGGCCTCCTCTTCGGCCACGTTACCCGGGTGACCCACTCCTCCCTATCCGACGACTCTCCTTCCCCTTCCTCCTCCGAGCTCCTCATCCCCACCATCACCTCCCTCATCTCCTCCTCCCACACCCTTTCCTTTTACGACCCCCTCGGCCGCCTCCACCTCCCCTCCCTCCGCCGCCTCCTCCCTCCCACCACCGCCCCCTCCACCACCCTCCTCGGCTTCTTCATCGCCCGCCGCAACACCCCACTCCGCCCCTCAATGCGTGAATTCGCCCTCTCCCTCTCCCTCCTCTCCCAAACCCTAACCCTAGATCCCAAAGATCCCCTCTCCTCCCTCCTCTCCCACTCCTCTCCTCCCTCCGTCTTCCTCCTCCTCTCCTCCTCCCCCTCTTCCCTCTCCTTCCACACCCACGAGTACCGCGCCTTCCAGCTCCGCCGCAGATCAGGGGATCCCGCTCTCCATCCCCGCTCCCTCGATGTCGTCAACATCGGCCCTGCGTTCCACAGTCAATACAGCGCGTTCTCCCCCAATTCGCCTTTCCCATGGCTTCCCGTGCCGACAGAAGAAGGTGGAGAGGGTGAGAAGGGGAGGGAGAGCTCCAACTGTATGAGGAGGGTTTCAAAGGAGCAGCAGCAGCGCGGGTTGGATGCCTGCTCGCAGGGGTTTGAGGTTGGGCGGCTTAGCCGGTTGATGGGGTCAGATGCTGCGAATTACACGGCTGAGATGGAGGATCTTTACGGGAAGATGCTTGGGAAGCTGGAGAGTTTGGCGCGGGCTGTGGAGAAGAGCTCAGCAAAGATTCTTGAGCAGGTGAGCGTTCTGTTGGCAATGTAGGTTCTTTTGGTCTAGTGTCGCCCGTAGAATTCTTTCCCCTGGTGATGGTTTTTAATGCCAAAAGAACAAAAAAACGCCCCAAAGCCATAGTTACCTACTTTGCAGTTTCGATTGCGCAAATCAGAATTAAAAAAATGAACTTTACTTAGAATTTTGATTAGGTAGGTTAATTTGATTCCCCTTCAGATTTTGCTGATTTAACCTGCTCTAAATTACTGTCTTTCATTATATGAACTCTGGGTCACCTGTAAATCTTGCCATAAAATAAAACCTAAGGAAGGAAAATACCGGGTTTTTCTAGCTATGAAACTATAGGCATTAGATTGGATATCCATGGTTTTCCAATTTGAATGATCTTTATTCTTGTTGTGGATTTTTCTATCTGAGATGTCACTTCAATGACATCACGGATTCTCTCCATAAGCTCTCCCCATAGCACATATCTCTGCTTCATTAAAGTCCCTTACCCTAATTGGGCCGGAAAATACTACTAGTGCCTCGCATTTGTCGCTGCATAGCACACCACCAATCCCTGTCGGGGCCAGCTTCCTCTTATGTCTCTATCTATGTTATTGATTAAATGAAGTGGAATCCTCCTATTCAAGCACTTTCAGGTGTAATGTAATAATTTAGTTAATCAACATTCTAATTTTTGGGAGAAAGAAAGATCATGCAACTTTTAAATGTTCCAAGGTAAATGTGCAACCTTGTCCATAGAGAAGTGTGTATCAATCTTCTTTTGCTAGGAACCATGTCCATATATATACATTATATGAAAGGCCCTTGACAAAATTCTTTGTGTTGTAAGGGTAGAGTTTGGAGATTGCTACTTTAGCACATAAAGTCACACCCATGGTTAATTCAGTTAAGTTGCATGCCAAGTTAGGAGAGCAAACACACATTATTAAATAAATGTGCTCGGAAAAATCATATAATGTTTATACTGAAAATAATATGTTCAATTTTACCAGACTGAATTGTCTTACCATAAAGAGAATGTATCGCTAAATGCAATTTTTCTTATCTAACACAACACTATAGAAGGTCTGATTCAACATAGATGTATGACTACTTGAAATTACCAAGTTAATCAAAGCAGTGATTACATAAAACGAATTTCGGTAAAAGAGCAAGATAGGTGAAGGGCCAGTTCTCAACTTTTATATAGTGTAAACGTTATGTGAGCAATATCTTGAAGTGGGAGTCACGTCTCAGATAGAAAAATCCTACAACAAGAATAAAGATCATTCAAATTGGAAAACCATAGGTGTCCCAGCCCTTTGGGCCGGACTTAAATGATACCATAACACTCACATTATTCAATACTCCAGATGATCAAATAATTTTTTTCCAATGGTGATACAATCAAATAATTCGTGGCTTAGATATATCCGTCTCAGAGTTAATATTTTTCAAAGCTTTGATTTTTTTTTTTTTTTTTTTTTTTTTTTTTTGTGTGTGTGTGTGTGTGTGTGTGTTGGGATGGTGATCTCACTGCTATTTGAACTTCCTTTTTTGGAAAGTAGATGGAATGAGAAATGGACGTCTAGCATGAAGTTTTCTAGGGATTTGTGGGAAGTAATGGAAGGATTGATCTTGTAATGGGTGATGCCCAAGGCTTATACTAAGGTTGTCTTTGCCTGAGATTAGATCATTCACCATAGTTCAGTGAAGATTGAAGGAGTTGCATCTTTTCAAGTTTGAGAATATGTACAATTTTTTTCTGATTGATGACAGATTCTTTTTAGTAAAAAGGTGATCAGAATCTGTGCTATGAGAGTAGTACTGCAAGCATTGTGGTCTGTACATTCCTTTTTTAATGCTCAGCAGTACAACTACAAGAGATATGCATTGACATGCATATAACCTAAAATGAGAACAAACACAGGTGGCAGGCCACCATGAGAAAGAATGACTAAAAATAACAGAAGCCGACCACAAGATAGGGAAACAAAGAACCCATACAACCTATAACATTAAAGCCACCTGCTGCAGCCTCAGGTTCCCATATGAGATCCACCTCTTTTTTTGGTGAAGAAGAGGGTGGTAACAATCCTTGAACCCTTGACCTCTTGTATATACTCCTAATCAAGCAACCAGTGAGGCACAAGGAAGATTGATAAGCCACCTCTTTCCATCAAAGCATGAAAAGATTAGTGGGAAGGCCATGATCCAGCGAGAGAATGGTGACTGCGTTGAGGTCCTGATTGACAGATTGGAATTCTGTCAATCAGGACCTCGACGCAGTCACAATTTTCAAAAAATAAAAATAAAATCAGGACCTTGACGTTAGATGGTTTTCCTTTCAAGCGTCAAAGGTTTCTGTCCTTATAAATTATCCACAAGGCTGCGAAGGAGGATCTCCACATAACCTTCCACCTATGGTCTGTACGTCAAAAAGACCCATACAAAAAGAAAGGAATGCATAAAATCCAATATTAAACTTTTCCTACCTACTCCTGTTTTATCTAAACTATTTGCCTCATTATTCACGCTAGACTTTGTTCTTTGATTACTAGGAGATTGTTGTTTCCTTATTATTCTGTAGCTTAGTTTGTCCTAATTCTATATTAATCCTTCGAAAGGGATACATGGCTAATCCTTTAAGGGTCATTTTAAGGTAAGGCTCTCCCCAAAAACTCTGAAGTTGTACCTCGAGGCTCATGTGGTTATGCTGTACAAGTTGAGGCATATGAGAGCCATAGGTCTCCTTGTATGACTTACGCTTTTCCTTTTTGTTCTTGACAATAATTGCAAATTGGGAAAAGCTTCTCATGACTAGCCAGTGAGTTGCGTCATAGTGGCTAACCAAGTCTTGCTCCTTTTTTGGAACTTTAATGGAAATCAATGAACCATTTTTTATAGATATTGTACTAAATCACCTTTTGATCTACCTGGTATACCCACGATATCTCTTTTCTTAATTTTTTTTTAGATTTTTTTAATTGATAACATGATTCAAATCTGCAATCTCATAGCGGTTGCAATACAGAGCATCTTCCACTAGGTCTCTTTTCCACCATTCTGTGCACCATTCTATAATTAAAACTTATTTACTGCGTAGTATACTGACCAAATCTCGTGTCGAGTCAACCTGATGACTAGGTGAGAATTGGTGGTGATGATGGTAATAGTTATAATAGTGATCATGATGATGGTGGTGGTGATCATATCTACCTTGTGGTGATGATTTGTTCAAAATGAAATCATGATGGTGATGATTTGTTCAAAATGAAATCATGATGGTGATGATGCTCATAACACCACTGCATTTTGTTACCATACTTGCTGTAACATGCCTCAAAAATACCTTTCCATATTTGACAGGAAAATCGAAACATAAAGTTACGATGGAAAGTTGCAGGATCAGATTAAGCTTTTAGATGAACTTGGGCATTTTGTGTTAGTAGGTAATGTTTTCTACCCATCATTATTATTATTATTTTTTAAACTATTGGTTATGGCATTTATATATTTGTCTGGCATTCTGATAAAAGGTTGCCGCAGCATGTATGGCTTCTCCTTTTATGTTGAATTGTTCATGTTGCTTGGTTGACATTAGCTTTGAGCTACATTTCTTTTCATTGGGTTTGAGCACCTTTTTTCCCTGCAACTGCTTGTGCTCAACATGAAGTTGCTGATTGTTTTAAGGTCTTTTGGTAGGGTTTGATTGTGAGGGTTTGAGACCTGCTAAAACGATGTCTGTAGTTCTTGGTTAACTTTTGGGTCTTCATACCCACTTTAAGCTCGGTACACGTCTGAACTTGGGCAATTTTTGTCTTGAAGATTTTTTAGAAGGCTGTTTCAGAAAATGAAAAAAAGAAGTTGAGAAAAATCCATTATATGGTATTCTAGTATAGGGTCCATCAGACTTTCAAAATGAAAAACTATATAGAACCAAAGTGCATTTTGCTCATATACCATTTGGCTCTGGAATATTATTTGACTAATCTAAGATTTGGATGAATACTACCAAAGGGCTATTCAGCAGGTCTGGTTAGGGTGAATCATAGAGATCACAATTTTTTTTCCCACAAAAAAAAAAAAAAAAATCTGTTACCATATGATCAATGTTTTCATTGAAGGCGATTCTCGTTCGGCTCCTTTCTAGACTTTTGTGTTCTCAGGGACTCATGGCATTTGGTAATTGGGTGTAACAGGCTTGGAGTTCCACAAGCTCATCCCTATTCTTTGGTGCAAGTTTTCGGGGGAAGCTAATGAAGAAGTTGACTCCCTTGCTACTGCTGGGGTGATTATCCCTGATTTTTGGGGAGCCCTCTCTTGAAATCTTGTTACTCTTTTGCCTGCAGAATGAAAACATTTTTAAATAAAAATATTCTGACCATGTTAGAGTTGAGAAATTAGTACCCACAAATTCACCATGGGATGGAGTGGGGATTATCAAGTCTTTATTTGTTAAAGAAAGAAGAAGAAAGGTGGCATTTAATCTTATTCTCCATTTATTTGGATTATTGGAGTGAAGGCTGGTAAAGAGTTTCAGTTGATTCAGTTGGAGTCACATTTCAGATATAGGGATGGGTAAAGATATGCTTTTTGTGCGCCTAATTGGCAATTGCAAATATTTTTTTTTTCTAGCAATAAATTTTCTGTTATAAGAGGTGAGTTTTTCTCCAACTTTGGAAGAGATTTGCAATCTAGTTCACCGGACCCATATTCTAGGTATAACTTTAAAAAATGAAATCATTTAGATGGAAGATGAAAAAGGATTATATTTCCATCGCATGGCTTAATCTTTATCTAAGATTATTAGGGGTCGTTTGTCTTTTACACATTGGATATGTAAATACAATTTACACATGTAAATGATGAATATTCAAATTTTAAGTATATAACCTTTACACATGCGTTTTTTTTTTTTACAATGTTTGTTTAATAACACCATTTTGGCATCATTTACATATGTGATTTATTTTACCATGTTTGTTTCAATGATATGTGTAAAATGTATTAGATGATTTTGCAAATGATACTTATTATTCATTAATTTAAATTCTACTATGATGATTTGAAAAGGAGACAAAAAGGTCTATTTTATATCAAAGTTTTTATTTGCATTTTAGATACTTCAAAAGGAAAATGTCTTTCAACATGAAATATACTTTTCAAAAAATACATTTCTATCAATGATTACCTTTACAAAACTGAATTCCAACATGTTTAGTTAAGAAAATATGAATTTAAATTCTGATGGTTAAGCAAATAGCATTATTATTAATATTTTTATTAATTAATATTTAATTCAATATCGATCTTAATTCATTATTCGATTTGCATAAAACTTAACCCATGCATCTCACAGCCTTTATGCTAATATTAATCAATTATAGAAAGTTCTTAAAATGAGTATTTTGTGGCTAATTTCATTCATATTAAAAGTGTGACAAATTTGTTATGGTTAGATAAAATCACATTTATACATGATTTTGGAATGATGCCATAATGCTATATAAAATAATTCTTCCTTCTCTCTTACATTCATATATACATGTTTAAAGATTTTTAAAATATTGCAATGATAAATAACTTTAAAAAAATCATTGACATATTAGAAGAAAACTGAAATAATAAGGTAATTAACTAGTTAAAAGTTGATATAGAAAAATCATTGAGATATTTATCTTATAGATTGTCCCTTAAAATTCTTACTATCAATATGTTTTTTGTCCTATAGATTTTGTACCTTAAAATCATTGGAGCCACTTTCATTTTCTAATTTGTTTTTTGTTTTACAGATTTTGTCCCTTAAAATCATCCATTTTGAAACCTCTTTTATTATTATTTTTCTAATGCGTTTGAGGGGGGTTTCGAACCCAGAACTTCTTTCACGGATATGCCCTAACTTTGAGGCCTCTTTTATTATTATTTTTATAATGTGTTGAAGGGGGGTTTCGAAACCAAAACCTCTTCCACGAAAATGCCCATAATTGTAGACAAACATGACTGATGCTTAAATATTACGCATATTCACAATTTACATATGTAAATGGGTGTAGACAAACAAAAACAAACCCTTATTCTCCTCCTGGGACTTGGTTTGTAAAGACCATATACCAACCCTAACATTTGCTTTTGCCTGATTGGTGCTGCATGGCTGTTCAAAGTGATATGCTGGATTGGATATGGATACTTGTGAGTATTTAATAATAAAAAAAAGGAAGGAAAAAGAAAAAGGGTACCTGTCATCCCTCTTGCTTCTATAATGTAATGTGGAATCTGAAACTGCTCAATTGTTCTCTAATTGCTTTTACGTTTTGTATCTGGAAACCTTCTAAGCAATTTTAGTATGCACTATATGAGAATGTTGATTCTTGTAAAATGCAATTGATTTATCTTTGCTAAGCATAATTCTTTAGTTTCTATTAATTTTCCACTCGGTACATCATCCTGGTTGCAGTTTGGCACATGGCATGTGGGAATGGGAGAAACTTCCGAGGTGATATTGAGAGCAACTCACGGGGTTAATTTGATTTAGTGTTACTAGCAGCAAAGGCTGCACAATTAGGGGCCCACAAATAAAACTAAATGTAGAATTAAACAATGTTGGAAATGAACTGAAAATTCCTTTCCTTTTTTCCGGGGAGTAGCAGCGAAATGTATGCTGGCAAGAGAAGGTTTGGAGATGGAGAACAGGGTTTCCTAATTGTTCAGAGAAGACAAGGCAAGCAGATTGCCGTAGACTACCAGCCTGCCAAACATGGATCAGGTGAGCTTTCGTTGGGGCAACAGCCGACTCTGCCTAGAAGAATCCTGCAACTTAGGGAGAATTCCTTCTCTCTGTGTCTCAAAACTTACCAGAGGAAATCTCAAGGCAGAGTTGGAAGCAATTTTCTGTACGACAGGAAAGATTTTGGATTCCTTTATTCCCATTGATAAAAAGTGTGGGATAAAAAGCGGTTTTGGCTTTGTTAGATTTGAATCTCTCCAAGAGGCAGAGAAGGCGGTGGAGCAGGCAAGATGTAGACCGGGGGGGGGGGGGCAAGGAAAAAAGAATCAGCATCGCAGCCAGGTTAGAAGAGAAGTGATATAGGCACACAACCCTAGATCCACAATTGGCAAATAGATCAATCTCCCGAAGGATTGATCAAATCCAAGGATGGATTCAGCCAGTAGGGCACACTCATGATGAGGAGAAATACCATAACTGCAAAAATCTCAAAATTCAGAAAAAAACTTAGTTTAATTGATGATAAGCATTGCATTACAACTGAGGCTTAATCATCCTAATATAGAGTAGGATAACCTGGACAATTTCCTACACAATAAAGGAACCTAAACCACTAAACTTGCTTAACAATTCAACTAAAATAAAACTCCTAATTTAAAATACTTCTAAATAAATCACCTCTCTAAATAATATTCCTAATTAAATGGATGTCCTGCTGGGACTATGGGTTGGGCCCAATGGGTTGGCTGATCCATGGTCTGGCCTACATCAATTCTCCCCGGCTTGGAAAAAATTGACTCCAGCGAGTTAACAACTTGATAATACTGGAGAGAATTTGAAAGACTTATGAAAACAAGTTATCTTCTCCAAATATGACGTCACAAGGGATGGATGGAAAATTTGGGATCCTCTCCCACGGCTTTCTGGATTATGGAAAGTTATTCTCTCAACAAAGGAGGTGTTCTCTAAGCATATCAGGTGCCGAGTAGGTAAGGGTGATAAAATTTTCTTTTGGACAGATTTGCGGGTGGGGGAGGTTTTAGATGTGCAAGAAATCAAAGTGCTAAAGGTAATTGATTATATGGTAAGAACCAATGATAGTATTATTTGGGGGCCCATCTTCAGAAGAAGCCTGAATGAAAGGGAGGAAACAGAATTCAGGTCTATGTTGGTTCTCATTGGCACTGTTTTCATTCCTTGGAATGGAAGAGATAGAAAAGTATTGATGGCTTTAACAAATGGAATGTTCTCAGGTGCTTCCCTATTCCTAGCCATGACTAGAGATGCACGTTCATCACATTCCCAGGTGGCTAATCTATGGAAGATCAAAGCTTTTCCTAGAGTAATGCATTTGGGTGGTCGGCGCTTCTTGGAGGCATTCTAACGATGGATAACCTAAGGACGCGGCGAGTGATGATGGTCAATGCTTGCCCGATGTGCAAGCATTGACTAGAGATGCAACTTCATCACATTCCCAGGTGATTAATCTATGGAAGATCAAAGCTCTTCCTAGAGCAATGCATTTGGGTGGTCGGCGCTTCTTGGAGGCATTCTAACGATGGGTAACCTAAGGAGGCGGCGAGTGATGATAGTCAATGCTTGCCCGATGTGTTTGGCGGATGAGGAATCCATAGATCACTTGTTGCTTAATTGCAAATTAGCTCACAACATTTGGATGTTGATATTGGGATGGTTTCATTGTAATGGACCTCTTCCAAAGTCCCCAACATCCTTCTTGAGTATTGGAAGATGGGAGTGGGGTCGAAAAGAGGCAAGTTGATGTGGAATCTAACATTCATGGTGGCCTTTTGGTGTATTTGGAAAGAGAGAAATAGGAAATGTTTTGAAGGATTATCTTCTAATGCTTGCCAATTAGGGGAGAAGATAAAATACCTAGTAGCTTCTTGGGTTCCTGTTTACCCCATTTCAAAGCGATACTGGTAAACTCCATTATTCAAAATTGGAAGGAAGTAGCTTCCTCTTACCCACATAGGCCATGCTTAACCCGGAGGTGGCTACCTCCCCCCACAGGTGTGCTGAAATTTTACTCTGATGGAAGTGCTTTGGGAAACCCGGGATTGGCTGGTGTTGGGGTCTCATTCGGAATGAAGAAGGCAGCACACTGCCTTCTTACTCGGGCCCAGTTGGAGTCTGTTCTAATAACAAAGCTGAACTTTTATCACGAAACATAGGAGATTTCGTGAAGTGGCTAGATTCGGCAACCAGCGGCTGCTTATTGAGGGGGACTGTTGTGGGCTTCTCAGGCTTCTAAAGCCCCTTGGTTCTTCGCGGATATCATAGAAGAGGTGGTTCAGAATTCCAGCAATCTGAATGTCTCTTTCCACCACATCCAGTGTAGTGCTAATTCAGACCGCCTTGCAAAAGAGGGAGTTTCAAGAACTTCCTTGATTATCTCTCCTGCCTGTTTTTTTTTTTTTTTTTCTTTGTGGGATGATGCCTGGTTTTTTGGCGGTTTCAGCCATATATTTTTGGGTTGACTGTGTCGTCCTATGTTTTTTGGGGCCTTTTTTGGTTTCAGTATAGTCATCTTATACTGTAGTTTTTTAAGTTATGAATAGTCTTCCTTCTCATTAAAAAAAAAAAGTGCTTTGAGTGGGTGGATTTGTCATAGGCGGGCTGATTTGATTGCTCAGATTTTAAGAAGTGGATCACACTCCACTTTAAAAGTGGGTGTTAAAAACGTTTCATTTTTTTAAAATTGAAGGCGAAAGTAGGAAGGTTGTGAAATATGGAGATTGGATAGAAAGATGGGCCCTACACTAATCGTTCGATTGACATGCTTAAATTATGTAGGTGTATTGTACACATGATCAATTCAGTAGTACATATCACTTGATTGGAGTACAATGTGGGCTGTTATCTATATGCAGGTAGGTGTGTAATATGATTGAGTTGGATCAAGCAAAGATGGGTCCCACATAAGTCAAATCAAGTAGATTTTTGCTAACAACAGTCACAACTTCCACTTCGGTGGTTGTTCTTTCATTATAAACAGGTTGGAAAGGAATAAGAGAGGAGATTCTCAAGAAAGCTGTCAGAGAAGGTTTCATGATATATGTGTGTGTTTTTTTAATAGTATATATATTGGAACCATTTCAAAGGGGGAAACACATTATTGTTCTTTAAGCAAGTAATTAAACACCTTACATAAAATTCATGGCTGTGAGCTCCTTCCAATACCTTTTTTTTACCAGACCTTCCAATACTTTTACATCAATGTGAGAATACATCATATAATCTATAACCTTCCAGTGGTGATGACCTTCCAATGTGAAATGGCATCATATAATTTATAACCCTCTAGTGGTTCATGCTCCATTGCAAGTTGTCGCTTCAAGAAGAATATAAGTATGCAGTATCGCTATATTTTGAAGAGAGTACCAACACCTCCTAGAGTGTGAAGGCACAACATCACAGTAACTTATTATACAACCACATTGTGAGCACTATGGAAGAATATTTGATTTGACCTTGTAGGATCCACATAAGCATGATGGGGCCCACATATTACAAGGTACCTATGCAAGGCATTGTGTCAAATTTCACTCCAACTAGAGTGATATATATATATATATATATCGTTGGGAGCCCACATGATACTGCTAACAACAGTAGTGATAACAATCTCATTTTGTAATGAGTGGACTTTGTTGAAATAATCCAACGATATATATATATCACTCTAGTTGGAGTGAAATTTGACATGATGCCTTGCATAGGTGCCTTGTAATATGTGGGCACCATCATGCTTATATGGGTCCTACAAGGTCAAATTAAATATTCTTCCATAGTGCTCACAGTGTGGTTGTATAATAAGTTGCTGTGACTGAAATGTGGTTGTATAATAAGTTGCTGTGATTGAAATGAGGAATGAGGATCATGTATCATTTTGAGATGGGGAGGATGTTGTGCCTTCACTCTAGGTGGTGTTGGTAATAAGCAACAACTTGCAATGGAGCACAATACTTATATATTCTTCTTGAAGCAACAACTTGCAATGGAGCATGAACCACTGGAAGGTTATAAATTATATGATGCCTTTTCACATAGACTTGAAAGTATTGGAAGGTCAACACCACTTGAAGGTTATAGATTATATGATGTCTTCTCACATTGATGTAAACGTTTTTTTTTTAATGGTAACTGAATTTTATGTAAGGTGTTTAATTACTGAGAAGGTAGTCTTGACATTCTGCTTAAAGAACAATAATGTGTTTCTCCCCTTTGAAATGGTTCCAATATATATACTATTAAAAACACACACACATCATGAAACCTTCTCTGACAGCTTTCTTGAGAATCTCCTCTCTTATTCCTTTCCAACCTCTTTATGATGAAAGAACAACCACTTAAGTGGAAAGATTATCTCGTCTACTCAGTAACCCAAACCACCATTGAACAATGATGAGGAATAATAATGCTTTTTAAATTCATTCTACAATAGTATAATATCAACTGTTGCAATTGATGTCATTTCAGGAGAATCTACATTATGGCAAGGACTTTGTTGTTTGGATTCAAGAGAACTAGTGACCAGGCATTAAGAATAGATACCAACCTTTGCCGTGTCTCTTACATCTGCATTGAATGAGCCATTTAATTGCAAAATGCAGAAAACTAATGGGGCAAAGAACCCAGAGCTTCTTATAAATAACTTGTTATATTTTCTCTGCAGATTGAGGAGCCGATAAAGAAAATGCTGTGTCTGATTGCCTTTCCTCTGTTGCTGTTTCAAAGGCTGTTTTTGAATTTTTTTGGACAGAAAAAGTCAATCGGTGGAGGTGGTCTGGTTGATTTTCAGAAGCACCTGCTGCTGATCTCTTTTTTTTTTTTTTTCTAGTATCATGAATATGGTTTATGCAACAAAATCTGATGGAATACATAAAGCTAGAGAGATTTATGCTCCTACGAGTTTCAATGTGAAAATGAGGTTTATCCATACCAGTAAGAGCATTTTTCTTTTCATCCCCTTCAGATACAGTGAATTACTTTCATTGGTCATTTCTCTTGATATTCTTCCAGCCTTTTGAAACAACTCTTTTGTTAGAATTGTTAGCAAGGGTGCCTTGTAAGGGTGGACAGTTAGCAGTATTAAGTGAAGCTCGAGATGTAGGCATGTGTGACATCAATTTGGATGTGTATATGTAATTTCCGTTAAAGAACATTGCATTGAGATCAGATATATTTGTGCTATTGGTTTTGATGGTAATGAGAAATGGTGATGAGACCTGACCTGCATGTGTAAATTGATGTTACTTTTCCTGTGTGCGTGTTAATAGAATTCAGTGAAACAGTGTCTGGTATCTAGAAATTTGTTTGGGTCTCATGAATTTGCTCCCTCTCCTTTTTTTTTTTTTTCTTCCTTTTTTGCTCTCCACATGGCCTGCCACTTCCCTTATACTGGCAAGCTTTTTCTTTCCATGAGTGCTCGACACTATAGTGACTCTTTGTAGTTCAGTTGACAAGAGGCCATAGCACAGGTGTAATAACGTGTTACAAAAGAAAAAAGAGAAGAAACGAGGGTAATACTAAGCTCACAGAAGAGAGTGTAAATCTACCCTATCACTTTAATTCTTTCTTGGGAAATTCTATATGCACCATGATTTTTGCTGAACCCACCCACTTTTTAAAAAATACCCAAAATACCCTCATTTTCTCTCCCTTGCATATCATCGTCCTCCTCCTCCAGCCTTCTTCCCTTCCTCCATACCACTTGCACCCAATGCGCACCACCCTCTTCATCTCCCTCTCTCTTTGCCATCTTCTCCTCTCCCTGCTTCACTCCCTATTTCCGTTTTTCCCCTTCGCCCTGCAACTCTCTCCGCCCAACTGCACACCCATCTCTCTCTCTCCCTCTCTGCCACCGCCCACTCAATCTCCCCTCTCTCGCTTCTTCATCTCTCCCCCCCTCTTCTTCTTCCTTTGTTTCTTTATGCCCCTGCTTCACAATATCTCTTCTTCCATCTGCATTTTTCCCCTACGCCTTGCGACTCTCTCCGCCCTCTATTGATTGCAGTCTTCTCCAGAGGTGCACGGAGTTTCGGAGCCGTGCACATAGAGAAGTGCACGGCCGAAAAACTCCGTGCATTTTTCATTTGCACGGTTTATCATATTCGTGCACAGATCGCAGTCTTCTCCTAATGTACACGGAGTTTCGGAGCCGTGCACATAGAGAGGTGAACGATCGAAAAACTCCGTGCATTTTTCATTTGCACGGGTCATCATATCCGTGCACATGAGAAATGCACGGCTGTCTCTCTTTCCCTTCTAGTCTCCCTCCCTCTCCCCGCCCTCCGCCCGACGAGATCACAGATGGATCGGATGGAGGAGAGCATGTGGTCGGAGTCGGCGCAGACAATCGACGTCGGTGGATTTCTGGAGGGAGTGGAGGTGCTTGTCGAGATCGGAGCGCTGCTGGGAGAGGAGGGTTTCGAGGTCGAGGCTACATATGGGTTGGTGAAAGGAAACTTCATGGTGGAAGTTCTCAAGTCGAGGTTGCAAGCTGAAGATCACACTGCCTCTCTCCCTCTCCCTCCCTTTCTGTCGCTCCCTCCCTTGCAAGCAGCACCGGAGGGATGGCGGGCGGAGGTCGCCGGAGCAGGGAGAGGGAGAGAGAAGGAAGGAGAGGGAGAGGGGTATTTTTATCATGTGTATTTTTTTTTTTTTTGTGGGTGTGCTCAGCATTCTACGTGGGTGGGTGAGTTTAGAATCACCCTTCTTTCTTTCTGTTTACCCTTCATAGGAATAAGAGGAAATGCTAATTGTTTTTTTGTCCAACGGTCAAAACCAGCTGAGGAAGATATTCTTTGAAATTACTCTCTACAAGCTGACTACAAAACTGAAGTCTCGGTTAAGGCTCTCAAGCTATGAACGGTGAGGGTGGCAACTGACAAGGCTATTAGATTGATTGATATAAAATTCTCTTCTTTCAATCTGATGTGTTCTTGTGATGTAGATGTAGGTCATGTCACTTTGGAGTTGGAAATGGAGATATATTAACCTTCATAAATTAAAAGAAGTTACCAAAAACTATGAAGAATAATTTTTTTTCAAAAAAAGAAGAATAATATTTTTAATCACTTTAATCAGTGCTCTCTTCTACTTGTAGTAAATAAGAGTCCTGTGTTGCACTATAAACTTAAACTAGCTAGGCATTTATACAAGAGAAATGAGTGGTGTGACTTGTGAGGCTCACCATCAGTTGATCCAACCATTCGTTTTGCATGCCTCACTGTATATAAGCACTGGACCAGTTTTCACTCCAACTGAACCGATTTACACCTATGCATGATTTGATCATCTGTGAAATATATAGAGATTTTATGTGAAAAAAATTGATTAATCCAATGGTGTAAACCATTACGGCTGGTGTGAGAATTTGGCCATTGCCTCTACAGAGTGGATGGGGACGTGTGCTTCTACAGACTGGATGTGGGCATGTGCTATGAGTGGGTCGGATCAACCAAGGTGGGTCCCCAAGGTGGGTCCCCATACTGTGCACAGGGTGGCCCTTCAATCTTTTACAGGCTAGAGCTACCAAAATAAAAGTAAACCTAAAATTTTGTCTGTACAATGGGGTTTACTTATGGTCACTTTCAATCTCTCGCAGACACCTAGCCCATGCACTGTATGATTGAATCACAACAAAAGTGCATCTGTAAAACTGGTGATTGACTCTCATACTCGAAAGACCTAAGACCAAATTGTTAAAAGTCTTTTGTAACAGCCTTTTTGTTTTTGCTTTTGCTTTTGCTTTTGTATTTTTTTTTTTTTGGGTAAAAAGCCATTTTGTTATATGTATGGAAAAGATAGAAGAGTCCTAATGATTGTTAAACTAGCCGTTTATGTTGAGTCAGGTTTATTCAGGTTCATGTCTATAACCTAAATAAATATTCTAGAAATACACTATAGAGTATATTATTATTTTTTTATTTTTACTAATCTGACTTGGGTTCATCGCCTTAATATTTGGTCTCTGTTATCTTGGGACCCAATCCAACGAGTCCAAACAGCCAGGACTAGTATAATTTCGGGTTCCATGCAATTGGAGAGAGAGAGAGAGGATGAAATGGCTCTGCTTAAGCAAGCCAGACTCCTATGTATGTGAGAGAGCTAGGTTAAATGAGGCCCTGATACTCTTTTTTTTTTTAATGATACAAAGGCCCTCATACTAAAAACAAAGAGTTGAAAATCGGGCTTCATTTTTTAAAGTCCAGCTATGAAAATAGCTAAACTGGTTAAGGAACATATGTGTGTGTGAGTTCAAGTCCCCTATGTAGAAAAAAATTGGTATGAAATATGATGGTCACAATTTATTTTTTGTGAATACAATCACATCAATGAGCATCATCAAAACATCATCCCATTTATTTGCGGATGACTTTGTTAGTTTTACGTTTCTACTCAACTCTATCTGCAATATTATCACATCAATGCAGACAAGAACATGTGGAGTATATCCTATTCTAGTGCAATTTGATGCCTTCTTCTATGCTACAATTTAATATTTGCTAGATCTTGTGCTAGATCTTGAGCTAGATCTTGAGCTAGATCTTATGCTAGATCTTATGCTCGCATCATCTCCTTGTGCCTCATATCCCGAGTTCGAAGCCCCATAAGGTTGAATTATATTGTAGAAGGGTGCCTGTTCTTGTTTTGGCTTGCTACGAACATGAGCTTGCTGTCGAACTACTAACACCAAAGCTGTGCTGCTCAGATCCTTGGACGCAAGAAGGTCCCCAATCACCCCCAGTTCCGGGCACTCACTCCAGCCTGTTAACTCTGTGGATAGTAGTGCACACCTCTCATGTCTCATTCCAACCATCAAAAGGTCATAATTCTCAATTGTTATAGACCTGATTGCTTTCACAATCTGTTCGCTGTCCTTCACCATGGACTCCCCATAACTAACCCGGTTGTTTCTCATGTTCTTGGCTTTGAAGTAGCTGATCGCCTCCTCATCAAGCCTCCGGGCCTTCGATTGATCTTTTATGCTGTCAGGTGCGAAGAATCGCACAATGGTGATACTGACACAGGGGTGTATGGCCATGCGGCCTGCATAGGCGAGTGCCTCCCGGTCGTCGTCCCCGCCAAAGAAGAAGACACCAATGCGGTATAGGAGTTGGCCTGATTGGGTGTACATGTTGCCTTCCACTGCATGATCTATGAGGATGCCAACAGAACAAGGAGCATTGGAAAGGATGTTTCTGTTCATGATCTCTATGGCATTGTTGTGCTCCATCCCTCCTCCAACAAGCGGCTGCTTGTGGAAGGGAGTGATCATGAAAGTCGCCTTCTTGTGGAGGGCGAGGGTGAGAACATCTTCATGCATGGTGGCACTTGGAGAAATGGATGTGAAAGGGTGGACAGAAACAACATCTTCATGCCTCTCTTGGAAGATTCGGAAGGCATTAATTATGGGTTCAGACTGATTGGTTCCCCGGGTTTTGAATGAAGGTCTTGAAAGATCGTGCGGGATGATGAGGGGTATCGAGCTGCCCACAAGTTGGATAAGGTGGATTGGATAGACTAAGATGGGCGACTCTGGTGTGGGGTGGGAAGCTTCAAGTATTTTGATTAGGCTAGGGACATTGGATTGGGTGTGGACACAGGTGAGGATGGTGATCTCTGTCTCGGGCCTGGAGTGTTCGATGGTCCGGCGCCCATGGACAACATATTTCTTGGAGGGCTCATAGAAGAATCTCATGAGGGGTGTTACAACAGCTGTAGTCATGACTGTTGAGAGCACGAGAATGGTGAAGGATTGATCATCTAAAAGCTGCATTTCATATTTTCATTGTCAGTTAGTATAGTACCCCCTCTCGCTCCCCTCTGTTTGATAAATTAATTCCCAAGATATGGGTGTGAAGATGAATGAATAGGCCCATCACAGCATGTATGAGATCTCAGCCCTTCTATTGAAGGGACCTCATACATACATGAATGATCTAAACATCCACTTCATGTTGTCTTCTTCCCCATATCCCTATCACATCTCTTGTTTTTCCTGTTTCTGCCTTTGTTAAGGATCTTTTTTGTGTTGGGCACTTGGTAAAGGAGAAGGGGGTGTAAAGAGTTTTTTGGGTAGTCTATAGTAAATTATATGCCTTGCTATTGGTTCATCTTTAACTCTAATTACCTATAACCCTCTATACCTTGAACTGGTTATGGTAAATAATTTTCTTTTCCCTCCCCTAAAACACCGAACAAGAGAAAATTGACTAGCATCCCCTTTCTTTACCAAGCATCCCATGGATTATATTTAATTTCCACTCTTTTAGGCAATTCACTAGAGAGAAAAGAAGAGATTAGCAGGTGATTGTTACCTTAAGGTCCTTCCACAAGTTAAAGGTGATCACCTCAACGAGGCCTTTGGAATTCATTAGAAGGCTTAGGGAGAAAGCATCGCGAAAGGGCATCTTATAATAGAGGGAAGGTAACAAGGTCCCCAACAGCTTCCCTAAGCAGCTTGTGAAGAAAATAATCTGTAGCAAAGTCCATGTATTTAAGTCGTGGATGGCAAACACATCTGTTTTTAGACCGCTCATGGCGTAGTAGAGTGGAAGAAGCAAGCCTGAAATAATGCAGTCTAACTTATCTACAAGCGCGTCTCCTAGAGGTGGCCCATCTGGTATCGCCAAGCCTAGCACTAATGCTCCATTGAAAGAATTAGCACCGATCATGTCGCTGAAAAACCCAATCACCAACACCAAGACAAGGATGAAGAGGATGTAAATCTCCGCCACAGGTCTTCCTTTTGGTGTTTGACTGATGATCCACAGGGTCATGGGGCGGATGACAAAAACGATGAAGCTCACCAAGGCAACTACGGAAAAGAGAGCCCATGCCGCCTCTGCTGGGGAACTCGAACTTGCTTGCAAGACAATGAACAAAACCATGAGGAACCAACCCCATATGTCGCTCAGTATTGATGTAGACGTAGCCAATCGGCCGAGGTCTGAATTTAGGAGACGGAGCTCGCATAGGATAGGAATGAGAACAGCAAATGATGTTATGGGCAAGAGTGCAGCCAGGAAGGATAGCATGAGTACATTTTGCTGTTCTTTTAATAGGAACTGGCCGAGGGATAAGGAGATGAATGTGACCATGGTTAGAGGTAAGATCACGCCTGCCATGCCTAAAAGAAGAGCCTTTCTTCCAGACTTCCTTATCAAGCCAGGGTCCATCTTCACCCCAATGAGGAAAACACAGTACATGAGTCCAAACATTCCAACTGTGTTCAACACTACTGTTCCTCTTGGTGGGAACACTATCCTTCTGAATGTTTCGCTGCGTCCTAGAAAAGAAGGTCCTAAGACTATTCCACCCTGCGCAAACATAAACCCATGAGCAGTTGAGTGTAGGTATAAGCTGAACCAATCTCTTCTCCTCATGTGATAGGAGTTTCTCAAATTGTTCATGTGAAATGGAAACAGTATTTTACATGCCTTACATCATATTGTGGTGGTCCATTTGCATCTTGTTTTGCGAGAAAATGATTGAATGAAAAACAATGAGGGACATTCTTCCAATGATCGAAACTACTTGGTTTGAGTATCAAATCTGGATTGTTATTCAACAGTCTCACTTCTCGAACATGTAATGTAAATTATCAAAGCTTAAATGGAAGAATAGGTTAAAGTTAACTAACTATAAGTTTTATATATTCGCAAAATCTTTCATCATGTTCTTAATCTATAAATGTACCTTGTTTAGACTTATTGAAACCTTCTCTTCTAATTCAACCATTTACAGCTATGATGATCGAGCTACGGTTTAGGGTTGAAGGATACAACACACCCCCACCCCCTACCCCACCCCACAGAGAGAAAAAAAAAAAAAAAGAAGAAGAAGAAGAGATCAGTGGGAACCTTTTGCACTTCCTTCTCAAAACCCTTCTGTAGTTCCACTTGGGTTCAATCCAACCCCTTCTTATCCAACTACCTCTGTAATGATGTATGCATAAATTTGATTGCAACTAGAGTTATATTCACCATTGGATTTAGTCATCCTGATTTACTATTAATTTCTCAGTCAACAAATGATAGATATCATCATCTGATCAGGACGACAATCATGATGAGACCTTCAATCCTCCCACCCTCGCCACATGTATATATAGTGGCAGGCCCTATACAATGTTCTCAATGGTTTTCAAATTGAAGGGTTGTCTAGTCAGATGGAGCGTGTTAGTTGTTTCCCTATTAACTGTTTTTGCTAGATGTAGGTGGATTTCAAAAAGGGGAGGCCCGGCTTCCTACCTAAACAAAACATACATTGAAAAAAAAAATTAAGAATGTCCATCTTCAGCAGTAAATGCAGAACCAAATATGTGACGAAAATGAATAATGTCATCATAATAACTTCCACAATAACAAGGATGATGATGATAGATGGATGGATGGATGGATGGTGAGGCTTACAAGGATCTCAGAAACAACTCTAGGCTGCTTGAGAGGCCTGAGGATGTAGCAGAAGAAGCGAGTGGTGGTGAAGACAAGGAAAAGCTGCAATGTCAAAAGAGGTAAGGAGTAATTCAGAGGATTCTCTCCCAGCCACACCCCAACGGTGTACATCTTTGGAGGCTGGTAACACAGTTGCTCCGGTTGCGTGTTCATGGCATGAAAAACAACAGCAGCAACAACAACAGAAGATGATGATTGGTTTTCAGAGAGAAGGAAACACAAAATAGTAGTAGCAAGGGTAGAGCACGGGACAAGAGAATTGAAGAAGGATGAGAGTTTGAGAAAGGAAGAGAAGGAGGAAGACCTCAAATTAGAGGAAAAATGACTGTTCACCATTGACCGTTGACCCCTTTGACTTATTATAATGGTTGAGAGAGAGAGGGTTGTTGCAATATTCTGAGGTGGCCATTGGATAAGCATGAAAAGTCAGGAGGATGTAGGGTCGGTGGGTAGGGGAGGATCCCAATTTGGATTAACCTGGGGGAAACCTGAGTTAAAGGAGTGGAACTCCACAGGGGCTCATTTATTAAAATCTAAATTATTATTATTATTTTTAACGGTCTGAACCGTTTGAAATAAACTCCTTTAAGGCATGTGGGGTAAATATCTTCAAATTTTACTTAGGTATTCTCTAGATTTTTTTGTGTCCTCTAAAAGTAAAACATACATTTTCATGAAAATCCATGTAATACATCACATTGTAAATTCTCGTATAGCATGACTTATTATAACTAGAAATGCTCAGGTGTAAGAGACCATGCACAAAAGTTATTCATCGTTGGATTGAAATCCTTTAGAAAAAGGGATTTGTAAAATTATTAAAGCTGAGGGTCGTCATGGATCAAAGGATAAGGATTCTCTAATGGTACTGGAATTTTGATCACGTGTAAGTACCATTTTTTTTTTTTTTTTGGCTAACGGAGGGTTCCCAACCCTTTGGGCTGGACTAATCCCTCCGGGCCCAGAGAGAAGCCGGGTAAAATCCCTGTGGCCCCCAGGTGGTAGCACAAGTGGACTCAACCTTCGGTTCCTGAAGAGGGGGGAACCGGAGATCGATACCAGGACCTCTAGCTTCGGAAGAGAAAGGAACCGTGGTCCTAACCACTCGGCCAACCACCTACCTCATGATTGACATGGCCCTAGGTGGGCCCAAAGCTAAGATGTAATTTATAGTTAAAAACTTAATTATGTAAATAGAGAAGTTTCAAGTTAAATTTTGTAAGTAAAAATGAATAACAAAATACCATTTGTAAGTTAAAAATAATTTGATACTCTGAGATCCCTTTCCTATTTTATGTTATTAAAAATTGAATTTATCCTATATCAAGTTTATATTTTATAAGTAGCAATATATTAAAATTATTCTCACTAATATTTTTATTGTAATGAATCTAACAGTGGCCCACTGGCCTTACAAGATAAGAAGGCTTTTAGGATTTATTCATTTACAAAGAATTAGGTACATTATAGTTGGCTGATTTCTTTTTTCACTCTCATAAATACTCACACCAAACACACTACAGGAATCCCTACCCAACAAGGCAACAACAAAAGATTAACCCCTAATCATTATTACTATGGAAAGAGAGATGCCTTACCACAAAATCATCAATGAATTGGCTACAACCACCTTATTTAAAGGAAATTGATATTGGCACTCCTTTTTTTTTTATGGAGGCACTCTTTTTTAAGGTATCTGGTGAGAAGGAGATTGGCTTGAATTGGAGTGCCTCCTAAAAAAAAGGAGTGCCAATATCAATTTCCTATTTAAAACCATGAAAAAAAATCATATTAGCTGGCATTATGGAATCTGGACTCGTTTATTGAAGTTGATTTTGTTCAAAGGCTAGTTCCTAAACCCATCTTGTGTTTGGTAGGAAGATTTTTACCTACAAGCAAATCAGGTATTATGCAGTCAAGCTCATGTGGCCTTCATTGTGGATAGGATAGATGGAAGGATTCTTTACAGAGAAAGGTTGTAAAAGAATCAGCCCTATCAAATTATCCTAGCGCTTGATCGAACAACTTTAAAGTTCATAGTCTTTTAATCATAGATTTTCTTGAGATTCATTTAGGCATGAAAACTAGGTCGTGCCGGCACTAAGCGTCAGCCCAGCCGTGCCTGGGCCGTGCTGCCCACAGGCTGGCCCACATGCTTCTTCTAAGTTTTTTTAAATTTTTTATATAAATTGAAAGAGACTTTAAGGACTTTTAACTTGAAATAAAGATAAAACTATTAAAATAAATGGTTGTGCATTAATTCTAATTCACAAATATTGGATAATAGATTTTTAATTATTTTAAGTTTTATATTTTATTTATATAAAAGATTTAAATTTTAAATATATATATGGTTCGTGTCGTGCCGTGCCTCGGCCAGGCACCCTGGCCCAGCATGGCACGGCTAAGGACTGGCCGTGTCATGCCGTGCCCACAAAAATACTATTTTTCTCCATTTGCTTGTTTCAGTAGTAGGGTTACTTTATTAAACTCAAATCACTCAAGATAATGCTTTTATTGCACTATAATATTAGCATTGAGCCAAATTTCACTCCAAGGTTTGAAGCCTTATATAATTCAGTATTAGTTATTCACTTCCCTCATTTCATCTTTAATCACATGTCTTGTATATGATCAATTTAATGGTCGGACTCAAACATGAGCTACAGGGACCACTGAGGATGATAAGGGGACAAGATATTATTAGATGAGACCCAAGGAGCAAAATTTCCATTAACCAAAAGGTTTGGATGGGCCCGTAAAAGACCCAACCCGAGGACTCAAGCCAAAGTTGGAAAAAAATTGGAGTAGCAGCTTTTCCGTTGCTTGTCGGGGAGGAAAACTTGAAATCTGCACAGCAGAAAACCTTAAATTTCAGGTTTTCCGTCGATGCAACCAGTGGAAAACCTGCATTTAAGAATGGACATGCAGCAGAAAACTTAGAACTTGCTAGTTTTCCCCACCTCAGCCCTATAAAAACCCATTTTCACCCTGAACACATTAATTCCTTTTCAAGCCCTCAAGAGAGTTAGAGGGAGAAGATGATCAAAACCTTGAATGATATGTGTAAATGATGTAAAAATTACTAAAGATGTTGATGGGAATACAAGATAATGAACCCTTTATCCTTTTGGATATTTCCCAAAGCAGTTAGAAACATTCTAGTTCTTTCAAAAGATATATCAGCAAATACAAGATGACGAGCCTTCTTTCCTCGATGATCTTCTCCCTAGTAATTAGAAGTCTTTTTCTAATTTTTCCACTCGAAGGATAATTAATTCATATTTTGGATGAGAAAGGCGTTATTAAAAGCATAGGGAATAGGGGTATTCACGAGCCGGATTGGGCCGAGCTAAGGAATGTCCATGCTTGACCCGGTCTCGAAGCTATAAGCCCAATCCCGGCCTAGACATGAATCAGGCCGTAAGTACTATCTACCTTAAGATTGTACATCAACTCCTAATCATAATAATTTCTAATCCAATTTTGTCTATAACTATTGCTCTTATCAGTGGCGACCTCTGGATGTTCGTTTGAGGGTACGGACCCTAATAGATAGTTTGGTTTTCGAGGGCAAACACAAGGATTTTCATGTGGATTTTGTGAGAGGACCCATGATTTTTATTGGATTTTCATGTGGACTGATAGAGATAACAAGCCTTAACACTAATTATAACAACACTAAGATTTGAGATTTGTATTAAAAACTCATGTACTGTTTGTTTGCATGAAATTAAATACTAATCCACAAGGATTAATATTTTTAAAAGAGGTAAAGGGTGAAGATACAAGATGGAGATGTAGATGGAACCTCAACTTTCCTAAAATTTAAATTATCAGGGGTGATGGTAGGGTATCCATTTCTCATATTTTTCCCCTTGATTCATAGAATTGAAAAGCTGGCTCTTAATTGTCTAAGTTAAAGAATTGGCATGCATGGGGCATTTTGACAAATAAGATGTTCTATAATGGCCTTGGCAGCTCCCCGAGAGACTAGTGATATGCCCATCACATTTATGCTCCATCCGAGGGGGAGTTAGCTTTACAAGTTAAACCTCTACTAAAGGGGAGAAATCGAGAAACAAATGGCCTATGCAAAAACCTCACACACCACTGCAATTTGTGAAGCTGAATCATGCTTTATTACGAGAAGAAGTCTCAATTTATACAACATCTCTACCAGTCGTAGCGCTCTCTCTCTCTCTCTCTCTCTCTCTCAACAACTAAAAGAAGAAGAATAAGAATTAACAGTCCTATATAGATTGCCTAGCGTAATCTAAATTGATTATTTCCAAGATGGTTGTGAGTATCTGAAATATCAGTAAATGATAGCTGCTGCTGGATAACCAAAACCGAAACCCTTCCATGGGAGAAATCAGCAGAGGCGAGGCGAGGCAAGCATGTCCCCAATGACCCCCAGCTCTGGATCGTCACTCCACGACAACGGCGCCGAGTTCAACCCATGAGACCTCCCCACCATCATCAGATCATAATCCATCCCCAGATGCCGGATTCCGGCCAGAATCTCCTCGCCCACTGTCACTCTCTCCTCCCTCATCACCACCCGTTTGTTCTCTGCCACCCACGCTCGGAACCACCCCACCACCTCTTCGTCCAGCTGCCTCTCCCGGGAAATCCCCCTCCGGTGGTTCTCGTCGGGGATGAACCGGACCACTGTCAGCCTCACCCTAGAGTTGCCTGCAGCCATGCATGCCTCGCGGTCATGCGGGCCACCAATGAAGATGGCCGCGATACAGTGCAATTGGGAGGAGATGCCCGCGGTGGTGCAGGTGGTGGTGCTACGGTCAACGAGCAATCCCACAGAGCAAGGCGCCTCAGCCACGACATTGTGGTTGATAATTTGCAAGGCGGAATCGATGATGTTGAGGCCGCAGTCGATAGACCACTGCTTGTGGAAGGGGAGGAGGATGAGGCGCTAATGCTGTGGTCAAGCGTGACGGAGCAAATGTCCTCATGCATGGTGGCGAATGGGGAGATCGATGTCGGTGAAGGCATTAAGGGTAACTGCACCAGGCTCGTTGCGCAGCTCATAGTTCTTGAAGGCGGTGATGATGGGGCTGTTAGCGTGGTGGGATCGAGGCGAGGAGAGGTGTTAATTGGCTGTGGTGGTGGGTGATGAGGAGGGGGGAAGGGCGGCCAAAGAGTTGGACGAGTTGAAAGAGGTAAAGGGAGATGGTGCGGTGTGGGCCGGTGGAGTTGGAGGCATCAAGAATGTGGATGATGCCGGAGACTTGGTCTTGGTTGTGGATGCGAAGCTCATCAGACTTGTTCATGGAGTGTTGGATGGTCCGGCGGGTGTATGGTTTGAACCGCCATGTGTTGCTGGTCAGGTCCACCACCATAGGCGATATGATGCTCGTCGTCAAGATAATAGACAGCACCAAGACTGTGTAGGCTTTCTCATCCAAAACCTGCACATGATAGCAGGATTTTAGGGTTTAGGGTGAGTTCAAATAGAACTTTTTGTTAGCCTATACCTCAGTTTGATAATATAAATATAAAATGACAATAAATGGTAATTTGGATCTCTTATGCTAGCTCTATCACTGACACCAAATATCACTCCAATCAAAGATATTCATCAGGATGTGAACACAAGTGAAATCGCTTGTTTTACACACAGATCGATATGATGGAGGTGACTACTTCTATTTTCTGCTGCTTGGGTTTTGGATGTGAGCCCCATTGATGTATTTATATATGGGCCGACCATATGATTTCTTTGACTACCCAGAAGAGAAGTTCCAGTTTGTTTTGCAAATACTTTGAATTTGGGGGCACACCTTAGATTGATGCATACCCTTGGATCTCAACCTCATTTGATAATAAGCAAGGCCTCAAATTAATAACACTCCAACAAAGAAATATGTAACATTGAATTGAAATATTTGAGGGAGATCATGAATAAAACCATTTTGCATTATGCAATCCGAATTTAATTATCAAGATTAAGATCCAACAATTTGTTTTCATCAAAGTTGAGATGTAGTTAGTAGAAAACCCTTAGATAAAAATAATGCTAAACAGTCAAATATATCACTTGATCAAGAAAATATGATAGAAAAAGGTGTTCAGAGATAACCATGTCCTATTTTTTTTGCTAAAGTGGTCAAGAAGAGAATATTTCTCCTCTACAAGAATCCAAAAGAGTGAAAAAGAAGTTTATCTAGAGAAGAAAAGATTTTCTCAGGCACTTAAAAGTGGAAAGTAATTTTATTTTTGTCTTCTAGAAAAAATAAAAGAGTATAAAATAATTAGCAAAAAAAGTTCTCTCCTAGCCCAAAAGGGCCTTACAAGAAGAAAGTAGCTTTCCTTGTAACTGTTATTATGTAAAAAAAAAAAAAAGTAAGAAAGGTTTTCTCCTCAAATTGAGAAGAGAAAACACCCTTATTCCTAAGAAAACTTTTTTTCCTGATTAAAAACAACATTTAACCATTCATTAAATATGTTGTTCTTTTTCTTTCCTCAGGTTTAGAAAACAATGTCCAATTTTCTAGGTGCATACAAGCTTATCAAGGCAATTTGTGCACAGCCTTGACGTGCCCACCTTTCAACTCCATCATATCATCTTAACCCTTAATTTATATGTGGCCCTCAAGTCTAACAGTTTTAGAATGCATTGTGTTTTTTATTTCAATTAAATGGTTAGTCCAAGAGCATATAGTTTTCTTGGGGGCGGGCGCACTATATACAAAAAAGAAAAGAAAATCTCGTTAGGGTCACATATTATAAAAACTATACATAGTTTTCAAAAGACATAGGAGTTTTTTTAAAAATTTTGGTTGGGGGCATATATAAAAATTAGAAAACTTTCAAAAGGTTAAAGGGGTTTTCAGCGCCAGTAGGTTAGTCCCATTGAAATCGATGGGATTGATCATAGGAGAGATTTTCTAGTGAGTTATGTGCATCTAAGTTATTTGTGCACGAGCTCACCTAAAAGTCGTATGTGCATGTGTGTGCATCTGCGGGTTGTATATGCATTTTGTTTCAATCCATAATCGATGGTGAAACTCTAGACTTGAGTTGTCCCCAATCAGCTAAGTTACAGTGGGAACATGTAGTAATCTAACTAATGCTCATAATTCCTATTTCTTCCAATTTACACCCTTACATCCAGCTTTTGTTCATGCCAAATCAGCGTGCCACCTACAGGCTATAGCAGTCACTGCAATATGGAAATCTCCACATACTGGTTTTGTGAAACCCAATTTTCATGGTTCAGTTAACTTGGCTACTAATTATGCTAGATATGGAGGAATAATTCGGAATCATACAAGTAACATAATTGTAAGTTATGCAGCTCAAATGGACACAAATAATCTACAAGCTGAACTTCATCGGTTGCACAACATCACTAGTTTCAGAATATCATTGTAGAAGGTGATGCTCTTTTAATACGTAAAGCTTTTCGAGGTCACTCAATATTTTCTTGGAATCTCATCCCAACTTGAAAGAAAATAGTTGTATCTATGAAGAGAATCAATCAGTGCTCCTCTATGTAATACTCTCGAATGGCTAATACTATTTGCAAATGCATTATCTCTATGTACTACTCTCGAATGGCTAATACAATTGCACATGCATTATCTAAATTGGCTCATCCAGCAGTATACACAGTCTTCACAAATTCACTACCAACTGATATTGATTCATTGTTATAGGATGTACTCTGTCTTTTCCTTTAACATAATCTCCTTTTAGCCAAAAAAAAAAAAAAAAATCTGACTAATGCAATGTAAAAGGGCAGGAGCAAAATATGGTGTGTGGGCTGTGGGGCCATGGCCCCTATAAATTGCTTTTCAAACCGCATGATTTTATATATCTAACCTCCAGATATATATATTAATTTTAAACTTGGTAGCCCCATTGCCAGTCACTCACAGAGGGTCACACCCACCCTGTTCATTTGTACTCATGCTAACCAGACTGCAAGGCCTCGACCATCTGAAGATCTAGACAGAGAAGCCTTATGCACTTGATCACTGGGATCCCAAATCAGCTACCATGTCTCGGGTAGTCTAGGTCTGCCAATGGACAAGGTCAATCAAGCCAATAATCCTCATGGGAGGGTCCAGGCAGTCAAAGTCGGGTAGGTCGATGAGAAGCCTGGGCTAGAGCCCAGTTAAGCAGTGGTAGACCAACCAAAACCCACAACATCCATTCCAAATCCAGCCCAACCTAACCCAGATCAGTCTTAACCATGCATTAAAAAAATACATATACAAATAAAATAAAATAAACGTAGATCCGCACTCCAGATTGGACTGGTCAAGCCAACTGGAAGTGTACATAGAGACGAGAGGAAAGAAAAATAATATGATATGACACAAGGAACAAAAATATGCACTGCTGAAATCCTTTCAATATAATATGTATATCATCTGATTTTTTTTCTTCTCTGTAATGAAAAAACAATCATATGTAAGTCTGTATTTATCTACAGGATCTTAGACATGGAGAATGTTAAGGAAATGGATGGCAAAAGAATGTACAATCCATGAGTATGTCAAAGGGGGAAAAAAGAAAATCAGAAAATACAGAGCAAATTCTCTACATTAAAATTTAAAGAGAATCAGCTCAAGCTCATGCAGGCAGGTGAGCTCAACTATCCACTAAACTGAAACCCCAACTATCCACAATCCACATTTAAGTTTTTCCTGTAAATCACTGATAAATGAAATGTAAGGTCCAGCAGGCAGTATTTTGTTTATGATGGAAAACCACAACTCTCTCCCTGCTCACCATCCAGTGACCAGTCCATAATGCATCGGATCTCCAGGGATCAAGGATGGTGGCAATTGGTCTTAACGGCAATCAGCAGCCACTTGTTCCCTTCCATTCCCCATCTTGCAAGCTCCCCCCAAGTATAGCCTCTCCTCCGGGTTCGGCAACTGCTACATGCTCTCATCAAGGGCTCCAAAACTATCAGCAGCTACACGACATTCATTATCATCAACAGGTTTGTCCAGCAACCTCCATAGCTCCTCCAGACTAATCATTTCATTATCTGCAACATCTTGCGTCTCTTCAAATGAAAAATCCTGCACATGCTGCTCCGCAGGTTCCTCTTTCGCTTCCATCTTTACTGTAATTGTGGGGACTTCAGCTGTCTCATATTCGGCTCTTGCAGATTCTGTTCTTTCCTCATCCTCACATTGAGTTCTTGGAACCACAGAATGGTGAGACATGGTGCTTGAATATGAACACGAAGGTGTCATGTTGGATGAGTCCTTTGAAGCGCAATACTGAGGAAGGTTGAGACGAGCATGGGAACCATACATTGCTTTAGCAGCTTCATCATAAGCAAGGGCAGCCTCCTTTGCTGTCTCGAAAGTGCCTAACCAGAGTCGTCTACCTCGATTTGGTTCTCGGATCTCAGCGACCCACTTTCCCCACGTTCTCTGCCTCACACCTCTATAATTGCAGTGAGTGTTCTCAGGGCCGCCCTTCCCTTTCATGCACCCCTTCTTCGAGCCTTTTGCAGGCGCCTTCCGTCTCAGTTTCACGCCATCATTGGAACATTCAAGTTGGCTGTTGATCTCTTTCCACTTTTCAAGAGTTTCTGCTATGGGACCATGGCATCTCCTTCGTGATTTTCTCTTCCTGAAGATTAAGACAAGAACAAATACAATAATTAGTAACAATTGAAACAAATTATATTCAACTACAAAACACAAATATCCGACCTATGGAGCACATGCATAGATCAAACAGGAAGACTACCCAAACATATCCAAACAGTGTAGATTTCATTTCCATTTCCAACCCATAGATTTGGTGACAATATTGAACAATACTTGCCACAATGGAGCTGAACACAAAAGGACGCTGGATGATAAATAGTAACAGAAAGTATATGATGGAAAAAATTGATTGTCTTACTGGCAAATATGAGAATGCTTTGTTCCCTTTTCTTCTCTTATAAAATTTCACTGTGATTAAAAATAAAATAAAAAATCACTTATAGTTCCCATGGTTCAACCCATGTAGTTTTTTCCTCAGAACAACTTTCTTGATATTTATGACACCTTGGTAGCTAAGGGTCTAGGTACTGCTGAAGCAAGTTGAAAGATTCACATAAAACTTTCAACTTGGATACTTCTCTAAGTAGGAACATATTGAGTTAATGAACTTACTGCACTGAAAAGAAATCACACAGTAAAGTTAATGAACTTATTGCACTGAAAAGCAATTACACAGTAAAAAGAGATAAAACTTGGTCAGAGGTTCTCCAAAACTACTCTAACAATGAATAATGACTCAAGTCCTGATTTTTCCAGTTCATATGGAGAAATTAATGTCTTAAAACATTAGGCTTGAGAGGAAGCATCCAAATTACAAGGAAAGTGGAGGTGTAAGCCTCAGTGAGTTAATGGGTGAGATAAGAGTCTCGTGACATGCCTTTTCTGAATGAATAAATAATTACATTAAAAATAATATGGTGCAAAAAAATTCTCCAAGTGAGTTAACTAGGGTTGAGTTAAATTAAACCCAGTTACAACAGTCTAAAATTTAAAATATATATTTTTTAAGTTCTTAAATTTACAAACTGACCCTCTTTTTTCTTAAAAACAAGTGTAAATGGGGTATATGGGCCCTTTATGGAGTGTGACTAAAGCACACACTTCACCTAAGGTGTACATAGCTGAGAAATTAGGTTCTGAACAGTTTTGGTTAGCCTCACAATCGAAATGTTTCATCCGATTAGGAATTTCAGCAAAATATTTAGGAATTACGTTTTGTAAAAATATAAAAATTAGAAATATATCTATATAGGAAGGCTTTGCTCCTGTGAGAACCATGTTCACAAGAGTATCATGAGCACCACATAGTGGTAGTGGGCAGATCGAAAGATCCAAGTGTGACCACCCTAGATATGCAGTTTGAAGCCAATCCGATGCCTCTAACCCCTTGATAGGTGGCCCACAAGTTTATCAGCTTTATATCAAATAAAGTTTTTGGCCCTCAATCCAACAATACAATCCATTCGGATGGGTGCAAACACATGGGAACGAGTGTAATTTAGGAAAGTCCCATGTGTGTGAATGGTTTGGATCGATCATAATTAGGGGTGGCAAACAGGTCAGATTGGGCCAAATCGGGTCTGGTCAACAGGTGGAAGGCAGTGGAACTATGTTTTGGACCCCAACCTGCAGCCACCGCACCTGAGTCAGGTCAACCTGTGCAACCCGTACCGACCCGTTCTAATCATATGGCGGTTGAAGGGGTGGGAACACAGGAAAAACAATCGTAACGGCGCACTTATGTCTATAGTATTTCATGGACAGAATTGGCTTTCCATTGAGCTGTTCTAAGCTAAGATACCAAGGGGTGCCTGGCATCATTCCAGAGGGATGTTTCCACATTCCCACCGGATCAAAATAAGAGAATTCGTTTGGTTAAATAATTCCCACCATTCCAACAGAATTCTTCCTCTGGAAAGAGGTCACATAAGAATAGGATTCATGAGATGATTAGAAATCATTTTTTAGGAAGACCGCTGCAACTTTTAAAAGGAACCTCACGTAAAAAAGCATTTTGCGCTTCTCAAATGCCGTTGCAGAACATCTACCTTCTAAATCCTCTATCTATTAGTCATCAGAGACAATACTCCGATGTGTTAATCGTAGATGAAGCTATCTATGGATTCCATGCCCTGTGGCGTCATAGAGAAGGGAGCCAGACAACAGATGTCGGGGCTGCCTGGCTATGGGTTCTGCTCCAATAGGCAGCTAAGAAAAAGGGTGGTTGCAGGATTTCACAGCTGATGATCAAGATGGAGGGCAGAGGGGGTTTTCTTAGATCCTCTGTTTTAAATTGGATTGGACGGATGATAAGGAAATGCATCAATTACTTTTCCATATGAAGACTAACGGTTAAGAGGTAAGAAAACAACACACTCTATAAAGATGTTGGAAAAATAGAATTGTACTTTCAGGTATTTCTGAATCAAGCTCAGGACATAAGCATACAGTTCCCAAACAAGATTAGTTTGTCCTTTTTACATCACCAGAATACTGCTACCGTATAGATATTTGTTCCACTAATCCTTAACACCATGGTCACAAAATAAAGCTGCAATAATCTTGACATAAAAAATGAAGCAGGGCAGGACAGTTAAATCAGATGAAAGAGGCTCGCAAAGTGGGCCAATCCTTGCAACATTTGAAGACTTATGATCAAACTTATGGAACTTTTCCCATCATTGATGGGGATTGAACCGAACAATTTAAAGGCTGTTTCGCCGGAACAGTCATGCATGAACTGTGGTGCATATTCAGTTACATGTGGGCCCAAAACAGTCCCTAATTTCGTCCAATCTCATACTCTCTCTCTCTCTCTCTCTCTCTCTCTCTCTCATCTGCCCAAACGTAGGCACCTTCAAACCAGCACAATTACTCAAATTAGTTCTACCCAAAGAGGAGGAAGTCTGAAATATTCTTGAGGTGTTTTTTCTTAATACATAGGTCTTTAAATAGCCTCTTGAAAATCCCAAAAAAAGATAGTTTCCTTATAGTACATGGATCTCCTCTCATTAAAATAAAAACATACATTGAATCTAGAGTTCCGAACTCTACTAAAACCGGAAAGTTAAATAAAGGGAAACACTTAGAAATATAATTCTTCTAATAGAAAAATCAAACACCACATTGATTTATTGCCTTATTGGGCATTATTGACAAATGACAACTGCACACAGCTGGAATGGGCCTGTTAGGCCAGCTATGGGCTACAATTTAGACCCAATGGACTGGGGGCCTGGGCCAAAAGTCTTGGGTTACATCAATTCCCCAGCTTGGATGGAACTCGCCCTCAGTTCCATTGATTTCCTAAAGAGCCGAAAATCCATCATATAACAACTTTATTTCTTGATCTTCATCTCTTATATGTAGCTTGGAAACTTTATCTTTTTCTCCACCTAAAAGTAGATTGGAGGCGCTACTTCTTCTGACAGTTAAGTTTTACTTGGATGCGTGATTAAACAATTGGATGTTTTAACTGTTGAAGTAGTACTCTCATATCACAATCTTCAACTATCAATTATTGAACCCTAAGAACAAAGTCAATGTGGGGGACTTCAACAGCTATATCTTCCTGTAAATCCAATGGATCAATTGATTTGTCCTCTTACAATCCATATTGCTCTTCTGGTCTTTATGATCAAATCCACTCAATGATCAAGTTTATTGCCCACTAGATCCAACTCTTCAATGTCCAATTTTTCCACTTGTTTCTTTGCCTCTTTTATCTTTTGATTAATATTGCCCACCATGGTTCAAAATAGTGTCTACTACGTAGCATAGTGGCCACATTATCGGCCGTAACGGTTTAGGCCACTACGCTATTTTGAAAATAGCAGCGCTATGGTCTAAAACCTAATAAAGCCTATTGATTTTAAGTTAAAACATTATTTTTCCTATTTCTTCTCTTCAATAGCCTTTTCTAAAGTTGCCTCTACCCTTATATGGTTCCAAATCACTAAAAAAAAAAACAAGATTTGACTGCTAGACAAGATTTGAACTCTTTTGACCACTTAAAAAATTCACAACCACCATGTTAATCCTTGTTGCCCAAAAAAAGAAATTTGGTCCATTCGCCTTTATGTACTTCTTCCAAAGTATGTTCCATCATGGAGTCTTCTTTCTCTTTACCTCACGTTTCTCTGTTGAAATGGATGTTACTTTACTTGTCATAGTTTTTAACTCTTTTGGTGCAGTCATGACTTCTGTAATTCTTTTCCCTTTTGCTCCTTCCGCTCTTATTGCACATGACCCCTAATTTTCGGCCAATTTCCATCTGTGGAGTTGGTCTTCATTGAAGGTCCGTCCAGGATTCAGCAAACTCTTCCGTAGAGTTTGTCTACACCCAGTAAATCACCGTACCATCACTGCTTGTGGATCCGAGGCTGTGTCAAATAAGATGGGGGGGGGAAAAAAAAAAAACCGATTCATGAATTTCTTGACCCAAAGCACGATCCACTAAGGATTTGTCTCAGATACAAATCTTGCCCAATCAGCTTGGTGGAAAGGATATGCTCAAACATAAGCACCTTCAAGGCAACACTATTACTCAATGGTTCTACCCAAACGGAAATAATATTTTAAGTGCTTTTTTTATCAATACATAGGAGGTATTTTTAATTGAATTAGGCCTCCAGAGAATCCCAAAGAAGATAGTTTCCTTATAGTACATGGATCTCCTTTACTTAAATTAAAAATTCCTCTCACACACATACTCGGGTAAGGCCTCAGCATCAGATTTGATCCAGGTCGTACTTAATATTTTAGAAGTTATAATTGCTGGATAAAGATGAATGGTCATTCCGAGAGACGTATTATATTGTAATGTATTGGAAATATCATGAAATCTACTAGGAATTGCACTGGGAATATCATGACAAAATTGAAATTATAGTGAGGAAAATGCCAATATTATCATCACAAAAGGTGTGGAAGGGGAATCTATAAACTAGCTTTTAACAGTATTTATGTTTATTTTGTATCTATTTATTATTATTCCTTATAATTCATTTCCATGACATTCACCATAATGACATCCCAAGAAAACCCCAAATTAGAAATTATCCTGTCCAGAGCATGATTTCCCAAGGAAGATATCTGTGATACTAAACTAAACAGACACCCTAATAAATTCTCAGCACTGAAATCCAATCTAACAACAACGTATAGTACCCCCTAGGGTTATTTGATCTGGAACAGAAGGCCAATGTTAAAAAATAACAACGCTGAGATCATGTATCAGATACCATCCAATATATAATTTTAACCATGAGATAGGAATGGATATGACAGCAGAAAGAAGTTCTTGGGTAATCAACCAAACCCCATTTCCTAATCAATGATCTTAATGAAATTGACTGATTAAAATCCCAAAAACATCATACCAATAAAACCCAAAGAAGAAAACAAATCAAAATCCTCCCAAAAGATTTCAAAGAAAACAGACACACAATAAAACAAAAGAAATATTAATCACCCTTCACCACATCTACCGCAGAAAAAAGAAAATCTAAACCAAAATAATCCAAGAAACAACAAAACTTCCAGTAAGAAATAAAAAAAAGAAATCAATCTCTTATTCTCTTACCTTTCAATATTCGACATAAGATGGACAAGAGATTAATAGAAAGAAAGGCTACTTTCTTCTATATCTCCTCCTCCTCCTCCTCCTCCTCCTCTTCTGATGATGTGCCTTGAGAGGGGGCTTTGAATATTCTGCTAAGTTGTATTTATTGCTGCTATTCTGAAGTTGGACTTGATTTGGATAGGAGTCAGTTTTTTTCTTTTTAACTTGGGTTTGTTTTTGGAGAGAGAGAGAGAGAGAGAGCTACTCTGTTTTGATTTGAACTGGAAGGAAAAACTAAGCTATCCTGTGGAGTTGTTGTGATAAGAGAGAGAGAGAGAGAGATTTGGAAGAAGAAAAGGAAACAATAAAGAGCACTAGAGAGCTTATATATATAGAGAGACGTATCGTTTGGATATTTTTGCCCACTTTAGAATCAAAATATCATGCCACGTGGCTAAAAAGATATATATAGAGATAGAGAGAGAGCATATATTATATATCATTATGCTTTATGCCTTATGGCCCTGTGTCATCGTCACGTGTAGATTCGAAGGTTCACGAAACCTGTCGCTTTCTTCCTCTCCAAGCTTTCTCTCTCTGATTCTCTCTCTCTCTCTTAATATCAGCCACTTATTATATTTTCTCAGGAATTATTTATATACCAAAAAAAAATCTTCTGTTTTTTGTGGTTGATAGCTGGCAGAATGCCAGAAACTCCTCGACGCTGAAAATATCAGCGGGCTTGGGCTTTTGAATTTTTTTTTTTTAGTGAGGCCCATGAACAAACCCTATATCATTATTCTGTGCCCTTGAGCATGCATGTAAGGATGCTTCTAATCGGGACCGTTGATTTCAGGACCATCAGCAGCGACGGGTAAAACACTGTAGAGTCCAAAAATAATAAGGAAACTATTGATTCCAGCGATCAAGAGGCGTAGGTAGGTCGATTATAAGCATAACGTTTGGCATTTCATCTCAGCCGTCCAAATTCTTCTGATTCATTAAGAAAAAAAGGTATTTCCTAGTGAAGTATGACTTCCAATTCTGATTCAACTAAAACCAACCCAAAAATTAAAAAGACTTGACTTGATCTAAAAAACAGAAAAAGAAAAGGACAATATTAAAAAAAAAAGCCATTTTTCCTGCTTTGGAACCTATATATGGAGCCCACTATCCACCGGGATGCCATAGGATCCTTTGTCGAGCTAATTGCTGGATCGCATACTATTTCTGACGTGGAGCATATAACACCTAGAGATAGAAAATTGAGATCAACCAAAACGTCAAAAATAAAAATAATTTACAATTAGTGTGTTCCCCATAAAATAATAATAATTCTTGTTTCTTGAGGGAGTTGATGCCCACCTTTTATATGGGTTTTGGTACAATGTAAAACACTAAAACCTGTCATTTGTACCAACTTATCTAAAAAAAAAAAAACCCGTCATTTGTGTCACTTTAAAATATATGAAGTTATTTTCATTAGTACACATAAATTTTGCATTGTACACCCTTATCCACTTAAGCAAAAAAAAAAAAGCCCCTTAACATTTTTTAGAAGCAAAAGCTCTAATATTAAAAAATTAATTAAAAATTAAACAAACACCTCTAATAATGTAAATATGCTTTAAATCACATGTTTTGAGTTACCAAACAGACCCTAAATAATAATAAATAAATAAAAGTACTTCAATACAAAAGAGCAAAGTGTTCTCTTCCTCCCACACAACACAAAAAATAATCATGTAGCAGTAGTACAACCAACAATACTGAGCTTTTAAGCTTGCAGCCGCTATTGTTGCAAGGCCAATAACCCAGAAATCACACAAGTCATCCTATTCATCCATAAATGCCTAAATCAATCAAATTGCATATTCCCCATCCATTCTCTTATTTATAACTTTTGAAATTCATAAAATAAAATAAATCAATTCTCAGGACAAATTCAAAACCAAGAAATAATGTTAATTCATGATATCAGAAATCATACTCCAGCATTTCCATATATACTGAAAAAAGTAATGTTCAAATTTCTTTTTCCTGAATTTCCACCCAAAGTAACGCATGTATCCAGTTACCAGTATCAATATTTCTCATTTCATAAAGAAAAAAGGAAAAACTCCAATGCAAAAAAGACCGGGCCCAAACACAGCCAACAGAAGTTGCTCTTGTAAATACTACCATCTCCTACAAACTCTTCCACTATCGAAAGTTAAATATTGCTAATTGCTTCAGACATTCAACAATATTGAAAGTTAAATAGCATCAGCGGCCACAGGTTAGTCTACCTTCCTGCAAGAAAAATTCAACACGCTGCGCCGCTATAGAAGATGATGGAAAAAAACAAGAATATTCTTTTGCCCCCGTCACCTCTTGAATAAAGGACACTGAAAATTTATATAAACATCACTCAGCTGGAATTTGGAGCAGCTCCCGTATACCTTCGCACACCTGTAAAGCCCACTATGTCGTCAATTATAAAATGTCATAATGATTATGCATAATTAGCAGAAGTCCTCCAAAACAGCTTAATCATATCTAGGTTGGAAAACTCATTACTTGGACTCGACTCGTCCAGCTCTAACACACAAGGATTTGAGTTGAATTGAAAAAAACTTTTTGTAGCTGATAGAATTGGAATTTAAGTTGAATTGGAGAGTGTTAATGGTTGATTAAGTTGGGAATAAAGTTAAATTGAGAATATTGTAACGATTGAGCTGGTACACAATGAACTTATAATATTTTGATTTTTCACATTTTTTTAGGTGGCATACCATTACTTTATTAAATTTTTTGAAAACTTAAAGAATTAGTATTTTTATTTTTTTTTTTTTAATGTGGCATTTCCTGCTATGAATATACCACCAAACACCAGACCGGAACTAACCTGTTACATATGGGGCAGGTCACGCGTGTATCAAGTTCAATTTGCGGGGCAGGTTTGAAATTTAATGACATGAGACCCGTCACGGCATGAGCGGGTTTGGAATGGGTTGTATGTCAGGCAAGGCAAGTATGGAATAAGTACAACTCAACCCCAACCCAACCCATTGCCATCCCAAAATAAAGGTGGTTGATGGGCCCTACAACAATGCAATCACCATGTAATAAGTGTGTTGGACTATTGGCGCCTTTTTTGCAAAAGGGGTGTGAATCACTTTCACACCTGTTTTGGGTGTAAATGGTCTCATTTACACATCATTTACGTATCACATGCATAAATGATGGCAAACAAACATGATGATGCGTAATCCTCATGTATGTGAAACATTTACATATGTAAATGACTGCAAATAAACGACTCTAAGGGACTGAAATCAGTCCATTTGATGAATTTAAATTGGACCCAATCTTGTTCAAACCCTCTATGGGCATGTTTCTTTAGCAAAATTCATAAAATTCCTGTTTGAAGAATTTGTAGATTCTCCTAAAGCTGTCCCGTGGGTGGAATTCCTAATTCCTCCTTTTCACCGGAGAATTTGCAAATGCCAACGAGGTTGGAATTCTCATAATTTCAAAGATCATTTGGGACTTTTCAGGTGATTGGATTTCAGAAATCTGCTAAAGAAGCATTGCATCCAGGAATTCCAAGGGGGCAACCATCAGCCCTGATACTATGAATTTCCATCAGGTACTAAAATAGCAGGCCCTGAACACGGGTAGAAGCCCCACATACGTGATCACACGCCTCCAAAATAGTCAAAGATGCCTCCAAAATAAGATCATTCAGATCTTCACAGTCTTCAACAGAGGATGTGGGTCAATCTGCATCTTCCCCCCTCACTTGAATGGAACTCAACCTTGAGACTGAAGATTTTTGCTCTCACAATTCCTAACCTTATGCACTTCACCATTTTACAATAAATAGTTCCTGCATTGTGCAACCCTCTTTCATTCATTATGTCCAATCAAAGCCGGACCCAAGAAAATGAAAACCTCATGGTTCAAATTTTGACTCTCATCAAATCTATCCAAACGTAGATCAAAACTATCTATAATACGACACTCTCACCAGCCATGAAAGAAAATTACTCACGGTAAAAGAAGAGGGCATGGGAAGCCATATAGCAACAAAAATGAAGATGAATATGGGTTTAACAATGTACAGAAGTGGTCTTAACTAAAGGTTGATGGAAGCCTTTGGAAGCCCAAGCACAAAATGAATTAGGTAGGTTGACAGCATTTACTTGTTTCATAGTGATGTTACAGTAACTTAACAGCAAGGACATGTTTGAAAACCACCTCAAGAACTTATGGCTGTTTCAATATTTCAATTATCAGACCAAAAATCAGGGACTGTTAAAAGATTTTCCCAATTGTTTTTAACAAACTCAAGTTGTCTTCTACGAGGCATAACTATCAACAAACAGTCTTTCATGACATGTATGATAAGTAACTATAAATAAAATGAAAATACAATTACAAAGCCATACAAAGCATACCAACTTAATTTGGGCTTTGATGCGAGCAACTAAATGGGTATACTCCTCTGCTTGCCTGTAGAATAGTAGTACAAATGTCCAGTCATGACTCAAGATTCATAAAATTGAGTAATAATGATCTCACAAACATAAATACTTCCATATCAAGCAGCAGACTTTGTAAAAGCATTTGAAGTGCACAATATTTTTTTAGAAAAAGAAATATGTATGTCACTGCAAAATTGGGTGTTTCAGTCCAAATCGTAACAGTCAGATGAGGTTCACTTTCAGCTGAGTGCCAATCTATGAAGGGGTGTTACCGTGTTAGCATTGTACCAGATGGATCATAGTAGGTAGGTCAAGTGAGCCCCACAAGCAAGTTTGCGTATAGCTTCTATTTCTGTGTGTGCACGAAGAAATAAATATGCAAATAGCGAAATTTTCAGGAACAGCCAACCGTTGAATGGTTCTTATTGCCACAATGCAGGCCCCACTTTGTGCAGAAAATAAAGTATTGATTGATCACTATTAATTAGTGCTTTAATCATGTTTTTCTTCCTTCAAACAGTTGATATCATTTCTTTGGAGAATAGGTCAAGCCTGCTAGGGTGCACAGCGTGAGGTCACACCTTGAACGCCTTCGATCTTTAGAAGGTGGACACCTATTTGATTTTATAAATGTAGAGAAAATTTTGAGAAGAATTCACATCATAATTTGCTTGGTTGATATTCTTTGCTTTATATAGATTTTATATCATGTTAGAATTGTAGATCGTGCCATGTATTAAGATCTAAAATTAGGGTAAAAAAATAACAAATTGAAAAAACAAACAATAACAATATGGTAAATCAGTATAATTAATTATTGTTGAAATGGAAGTATAATGAATTATCACACCAATCTACTTATAAGGGAAGGTAAAAAAAACATTGTGATCTGATCATCACTTCAATTTACTTTCAATAATCGGTGAAAGAGACAATCACACCAAATTAGTTACCGAAATTAGTTTAAGCCCCTTATGAGACCCACTTAGACACATGCCAATCATGGGGGATAGCATGATGGAAAGGTCTCTTTGTGAAAATGATTTTGGGCAAAAACCTTATCAATCAGATTATCACAACCATTAAATTAGTTTCCATAAAGTTTAACTATCTCTTTACTTTATGAAAATCAATCCAAAAGTGAATATAATTCAAATTAGTGTCAAATTAGGGGGTGCCACTTCATGGGTGGTTAGTGAGTGTGAGGGGTCAGATTGACAATGGGTGGATCCCAAACCAAACCAAGCCTTTTCCCACTAGGTGGGGTCGGCTATATGGATTTGACGACGCCAATCAAATCTGTTTAGGGCCATGTCCTCCGTTAGATCCATGTAGGCAAGATCATGTTTAATAGTTTCTTTCCAACTTCTCTTGGGTCTCCCTCTCCCTCGGTTGGGCCAGATGGTATCCCTATTGAGGTCTGGAGGTGCTTGGGGGAAGATGGTATTAGTTGGTTGACAAAGCTTTTTAATGTAGTGCTAAAGAGCAAGAAGATGCCTAATGCATGGAGGAAAAGTATTCTTATACCCATATACAAGAACAAAGGAGATATTCAGAACTGTGCGAACTACCGCGGGATTAAATTGATGAGCCATACGATGAAATTATGGGAGAGAGTTATTGAGAGAAGACTAAGAAGAACAACAAATATTTTAGAGAATCAATTTGGTTTCATGCCTGGGAGATCAACCATGGAGGCTATCTTTCTCCTGAGGAGGTTAATGGAACAGTATAGAGAAGGTAAGAGAGATTTACATATGGTGTTCATTGACTTGGAGAAGGCCTATGACCGGGTTCCTAGGGAGATTCTTTGGAAAGTTCTGGAAAAGAAAAGAGTTTGTGTCGCTTATATTGAGGCGATAAAGGATATGTATGATAGAGTCGTGACATCTATAAGGACGACTGGCGGCAAAACTAAGGAGTTTCCTATCACGATTGGTCTACACCAAGGCTCAGCGTTAAGCCCGTACTTGTTTGCCCTAGTTATGGATGAGATTACAAGACATATCCAGGATGAGGTGCCGTGGTGTATGCTATTTGCAGATGACATTGTTTTAGTGGATGAGACGAGAGAAGGAGTGAATGCTAAACTTGAATTGTGGCGGAAAACATTAGAGACAAAAGGGTTTAGGCTAAGTCGATGCAAAACGGAATATATGGAATGCAAGTTTAGTCAAAGTAGGACACCTAGTAACATAGAAGTAAGTTTGGGCACACAAAAGATTGTAGAGAAAGAAAACTTTAGGTACCTTGGATCTATGGTGCAACAGGATGGAGGGATTGATACTGATGTAAGTCACAGGATTCAAGCCGGGTGGACCAAATGGAGGAGTGCTTCGGGGGTCTTGTGTGATCGGAAAGTCCCCTCAAGGTTAAAGGAAAGTATTATAAGGTGGCGGTACGGCCAGCGTTGTTATATGGATCAGAGTGTTGGGCAGTAAAGCATAATCATGTCAAGAAGATGGAAGTTGCGGAGATGAGAATGCTAAGATGGATGTGCGGGATCACAAGGAGAGATAGGATTAGGAATGAGGAGATTAGGGGCATAGTAGGAATAGCACCGATTGGAGATAAAATGAGAGAAAATCGACTGAGATGGTTCGGCCATGTTAGAAGGCGTCCAACAGAGGCACCTGTTAAAAGGTGTGAAAGCATGGAGTTTGCCAAGAGTAGGAG